>ML685951.1:3797999-3913140 GCA_007922175.1 Pelusios castaneus | reverse complement strand
ACACACACACACACACACACACACACACACACACACACACACACACAAAGAGATCTTTGTTAGAGTTTTTATCATACAAATAAAAAAAAACCCATGGTCGAAAATTTTTTTATAGGCCCTTTAGTTTTCATAGGCCCTGGGCACAGTGCCTAGTGTGCCTGTTGGATAATATGGCCCTGGAAATAGCTTATCTGATAATCTTACATCATCAGTAATTGGGGTATTAATTTGTCAAACACGTTTCTTTTTTTGTTACCATAGTGATGAAATAATATCTAACAAATGTAGTCATGAGTAGTCTAAAACGATATGTATTTTCTTTTAAGGACAGTTTACCTAATACTTTCATAATAGTAATGTAGGAATTATATTTTTGAAATACAATAACTTGTACAACAATATTATAAACTCCAACTAAAAGTTTTTCAATTTGGTGGATTTTGAATCTCAGAAGATAAGCATATCATTCTCTGTCTGATGGCATTCCTGCCATCATTTGGCTGTGAATGTTGTATCTATATGGTTTTCTAAAATTGGGATATGAAAATTATTGCATCAGAATTTTTCATGAGGGGGAATTTGTGTTAAGAGTTGTTGGTATCATATCTTCTCGGTCCTATGAAAAAATGTGATGGTTCATATTATTTTCCCAAGCTATTTTCATATTGTTTATTCCCAATATATTAACCTCTTTTGTTGCACAGAACTTGCCAATATAATGTATTTGATTAAATGAAATGAAATCTCACATTATTTCAAGAAAAAATATAAATCAAGAAAACAGGATTAATGTATATATTTACAATTAGCATACTAATTTCAAAATCATAAAAATGTGAAGTGGTATAAAATAGGTTTATTCCTGATAAGATCTCTGATATAAATAGATGCATTGTTTACACATTTTTCTATAGTATTTAATTTTAATTGTGACCTCCATTTCCCAACCATTCACTGAATAAATGTTGCAGTGTTCCTGTTCTTCTACTTCGGAATAACAGGCACATGAGGTTATGTGGCCCCTGATGACTGCTAATTTAGATGCACATAACTGCTAACAGAAATAGAGGAATTGTAGAGAGTTTCTTAATGTTGCAAGAAGTTTCTTAATAATTTATTAACCATTGTATAAGAAGAGTCTGTCTATGGACATTAAAAAGTGAACACAACTGTTTTACCTTAAACAGCAACTCACAAGAAAAGAGTCTTAAAAGATGAATAATAAAAATAATGTGGCATATTCAGCATAATGCAACATGAGAAAATAACATCTAAATAAAATAATTAGGAGCAAAGCAGATATTTAATTAATTTTCCTTATTTAATTGTCCTATGCAGGCAAAACCGCATACTTTTAAAATAAGAATATTTTTAAAGGAGTGGCAGAAAGCTAGCATAATCTTTGAACTGCTATTTTAGATCTGTTTGAACACACTTTTCTAGAGCTCTCATGTGGAATTTGAATCCTGTCAGGCAAGCTTTTATAAGTGGGCGTATTAATTCAAATTCCACCTGCCAGTGTACCTAAATAAGCCACTCCCTCTGTCCTGAACTCTTTATCAAGGAAGATATTGACAGGAAACCTTTACTCAGTGAGACGGAGCATTATTTGATTAGCTGAGTTCAGAACACCTCTTCCTGTTGAATTTAACTCAAGGAACAAGAATAAAGGCAAATATCTTCCTATGTGAATTTCTTGTTGATGCTCCAGTGGAGATTATAAATGTAGACTGTTGCTGCCAGGTTCTGCTCTGGCTGGTTGCTTGCTACAGCGTACGTGCTCTGATACCATAAGTATGTGTTTTTTCTTGGGTAATTACCTCCTTCCTGTTATCATTTTTCTCTTTTTGAAGGATTGAGATTGCACTTCAATGTGAAATATATTATAGAGAAGATTTTTTTCAATGGTATTGGAAAAATGGCAAGCTCTGTTATCCAGTTGGTTTCTGCAAATGTTGATTCTTTTTATTGCTTGATGTTTATATGAGGCCTTCCTGCACTTTTTGATTTCTCATGTGAATGAGAAATGATTATTCCCAGTCTGTTGCTAGCATTACTGTGCCATTTCCTTAAAGTGTCAAAAATATGAGAGATTTTATTACAAATTTCTACATCTAAGATAGCCAGTGCAAAATAGCTACGTGACCGAAGAGAAGAGAGCAAGAACAACATCTTTTGGAATGGATTCTTACCGCACATACTGGGCATCTAACTTATTTAGTGGCTTGTGGTCAGAAGGCCAAGAAGAAGATATATATGAGGTTGAATCTCGTGTGCCTTTACCAAATCCTTTTCCTTTCACTGAAAACTTGGATGAAAATAACTCTGTAGTTGTAAATACTTCAATTTTTCACTATAGCCACCAAAAAAATCGGCATATATTAAGAGTTGTCTCTAAAATCTCCTTGCCTACACCTCCATATTCAGTAAGTATGGTATCATTTAAGGAAGATAAACTTTTCACATTTAGAACTAAAAGAAAGTGTGGTTGGAACTAAACTAAAGTAAACATGTCTCTCTTGAGCATAGAACCAATTGTTTTTTAATTATGCATTACTGGCCATTTTAATTGAATGATTTTACAGGCAGTGAGAAGTATTAATTATAAAATTATTAGGACTACAAATTGTAACTGCATTTGGTGTTAAGTTTCTTTAAGAAAAAGATACAAATGTAGAATATTTCATGTGCTCTTATACATGTATTTTAATAGTGCTTATTAGTTAGACCATTAACAAAGAGATTTACTATGGGTTTTGTGTGTGTGTGTGTGTGTGTGTGTGTGTGTGTGTGTGTGTGTGTGATGTGCAAAGGTAGTGTAATGTAATAAAATCACTCCTGTAGTTTTAATTTATTGAACTGTAATATACATGGCTCAAGTTTAATAGCACTAGTAGTTTTTTTAATGGCTTAAATCTAGTAGTTTCCTGAATAGGATATTGTCAACTAAAAAACACTTGTCTGATTTTTTCCCCCCTAGGTTGATTACTAGTAACACCTAACATCTTTATAACTGAAAGGGATTAGAGGGGTTTTTCAGTTTTAATGTGTGCATTTGATAACACTGTGATTAAGGGCTTGTTTACCCAAGAAAAATTAATCTGAAGTAACTAAAGACGTGAATTATAACTGGATTGGTTAAACTACATTAAATCCCTGTTTAGACACTCTCATTCAGAATTGAAGTGGCCTTATTTCAGTTTAGTTTAGAAATTTGAAATTTAGAAGTTTGGAAATTAAATTCAGATTTCTTGAGTATCCCCTTTTAGACCAGCTGTAAGTCAGTTGTATTGTTTACTCTGTATAAATAAATTTGTTTCCCCTTTTTCCTAATGGGTCTTTTATGCAGCAACATAGAACACAAAAAATTTAAAATAGTAAAAAGTGCTTGTAAAACCATAAAAATTGGTAAGGAGGCTCATGGGCATCTGTAGTACCTGTCTCTTCTTTTAATTCATTTTTTAATAAATTTGGTTTCAAGTAGATGATGACTCTGTAAAAGTCAAGACAATCCATAGAAGCAATGCACTCTTTCAAAGAATAGTTTCAGTTCATTAAAGTTAAAAGAGGAGACATTAGTGATTAGGTCTTTTCTAGTCAGAAGTTTAACTCTGAACTGCCATTTTTATTGATCAGTAGATAATTTAGTGTGAAATTGTTACAAAATTTTCCCAACTCATTTTCCAAAGATTGCAAAGCCTTTAGTTTGAATTTAGTAAAACAAATTAGTTCAGGCAATTCAGTTTCCTTAATTGTACTAATATGCCTCACTGGAGTTAGTGAAAAATGAGCAATTTTTTTCTTTGAAGGATTTCTGAAGTAACCTGCATTTCACAGAACAGACTTGCAAAACACAAAAGTGACTATCTTATAGAAATCTGCCAAGACTTACCATATAAAAACAAGGGTGTGAGTTCTTTACTTTTCTGTAGTTAAGCAAACATTTGTTGTGTCATACTGTAATTTGAGGACCACAAAAAGACATATATTAAAAAGCCTTTACTGTGCTAATAAGGACCTGTTGAAACAAACATTGCTTGAGGACAGTGATCATGCTCAAAGTTCACATTTTCCTAGTGTGTCTACGTATACATATGTATGGAAGAGGAAAGGAATGTGGTTTACATAAAAGTTTGTTAAAAAAATCCTATAGATTTTTGTATGGTGCTTCTTAAGCATAATAAGGATGTGATTAGTGACAATACACACCTACACATATTAATTGAAAAACCCATTTTGTTTCAGTAAAGGTGAGTCTGGTATAAACTGACATAAACCAGGAAGTTTCAAGTTTTGGCATGTAGGTATGGATTCAGTCATGTGACTCATACTGTACACAGTACTGAGCAGAGGTCTGTATTTGCTTAGATCTTCTTACAGGGTGGGACTTTTTATTGCAGTATGTCACTGCATGTGCATTGAACATCTGATCTAATAGCCATTGAAGTCAGTGTGTGCCTGTTTATCAGAGCCCAAAACAGCTAACGATTTTACATGCAAAACAGAGGGCATGTCTACACAGCTGACTTGGGCTCCACAGGGCTTGAGCCGGGGGACTGTTTCATTGCTGGGTAGACTTCCAGGCTTGGCCTGGAGCCTGAGCTCTGGGACCCTTTTTCTCATTGACTGGTCCCTGAGAAATCCTGACACAGTATAGGAAGCCAATTCCTTCAGTCTGAGCCCAGAAGTCTATACGGGAATGGAACAGGCCCAGAGCCCAAGCGCTGCAAGCCCAGGTCAGTTTTTCTGTGCTGTGTAGACATAACCCTTGCAGTCAGTGTTCTTATTTAAAATTCCTCTGAATGTCTAATACTTGTAACTTTTTCCTGCTATAGCTGGAACATGCTAAAGTTACACAGACAGAGCTTCTGCGAGAATCCTTCAAAAAGCAGCAGGAGGCCACTGAATTTTTAAAATGCCAGGACGAATTGCAAGAGCGATTCAATGAAGAGGTCAAAGCCAGAGAGCAGCTGGCACTGGAGCTCAGCAAAGCAGAGGGTGAGCTTTGATATGATTCTGAATTTGAAAACCTAGACACACTTATTCATTTTTTATAGTACATGGCCAAATTTTGTAGCTACAGTAATTTTAATTCTTTTCTAATTAGAAATGTACTTTTATAAGATAACTAAACAAATTGCAAAATAGATTAATTTATATGGCGTTGAAAGTTTTAGATTACTATAATATTCTGGGTAGTTAGGGCTGAATTATCTTTTTTTTCCCCAAAAGTGGAGATAAGATATACAACTAAAGAAAAAAGGAAAACAGTGAAAGTAAGATGTTTGGAAATAAAATGAAACAAAGACATCGCCCTGGTGTTACACGTAAGGCGAGACAGAGAAGGAAAGGAAGAAAAGGCATAAAAACTAATTTCACGCATTGTCAAGAAGGTTAAGGAGATGATACTAATATTTCAGTGTGTAGGGATTCTCATAGTTCACCCCTCCCCCAGTTTCTCTTCTATCTCTTCCCCAACCCATGCTTTTTACTTGCTAAGGCGGAGTACACTATTTTCTCAGTGCTCCTAACCCCTGTTGATCAGAAAAACTAAAGAACTGACTATTTGAACTTTGATTCTAAAATACGGCTGTGCAATTAGTCGTCCAGGCCAGCCCAGTTTTTTAGTTTTACATTAATGTAACCTAGACCAGATGTTCATGGTAGTCCCTTCTGCCTTAAAATCTATTAATCAAAAATCTATGAATCTAAAAGAGAAACCTGAAAATGGTGTCATACACACAAATATGTAATAAATGTTTTTCATTAATGAAATGATGAGTGCTAAAAAATTCTTTGTAGCTTCCATGAACTTTGGTGACTTGTTTTAGGTATATGTGAGGTATTTTATACTACAAAGGAAACAGAGAAAAATGCAGTTCATGGGTTGTGGGGGAAGCAACTTACCTGATCCACTATAAGCCAGTTTCATACAACTGTAAAGGTTTGCATAATCTATGATGTATGGAGTGATGCATTCAGTGACATTGGCATTGAACTGAGAACTAACACATTTTACAAGTCCTGTAAAATATTTTTTCAATTTAAATTAGTTTAAATAACTTATCTGTTTTCAAATTATTACATAGTTATTGGAATAAATTTCAGTAATTTGCTTCAAATCATCAGCAATGTTGGAGCTGAAGGTTCCATTAGTAAAATCCCTATATTGATATTATGTCATTAGAGATTATATCTTTGAAACAGGTCGTTGTGGCAACTGATGCTAAATGGAAAATACTGCTGTTGATACAAAGCCACCTGTTCTTTCAATACAATATACTGAAAACAGCATGTATCAAATATGTTTCTAAAGTAGAGTTAATTTAAATAGGAAATACAGAGTGCAAATTGTTTTAAAATCTCAATTTCCTGACAGTCATAAAGAGGGGGAAGGATTCAGGTCTTGCAAAGAAGGAGAGGTAAGAATGAAGTTTCTCTTGATGGAGTGCTCCCTAAGGCCTGTAGAGTCCAAGCCCCTCACAACTTCAGACACTCAGGCTGTTACAGTTGCCGAGGCTGCTTCAGAGATTAAGCACTCAATGAAAAGACAGCCGTGTTCCACTGATAGAAATTCCAGGAGAAGGAATAAGTCACTTCTTAGAGCTGATTCCAGGTCATGTTCCATAATGAGTCTTGCCGAGGCTTTGGCAGGCCCTGACATGGAGGTATCAGTATTGTCTCAGAAGATGTTCCATCCCAATAAATTTGTCAGCAAGCAGCACTGAAAGGCACCATTCTGAGGACTGCCCACAGACACTCCCAAGCATCAAGACTTGTCTAAAATAAAAGACTTGAAAAAAAGCCTATGGTACCAGTACTGCAATCCTCTCAGAGCCATTCAGAGTTTTCTCACTGCTTCTCTCAGTACATTCTTGTTGGGTTGCATGAGTTTTCAAGAAGCACTGAGGGAAGCTCCCTTCCAGTACCACTGTGTCCACTGGTCACCAACTCCTTACACCTGACAGCAGGACCCAAGCTTCTGGTACTGACCAATCCTCCAGTACCTTCTCCACCTCCAGTACCAGACCTTGCATCAATGGCCAGAGGCTTCCCCTCCTGCTTTTTTGGACTCACCCTCAGAGGAGAACACATCCTTGGACTCTGGGATTTCATTGTCAGGCTCTATCTCCCTATCTTACCATCTCATGTTCTTGGAGATGTACACAGAGGAAGACATAACAGAGACCCTGAAGATGCCCCAAAGTCTCCAAACATTAATACCTTTGGGCACCCTTTTCTTACCACAACCATAATGAGCTATTTAAACTATTAGACTATTTAAAGATTATTCATTTTATTAACTACCTGTTACGGGACCAGAGAGAGCAGTACCAAGCCCTTGTTTCAAGGGCCAGCACATCACCAACATTTCTTTGATGCTTGCTCTTGATGTTGCAGGCCCAGCTTTGTGATTGATAGCTACTTAGCATCATACCAACCTTCTGACCTTCCTAGGGAGGTACAAAATACAGTGGAAGATCTTCCTTTTGTAGGGACTGAGCTCTTCAGTGGCGATATTGATACTTTGTTCCACTTCCTCCAGGACTCAAGGGCAACATTGGGGTTATTTGGGATTTATATACCTGAAACAAAGATTATTTTTAGTAAGTCAGGTAGAGAACATCTCTCCTGACAGTATCCACCCATATCACACCTATTCCAGATTTGCAAATCCTCCTTTGAAGGAGGTCAGAATCTCAGAAGAAGGGACCACATCCTCAATGTCCCTACCTGTGCCTTCTTCCAGGTAACAATTTTGACAAGCTGGTTGATGGTCATGACAATTCTCTCCTTCAGTATGCTGCATGAACCCTCCATCCCTCCCTCCCTTTGAAGACCCACATCCCACTTCCTAGTTGCTCGGGATCTTATCACCACAGACAAGTGGATCTCAGAGGTGGTTTCTAAGGGATACATTAGCCATTTATGGTCTATCCTTCACTGTTTCCCATCCCTCTTCAGGGACCCCTCTTATGAAGGTTTCTTAAAGCAGAAGGTCCAGTCTTCTCTGGAGGTAATAGAGCCTGTTCCTTCAGATTATGTAGGAAGGGGGGTTTATTCCAAATATTTCCTGGTCTCCAAACGAAACAACAGTGGCTGGAGGGCAATCGTAGACCTCAGAATACTTATATTTTTTCACTGCACTCCAGGGTGGTTATTCTGGCTACTATATTATATCCATAAATCAGGAGAAATGGTTTGTTGCCCTCAGGCTTCAGAATGCATATTTTCACATCAATATGTACCTCTCCCTCCAGAGCTTTCTGTGCTTTGTCATCAGCATAGAACATTATAAATTTCATGTCCTTCAGTCTCTCCACTGCCTCGTTTTACAAAGATCCTATCAGTAGTCATCAGTGAAGTATAGCTGTCTTTCCCTATCTGAATGATTGGCTCCTTAAGAGGCACTCCACTCTGAAGATCCCATTGGCAACAAAGAAGGCCCTAGCCTTGTTCAGTCTCTGGCCCTACCCATCAACCTGGGAAAGTCCATGTTAATGTCCAGTCAGTGGATAGATTTAATTGGATCTATCTGTGTCTCTCTAACTGCCAGAGCCTATCTGCCTGAGGACCATGTTCTCCATCATGTCCCGCCTCATCACTATTTTACAGCAAAGTCCTCTGACAATGGTAAGGGTCTGTCTTCTATTCCCAGGTCAAGTCAGCCTCAACATTTGTTATACCACAAAGAAGGCTAAATCTCTGATGCCTTCAGACTTGCTTCAAAACTGTGGGTATCCCAAACAGACACAGCTTTACCAAGTGAGTCACTATACCACCTCAGGTTCTGGACTCCCTCGGGTAGTGGAAAGATTTGTATACACCGACAGGTATAACACCACTAATCCTCAAACCTTTAATTATTTTGAGGTAGGAGTGAATGATGGTCATCTTAATCGCACCTTCCTGTCTGAGACTAATGTGGTATTTGGATCTACTTCATCTATTTGTGGCGATGCCTCAATGCATCCCTTTCAGATCAGACCTTGCGTCAGAACCCAGGCACCATGAGCCACCCCAACATTATAACTTTTGAGCCAAAAACCTGGCTCCTCAGTGGTTCTCAAATGCAGTGGCATACCAAGGGTCTCTGGCACCTGGGGGCTAAGCCTACACTTGAGGCTTCCTCCTACCGCCTTACATTTGCCCCATGCAGGGAAGAAGGTGTCCTTGCGCCACGCCCCCAACTGCCAGGATGGCAGGAAGCTTGCGGGGTGTAAACACAGGCTTGGCTCCTCTGTCCTCCCTGCTCTTACCCAATGCATAATGCTGTGCTAAGTGCTTACTGCTCAGGCAGGTGAGCTTTGCAGGGCCAGCTTTGTTCTGTATTTCTGCAGGGGAGGCAATGTTAATAAAGGTAGCTCCTACTGGCAAAAAAGGGCTTGCCCTGCTTTTATTAGTTTGTTTATTTTTAAGTTGCAAAGTCACATTTGAGGATTCAGGAAATGCTTTTCCCCTCTCTTCTTTCTTCCCTGCCAGGAGTAGTAGCCATTCCCATTGCATGCCACAAGTAGTAGTAGTAGGGTCAGGGTGGGGTGGCCGCAGCTTCCATCCGTGCCACTCCTTCCGTGCTTCTTCAGGGCTGGAAGCAGCTTTTTTAGCGCTCAGCCCAAGCAGCAGCAGACTTGGTGGCAGCAGCCCCCACCATGGTTCCATGCAGCCTGGTCCCCCAAGCTCCAGGAGTCCCCCTGGCTTCCCTCCCATCCTTCCTTACTTACCACATTCATCTCTCTCCTGTCCCCTGCCCCTTGCATTGCCTACTCAACTGCTCCAGGAAGCTGGAGTGGAGCTGCCACCCAGGAAGAGCCAGCACTCGAAGGGGAAGGGCTCCTGCTCCAGCTCAGCCGCCCAGAAGGATACTCACTCACACTTAGCGCCTCTCCCAGTCCAGCACCTGGAGGAGGGAATGGTGCCCCCCTTCCCCTTGGTACAACACTGCTTGAATGTAGAGTTGCGCTTTTTAACAGAAGACTGATAGGTACTTTTTGATTATAGACAGCCCTCCACACATTCAGCTTAACTGCAGAAATGGAATTGCTTCTGCTCCTGTTGCTACAAAACTCTATATCTGCCTCTGAAGCTTGTGTCATGAAGATCCTCAATTATCAGATGGAATTAAAGATAGGAACTATCAATGAGTTCCATTAAGATACACATTTTCCTATCAAAAGCCTTTCAGTCTTGGCCCATTCTACCATAGCCAGATTCTTTAAGGGCTTATCTAATTTATTTCCTAAAGTCCAAAACCATGCAATGCAGTGGGACCTCAGTCTAAAATAAGTGCTTGTTTGAGCCCAGGGGTTCCAGTTCTTACTATCATCTCTTCCTTAAGCTTTCATTCCTGGTAGCCATCACCTTGCCCAGAAGGATGGAAGACCTCATAGTGCACATGGTTAGCCTGCTTATACCTTGTTCTACAGTGACAAGACCATGTTGCGCCCCCACGCTCAACTTCTGCCAAAGGATTTTAATATCAAGTTGTCTGTTTACAGGTATTTTATACTAAACCTTATGCCTCAAGAGAAGTGGCTAGCTTCCACATGGACAGGAAAGGAATCTTTAAGGCTTCCCTCAGATTATCTATATCCTTTGCTGGAAGAATGAAGAGAGAGTCGGTTTCCATTACCAGAGGGGTAGCCATGTTAGTCTGTAAACAACAAAAACAATGAGAGTCCTGTGGCACCTTAAAGACTAACAAATTTCTTTGGGCATAAGCTTTCACTTACATACTTACACTTACAACTTTCAAATGCAACTGATGAAGTGGGTGCAGCCCACAAAAGCTTCTAGCCAAAGAAATTTGTTAGTCTTTAAATTTCCATGTAGAGACTATCGAAGTGGGTTTCGGGTGGCATCCTAGCCTGCTATGAAGTTGATGTGCATCCACCACCTAAAGTGATGGCCTACTCCATCAGACCTTACTCCACTTCTTTTAAAGGATATTTCCATAGTGGAAATTTGCAGGGCCGCAACTTGCTCTTCTGTTTACAAGATCTCCAAATATTACACTACCTGCCTGCATCCAAAATGGACATGACCTTTGGTGGTGATGTCCTCCAAACCATTTTGGTTATTCCCCTTCAGCACCTACCTTTATGCTGAGTTACTGCTTGGTAGACTCTTCTGGTGTAGCACCTATAGGACATATGCTCAAAGAAAGAGAGGTTACTTACCTGTACAGTAACTTGAGTTCTTTGAGATGTTTTGTTCCTATGGGTGTTACACCTGCAGCCTTCCTTCCCCTCTGCCGAGTAGTCTTCTAGGTTCTGTAGTTCAGAAGGAACTGGAGCAGTGGAAGCGCCTGCCTCTCTCTCTGCTCTGGGACACGAGGTTTGTATAGTGCACAGGAATAGGCTTGCAAACACTGCTAATTTAAATTTCTGATCAAGAGTGCATGGGTACACCCACCTCCTTTGGTGGTACACCCATAGGAACAAAACAGTTCAAAGAACTGATATATACCCTACACGGCTCTCTACACTCCCAAGCAGTACCTCTCGTATCTACATTGCTATTTTTAGCAGTGTAGCCTTTTCCTATATTGATACACATGAAGGCTATGTCTACACTAGGAAAAGATAGGTTGACTTTCTTAAGTCGACTTAACTTTAAGTCGACTTAGTCCACTTTGTTAAGTCGACCTAACCACTTAACAAAGTGGGCTTAAACGTCCACACTAGGCTTAGGTTGACCTAAAGAAGGGTTAGGTCGACCTAAGCAGATTTACGTCGACCTAATGTGTGGTTCTTATTAAGTCGACTTAAGGAATTTCTTAAATTGACGTAATGAAAGCCTAGTGTGGACGCAGCTTTGTTTAAGTCGACTTAAACTGCTAGTGTAGACATAGCCAAAGAATTCTAGTAGACTGAAGAAACGTAGTTTTCTTCTACAAAAGCTGTGCTAGTTTGTCCCTTTGATATTCCTCCTGGCATTTTATAACTCTCTTTAATTAATCAAACCTTTTAAAATTTTTTCTTCCTTTGATGTGAAACTCTAGGATTAGCAAATTTCCAAATTACACACACTTTTTTGCTGCATTTTCTTAAGACAAAACAATACACAAAAGTGCATCAAGAATTTGATGTAAAATCTTCCTTTCATTTCATTGAACCAGGCCTTGTCTACAGTAGAAAGTTTTGTCGGCAAAAGGTGACTTTTGCCAACAAAACAATTTCTGCGTACACACTCCAATGACCCTTTTGTTGACAAACTACCCTATTTTGCTGACAAAATAAAACCAGCTAGACAAGAGGCATAGAGCTTTTTTTGGCAATGTTTTTGCGAAATAGCATGTGTGTAGACACTGCCCTTAGGTTATATCACTAAAAGCAGGCGGCCTATTATCCCAGCATGCCATTGTTAAGTGCCACTCTGGTCACCTCTTTGATCTCGTCTGCCTGCGCCCCTTTCCTTTCAAAGTCCCAGAAAGTTTTCAAAAATAAACAAGGAAGTTTCAAGTAACTCATGCCACTGTGCTTCACAGCACAGCAAGGGCAATCTTGTCAGGGAAGGAGACAGGGACCGTGTCCCTTGTGCACAGGACCATCTGTGCTGGGGAGGATGGGGGGACCCAGTACCCCTTATTTGTTCAGCTATTAGCTGTCTTTGTAGCAGCTTCAGCTGTGGGATTGATTGCTTCCATCGCCTGTTGACTGAACTTAAAGGAGGAGTGCAGGCATAATGTCCCCAACACAGGCTGTCAGTCTATATGTCTGTCTCTCTCTGCATGTGTGCATCACACACACACACTCACTCACTCCAGTCCCCCACCATCACCCCACTTCTGTGGACTTCTTGTGTTTGTCTGTGTTCAGCAGTGTCAGTTTGGCTGATGACACTTTAAAAGTAGTTGTCAAACTAGTAGGGGAAACTTAATCACCTGATGCTGTGCCTGTCCCATGAGCTCTTGCAAACCCTTCCCAAAGCACACTGCACACAGTTGAATGGTGGGATAGCTACCCACAGTGTACTGCTAACTTTGTCGACAAAAGAACTGAGAGTATGAATGCAATCACTGACAGAAGGAGACAGTGAATATGCAGTGGCATAGCGACGGGAGGGGGAGGGAGGCAATGAAGGGCCAAGTTTCTGGGCACCAGGCTGTAGAGGGGCACTGGGTGGAGAGTACCTGCAAGGTATGGAATGGGTGTGCGGCGCCCGGGGAAGTACAGATGTGGGCTTGGCCCTGGGTGCCGCTGGGCTCTGGACACCCTCACTACACCACGTGAAGATGCGCAACAGCAATTTAATTATAGCGGTGGCTGTATGCCAGCAAAACATTTGTCGGCAAAACTCTCTAGGGTAGACATAGCCTGCGTGGTATAATGCTCTTTGATAAACCAAAGTATATTATGTTTTCTGACTAAGATTTCTTGGGTAGGTTCCAGGAGAGTGATATCTCTGCTCATTACAGAACTGAGAGGTATTCAATCTTTTCTGAGCTGAAAGACGTTTGTTAATCCACTGAGTTTTATCAATATTGGTTTTAGAGAGAACTTCCTTTTTATTTTAGCCAGTATCAAATTCTGCAGCTAAAGAGAATTTGAAAGTAAAAAAGAAATGCTAAATTTCAAAACTAAAATAATAGAGTATAATTAAATCACATGCAAAAAAATTAAAAGAACAAATCTGTTCTTCTTAGCTATGTATATTTTAACCCAGATCCAGCAATTATTTTTTGCTTAATAGCTTTGCTAAATTGGCATCTGATTCTCCAGTGTTATAGAGATAAATAGGTGAGGTAATTTTTATTTTTTAATTGGACCACTTCAGTTGGTAAGTGAGACAAGCTTTTGAGCTCATACAGAACTCTTGACCAGTATTGTGGTAGGTTTTATCATAAATCTTCACACAAGGTCTCTAGCCTGCATTAAGAGGTAGTAGTAACCTATATATGTGTATCCTGATCTCATGGTGTGGTTCCTGTATCAGTTCACAGACTAACTGGCACTATTAGGCTATTAAGGCTCACGTCAGTACTAGGCAAATTGTTTGAAACAATAGTAAAGAATATCAGACAAATAAATGAACATGCTATGTTGGAGAAGAGTCAACATAGCTTTTGTAAAGAGAAGGCATACCTCTCCAATCCATTAGAATTCTTTGAGTGTGGCAACAAGAATGTGAGCAAGAATGATCAAATAAGTATAACAAACTTGGAGTTTCAGAAAGCCTTTGATAAGGTCCCTCACCATAGGCTCTTAAGCAAAGTAAACTGCTTTGTGATAACAGAGAAGATCGTCTCATGGATCTGGTTGAAAGACAGTAGTAGGAATAAATGGTCACTTTTTGCAGTGGAGAGGCGAAAATAACTGGTTTCCCCATGGATCTCTACTGGGAATAGTGATGTTCCACATATTCATGAGTAATATGGAAAAAGGGCTAATCAGTGAGGCGGCAGTGTCTGCAGATGATGCAAAATTACTCAAGATAGGTAAGTCCAAAGGTGACAGCAAAGAGTTACAAAAGGATTTCACAAAACTGGATCGGTAACAAAATAGCCGATGAAATTCAGTGTTGATAAGTGCAAAATGATGTACCTTGGATAATGTAATCTCAATTATACATATCAAATGATGGGTTTTAAATTAGTTGTTACTGCTCAAGAAAGATCTTGAAGTCATCATAGATAGTTCTCTGAAAACATGCTCAGCATGAAGCAATAATAAAAATTGAGTGTGGAACCACTTGGAAAAGAAACGATAGTAAGACAGAAAATATTGTAATGGCACTATCTAAACCCATGGTACACCCATACCTGGAATATTGCATGCAGTTCTGATTGCCCCATCTCAAAAAAGATATAGAAAAGGCAACTAAAATGATTAAGGGTATGGAACATCTTCCATATAAGGAAAGATTAAAAAGACTGGGAGTGTTCCAGTTAAAAAAGAGACATCTAAGGGGAGAATATGACAGAGGTCTATTAAATCATGAGTGGTGTGAAGAAAATGAATGGGGATGTGTTATTTACCCATTCATATAACTCTAGAACCAGGGGTCGCAATGAAACTAAAAGGCAACATGTTTAAAACAAACATAAGGAAGTACTTCTTCATCCAGTGCACAGTCAACTGAGGGATCTGGCTGCCAAGTGATATTATGAAAGTCTCAAGTATAACTGCGTTTAAAAAAGAAATGGATAAATTCATGGAGGATAAGGTCCATCAATGACTATTAGCCAAGATGGTCAGGGATGCATCCCCATAGTTTTGGTGTTCCAAGAAGCTGGGACCAGATGACAGGAGGTGGGTCACTCAGTAGTTGCCCAGTTCTTTTCAGAATAGTTCTCCTTTTCTCTGAAACATCTGGCATTGGGCACAGTTGGAAGACAGTATATTGGGCTAGATGGGCTATTAGCTGTTCTTATGTAAAAGTATTTCCTTGAAAATCAACAAGTTTGACGTGAATGATCCTGTTTTAACTCGGCCAACTTGCACTCCACTGGCAGATCAACAACAATTTTAAAATAAAAACAGCATAAATTTTAATTGTATAAGAACCACAACAGTATATTAGTACAGCGTGAAGTTGTGCTCCTCCTGTGACTTACAATGCATTCAGACGGAGGTCACAGGCCAGCAGTGTTAAAATATGTCCATAGTAGTTGGGGATCTGGACTCACCAAATTTGTGTTTCTATTGCATTAGTAGTATGCTCGGGCAAAAAAATTACAAGGTAACTATCTTGAGTAATATCTCAGTCAGACCAAGATAATGAAAATGACTCCAGGCTATTGGTAAGATGTAGAGCGCAAGAAAGACAATAATAAACAATAGAAAGGTAATACTTCTTTTGGGACATAGTTTGATTGAGTTCTTTTCTTCTGTAGCAAACAGATTATACTATTATTTATTTATTTTTATTACTGTAGCATCTAGAAAACCTACTCGTAGCCCAGGATCCTATTGTGCTAGGTTCTGTGCAGACAAAACAAAGTAATTGTTCCTGCCCCAAGCAGTTTGTTTTGTATATCCTATATGCCCTTAAATGTCTAATTTGTCAAGTATTCTTATTCAAAACAGACAAAAGGAGTGATGATATAATTTTGATACAGTACATAAATGTCTGTATATGAAGTGAACTTACTGAAATGTGTCATAATTTGTTGTATAGGTGTATCACACTGTAATCTTGAAATTCATAAATCATTTATACAAATGGAACAATTTTGAGTGATAAAAATCTGAATCAATGTGACCTGTGGGAACTATTCTGTAAACTGGGAATTAATCTTGAAAAGTGAACAATCTTTTGGCTAGCCTAATCAACTGTTAGTAAATCATACATCGAAACACAATGAAAAAATTATGTAAAAGCATTTATTGACACGAGAATATTATTTTTATAATACTTATTTTTAAAAGATAACTAAGAATTCTGCTTATTGCACATTGACACAAAACAAAAAATTAATTCTGGGAGCTATGGTTCTATAAATATCTAATAATAATAACACATAGAAGAATTATGACATCCCTGACTAAAATGCAGCCTTGTCCGGGTTTAAATACAGCAACTCTGTGTATCAACACTCATCCGTTTAGCACAGGAAGTGAAACTGTAGAATATAACACTACTAGATAGAAATATAACAACACTAGATAGAATGGAGTTGTTCAAGTTGAAATGTAGGCCGATGGGTCTTGAGAAAAATGCCAAGTGCCAAGCTTGCTACAGGGGTCTGACCCTGGCTTTTGAAAACTGGCACCTCTGGAGCATATCCCTCCTAAAAACAGTCTTGTGGCACTGGTTCTGTATTTGTTCAGAATGCAGCAGTGTTCAGTTCTGTTCCACAGAGTCCTTTGCATCAGTGTATGGAATGAAAATATTAAACATCCAAACATTTTAGTTACCACATGGAAATTGAGGGATTGTGAATTTAGGGAGGGAAGTGATTCATACAGGGGATCTTAGTATTAAAGAGGTCTGCTGAATGAGAGAGAAGCTACTGTCTCAGATATTTAAAATAAAGGTATACAAGATTTTGTCAGAGGCCTCAAGATTAATTTCCTTTGAACTTAGAGCCCAGAACTACTATGATGAATAAGCAAGAAATGAATCATCTCAACATCTGCTGCTGCTGCTATGAGATATATGCAAGCCTTTAGTGTTTTAGGCTATGTCTGCACTGGCAAGTTAGTTCGAATTAAGGAAGCTTAATTCGAACTAACTGAAGCCATGGCTACACTAGGCTTTAATTAGTTTGAATTAAGGGCTTCCTTAATTCGAATTAATAACTTCAAATAGGGTATTAGAAGTAAGGGTTAATTCGAACTAACCAGTTCAAATTAACCAATGTGGCCATGTTAGTTTGAACTAATTTCTTGTTCATTGAAATCAATGGAGATCGCTAATTCGAAATAAGCAAGTGCCATGAATAGCACTTGCTTAGTTCAAACTAATTTTTTCTAGTTTGAATTAAGTTAATTTGAACTAACTAAAATTAGTTCAAATTAGTTAGTTCGAACTAACTAATTCAAACTAATTTTAGTAAGTGTAGACATAGCCTTAGAGGCCTGTGGCTTATGTCTTGTATGAAAAATGTGATGGAAGAATTAATAATACATTTTCATTGAACTCTCACTATATTCTTTAAATCACATAAATAACTAGGGGCATGGGCTGTTCTCAGGAGAATACAAAAAAACCTGACACTTTATGCATTCTTCATAGCTTTTTATTCTACCAATCCTTCTCTCTTTACTCTCTCATCCTTATATCTTCTTCCGTGCTGTTCCCATTCCCTGGGAGTGCCCTCCCAGCTGATTGTGTGACATGCATGTACTCTGTTTTCTCCCAAATCCTTCCTCAGTATGAATTTCTTAAATTACTCACATGAGTAAGGCCCAAGGAAAGAAAAATTCAAATAACAAATCAGACACATAGTGTATGTATCCGGTGGTATTCTACCAGCAGTAAAATTCCTCTCTCAGCAATGCCACCACAAACAGTTTTATAAGAATGTTGTCTCCAAAGGTAGTGTAGGACTGATAGGCAGCACAAAAGTGTGATTTCATGAGGAAATTGAAAGAGGAGCCTGTGAATGCCTCCCAAATTAAGACAAACGTGCTCCAATCTCACTTCACGGGGAGCCTCTAATTAGTGTGAATTTACTCACATGAACAGGGCTTTTCAGGACTAGGTTTTAGGATTGTAAACCTAATTGAAGGAATTTATCTACATAGTGTTTCATAGAGCATTGAATATGTTGCCAGCACCCAATGATGGTCACAGTAACATTGTGGTAATACTAATCTGATCATTAGGCATCTAGAATTTTTGTCTCAAATTCTGGAAATGCTGCCATAGTGCTGAAATTACAGTCTGAAAATTGCCATACTAAATCAACCTAATGTTTCTGCTTAACAGGCCTTCTTGATGGTTATGCAGATGAAAAAGCATTTCTGGAAAAACAAATCCAGGAAAAAATAGATGTAATAGACCATCTTGGGCAAGAGCTACTGTGTACAGGTAACAAATTGCAGGAACTAGAGGCTGAACGACAGCAGATCCAGGAAGAGAAGGAGTTACTCTCCAGACAGAAGGATGCCATGAAAGCAGATGCAGGACCAGTAGAGCAGCGTACGTATTCTTCACAATCTCTCTATGAGGTTCCCTCATATTTTCCTACTCCATCTCTAGTAAATTTGATGAAGTCTTGACTAATGTTTTTTCTTGTTTAGTATCATTCATAGAATAATGCAGTGAGGCCAACATTTTCGTATTTGAGTACCAAAATTCATATTTAATCAACTAAACAAAAAGTGGCCTGATTTTCAGAAGTGTTGAGCAACCACAGCTGCTGGTAAAATCTATGAAATCCATGGTTGCTCAGTACTTCTTAAAATTAGGACACTTTCATTTAGTTGACCAAATTTGGATTTAGCTGCTTACTTTAGACACCCAACTTTAAAAATGCTAGCCTAAATGTGTTCCTTCTTAGTATAACTAGAGAGATCTATTACCACTGTTTCCCCGAGAAACTCAACTTAAGCACACGTGGTTGAAGTACTCACAAAATTCACACGTGATTAAACACTGAGGAAGTTGTGTTCTTCCCTGGCCAAACTCTTCTTTCAGGGGCTCACTGTTAGGAAAGAATATAACAAAGATGGTGTCACAGAGCCAGTTGAGTTCCCTCTACAGGGTGGCGAAATAAACTTCTCTTGGGGGAAAACCAACACCTGGATTCCTAGGTATTTTAAGCCTCTGGAGTCTTAGCAGAGCTCAGGCACCATCCTGATCTTGGGATTCCTAGATAAACTCTGAGAGTGCAGGCCCGTGCCTATTACTTTCTTCAGAGAGCTACAGCCACACGGCTTAGATGCCTAGTGCCTGGAACCAGTGTTGACTCCTCAGACTCTCCCACATAGCTTATACATGTCCTCGTCAAAATCCTGCTGAAAGTGTGAGCCTTCTTGGTTAGTTTGACTCAGGGGACACATGGTCATTGTAGCAAGTAACGCACAGAAATGCACAGTTTGCAAATTCTAACACATTACTGCTCTGTTTTTAATCACACAAAAAATACACAGATCCATACAAAAATAAGAAACTCTATTTCCCCTCACTTTTGCTCACCCTTCCTTTGAGGGTCCCTGGGGAGACCATCTGAACTGGGATAGAGAGGGTCCCTCTTCCCTTGTTGCCTCATCTCGCTCTTGCAGCTGCTCCCTTTATCTTAAGCTGGTGAAAATGTCTGAAGAAAGCACACACAGAGCAGCTCCTGATCTTTATAACTGTCCAGTCCTCTATATCAGGTGACTCCCTGGTCCGCCTCAACAGGTGACCACAGAGTCCTACCAGTTGACTTCATTCATAGTTCCCCCTGTCGCCTCCCCCCCAACAGTTGTTTTGAATTGAAGCTATCTTATTGTCTGGGATGTTTGCATTTGAACAGAGGACCATACCAAATTAATGACCTCCTGTTGTCAGCCTCTATCACTACACCTTAGAATTTCAGTCTGAGGCTTATTCTACACGATCAAATTAGAGCGCAACTTCTTAACTGCGCTGTAAGACTCACGTGGATTTTATTGCGCTGCAGCTTGTACACACGTCGCTCCTTGCTACGTCACAGGATTCCTCGCTGTGATGCGCATTATCGCACTGTATTCTGGGCACGTATCCCAGTGTTCCAATTTCCCTGTGTACTTGCTTGCAATCATGTGATGAAGGAAAGGAGCACAAAGCACCATGGGTAAACCGGATGTTTCCCATGGTGCAGTGCGTTTCCCTAGCGTCTTCCTTGTTGCCAGTAGCAACAAGGGAGTCAACTGTAGGCGGAGACAGTTTCGTCGCTGCCATAGAGAGGGTGGGGGGAAGTCCAGAGAGGACGACTAGGGAATGATGGGACATTTCCTGAGTCTGCTCGTTGTGCAGTAAGCTTACACACGAGCACAAACGCGCAGCAGATGAGACGCACCTGGTGTTTCCACTCTCGTCGGAGTGGTTGTTGGAATGCGCAGCAACAAGGCGCTTAGTCCGCAGCAATAACGTTTCACGTATGTACAGTGTGCTTGTTAACGCGCAGTAATGTTTTTTAATGCGGAATACGGTGCTCGTGTATACAAGGCCTGATATAGAGGAAACAAGACAACAGAGAAGGTAAAGAAGTCCACATCTGAAATGGAATGTGCAGTCTGACACAGATACATGTAAAGACCCCCCTACTGTCAAATTTAATTCAAAAACTGTACAAACACATTCCCAAATTGTCATATATGGCATGGCAAGATAAAGCCATAACTGCATGTAACTGGCATCACTCACTCAGTTCTCTAAGAGGAAAAGAAGTACTCTGGAAAAAAATATTTTGTGACTTGATCCTGAAGGGACTCTTCTTCAGCTAAATAGCACATAGAAAGAAATCTCCCAGTTAGTTTCATCTAGTCAACTGTTTACTCAACAAATGTTTAACTTCATAAAGTAAATTCAATTTTTAATCCTTCCTTTAGCGAAGAACTCAATGTCTGTGAATTAATGTTTGTTGAGGAAAAGAAGTTAGGACAATGATATTTAAACAGTGCTGTCTTGATAATTCCTATGCTACAAATGGCATGTGAGATGTTAGCATTTTATTTAATGTCTAAGAGGTTTGGTGATTGGAATAGTAAATTATCTTCAAGATTTTTTGCCTGTATATTGTTAAAGTTTTATTGTTAAATTATAGATTATAATCTCACAGAATGTTTGCAATCTCAAACATCTACATTTATATAATGAATGATTTTTTAATAGTAATCTGTTCATTCTTGTGCTGTAGGAGAGAAATCCTTGTGTATAATTTTGGTGGTTTTGTTTGCATTCCAAAATCACTTTAAAATATGAGTCTTTTTCATTAAATGCAGGATGAAGGAAAAATACACATCTATATCATATTTCCTAGAATAACCAGGCACATTCCTTAAGTTATAACAACTTTGTCTTTAAACTCAGCATTCTATCTTCAGCTTCATTTTCTCTTACATTATTGACTCATGAGAAAACTGTAGCTGGCATGTGAATTACTTTGCTTCTTGTTTTTTGTTGTTTTTTTCCTGTTCTCCTAGGCATAGTAGATGCTGCAGTCGATGCAGCTTCCCAAGCAGGTGTGTGTGTATATTGCATGACTGATCTTTAATTGGGTGGCAGATTTACACCTACTAACATTTATTAATCAAGAACTATTGAGCTTTCAGCTTACTGACACTACTCTAACTCTTACTGGCTTTCAGTTTTGATGTTACATTTCGCACTCACATCTTTTCTTTTTAATAACAAAATTTCTTATACTTTCTAAGCATAATGTAGTAATATAGATTTAATAAGCAGATTCATTAATAACCATCATCTTATTCATCTGTGAAAAGTAAGATTTCATCTATATTGGAAGGGGCCTTTTGTGGGTTACTGTTAACTTGTAAATATAATTAGAATAATGATTTTGCTGAATATTGTTTTATATTGACATATAATGTTTACCTAACAAAGTCAGAATTGGTTAAAAAATATGTAAGATGATGGTATCCAAAGGATCTCTGTTGTGTAGCAAAAGAAAATTGTATTTATCTGGTGCTTTTCTTATACCTAAGTATCAATCATGTTTGTGAAGATTCTCCAAAGATAATTACAATTTATAGATCCTTAGTCTTGGGTCTTACCTGATGGGATGGATAAGGCTATATGATGTGACCCTTTGAAGACCATGCTTTTAATGTTTCCTCAAAGGGGCTCTAGGCTTTATCATATATGCTTCCCCTGTCCTCTCGTGAGGACACAAAACCAAAAACTGGGGGTCTATAGAGGCTGCTGTTTTCTGAAAACTCCAATTCAAGTAAGTAATTTCCCTCTCAATCTATCTTGTAACCTCACCAGGTCAAGTTCTGCATTATTTCCGTTCACATGTTGCATATGCCTCATGTGAAAAAAATAATTGGGAATGGATTAATCTTATTCTTACAGGGGATGAGAAGATGGTTGGGTTTTCCATACTTTGTTATAAAGCTTTGCACCTTCATCGGCCATAAACAGAACTCATGCATTTCCTGTCATACACTATTTGTACAAACATCTTTAGATTAATATGAAAATTGGACAATAAAATGACATGATAAAGCTGTGCTATAATAATCTTGTAAAACTTTTCTGTGGAGTTTTGTGGTACCGTGATAATTTTTAATAGAAATACTACGGTTTAAAAAAAAAATTAGCGAAACCCAAACCTTTTCACATCCTTTACATGTGTATAATGTGGATATGCTGTCTTGGAGAGTGGTTTTGCAATAATAATCTAATTAGCTATGCATATCTAAAAGCAATACGTTCCTTTATTTCAAAACAGAATTGCTGGAAGAGACAGAAAAGCTAATGAAGGAAAAAATAGAAGTACAGCGTCAAGCTGAAAAAGAATATGATGAGCTCCAGAAGCAAGTGAAGGCCCTGGAAACAGATCTGGAGGAGCAGCTCAACCGATCTGTAGAGCTAGAACAAGAAAAAAATGCAGAACTAATGGATTTAAGACAGCAAAACCAGGCTTTGGAGAAGCAGCTTGAGAAAACAAGAAAATTTCTAGATGTAAGTATTGAGAAAGAAAAAGAAAGAAAGTTTGGTTTATGCTGTCAGGTTGGCCATACAGATGTAGAGACTTCACTGAACTGCAAGAAACATTGCTTGTTTAAGACTCTGAACTAAAATTTAAAAAATATATATGACTGGACTTGCAGCATTGTGTCAAGTCTATGGAATCCCATTAACATTGTGCTTTAAAAATATAGTGCCAAGTTGAGTTCTAAAGGGGTAGCTGTGCTCGGCTAGTTCAGCAAAACAAACGAGTCCTGTGTCACTTTTAAACACTAACAAATTTATTTTTCTCATGAGCTTTCATGGGCAAAGTCCCACTTCGTCAGATGCCAGAGTGAAGAAAACTTAAACTGAAAAAAACTTTTGGTATAGATGGGGAAGATAAATCCTGTGATTACATTTTTCTTCCATAACAGCCAGCCAGAGGCCTATTTTTTGATGTTTTTAACTTTCCTTTTTCTTTAATAGTTAGTACAAGTGTAAACTGAAGTGCTGAAGTCTAAATACTCATACTAACATTAATTTGGCACCATCTCCAAAAAACAGTCAAACAATTAATAAATTATCTGAATTTTGCATATCAATTTTATTTTAATCAATTTAAATGATTTGAGATACATTTTTTAAAATAGTTTCTAAGTATTCATATATAAAACGCTTCAGCATTTGTAACAGGATATGTAGCACTTCCCCAACCATCAGTTTGAAAAAGTAAGTTTGTCTGCTAAATGAAAATAAACAAGCAATCAACTAAGGCATTGCAGCAAAGAACATTTATTCTCTCTTTTTTTTTAAACAGCAGACTAGCACAATAACATGAACCTTTAATTTTCACTAAAGTCAAATATAGTGGGCCATAACATTAACCTCCATGAACTGCTGATTTAATGAACCCAGTTGTATTCTACGGCAGGAGAAAGACCAGAATTCTAACGCATTCATAAAGAGTTTATTTGCATGTCAGATGAGTGCTATGTTGCTTTTAAACTCACATTGCTGATTAACATAAATTGATGGATTTGGAACGTTTATTTTGAACCTAGCTGTAGAAAAAACACTAATTTTAAATTGAACAACAATATCAGAAGCGCACATAATGAAGTAATGGAAATTTATCTAAGTGACAAAATATTTCTAAACAGTTTCACTCTGCTTAGCAGTAACTAATGCACAGGTGGCATCATGAAATACCATAGTATTGTATTTAATTACAAATTAAATTCATCCCTCCCTATACACAACTGGAGTAACTGCTGTTGCAGAGAACTAATTATACGGGGTTGAATTAATCACTTCCAACCCACAAGCAGAATGTAGGATTTTAGTGCAGCTACTCCAGGCTGCTTTTCCAGCCCATGGGCTAGAATGGCAGCCATTGCTACTTTGTGTCCCCTGTGCACTGATTTTGAGAGTGGATCCATAGTGTTGTGGATCCAGTGGCACACAGACCTCCTGGCACAGCTCTACCACATTAAAAACGGTAATTAATCTTCTGTAACTGTTGTTCTTTGAGGTGTGCTGTTCATGTCCATTCCAAAGTATCTGTGTGCTTGTCGTGAGCACTGCTACTGGAAAGTGGTATCCCCTCAGTGATACCTATCACTTGGCACTGGTGCCCCTGGAGTCGCATTCTCAAAGTACCAGTAGAAAGGGCCCTCCCGACCTGCCATCCCTTCAGTTCCTTCTTACTGGTTAACACCGACAGAGGTCCTGGTGGGTGCTTGGAATGGACATGAGCAGCACAGCTCAAAGAACAACAATTACAGAAGGTTAGTAACCATTTTTTTCCTTTTTGAGTGCTTGCTCATGCCCATTCCAATGTCGGTGACTCTGAGGCAGTTGTACAGGTTGGAGGATTTGGAGTTCATTGTCATATTAATTGTAATACTGCTCAGCTGAAGTCCGCATTGTCTCTTGCCTGCTGGGTAGTAGCATAGTAGTGGGACACTGATGACCACACTGCCACTCTACAGATGTCCTGGATGGGAACTTGTGCTATGAATGCTACTGAAGACACTTGAGCCATTGTAAAATGCACCTGTATGATAGAAGGAGTGGGGATCTTTGCCAGATCATAGCATGTGCAGGTATATGAGGTTATTCGTGATGAAATTATCTGGACCGTGACTGGAAGGCCTTTCGGACTGTCTGCAATGGCTACAGAAAGAAGATTTAATCCTTTCTATGTAAAAGCTCGTGCTCACCTAACATCCAGCAAGGGGAGCCGCTGATCCCCCCGTTGGCATCCAGCTTTGGGTAGAAAACCCATAGGAAGATATTCTGATTATTATGGAATTATGAGATCACCTTTGGAAGGAAGGCTGGATTTGGTTGCAACTGAACCTTGTCTTTGAAAAAGAGCATATAAGATGGTTCTGATGTAAGGGCTGAGATCTCTGTGATCCTTCTGGCAGAGGTAACGGTCACCAGGAATGTCAGAGTTGACATTATCATTAAAGAGGCTGACAAAGGAGGTGCTGTATTCATCATGAATAAACTGGGGTGCTCCAAAGAGAAGGGAGCTAGGCTGTTCTCGATGGTAACAGAGGACAGAACAAGGAGCAATGGTTTCAAATTACAGCTGGGGAGGTCAAGGTTGGATAATAGGAAAAACTTTCTCACTAGGAGGGTGGTGAAGCATTGGAATGGGCTACCTAGGGTGGTGGTAGAATCTCCATCTTTGGAGATTTTTAAGGCCCGGTTAGACAAAACCCTGGCTGGGGTGATTTAGTGGGAGTGGTCCTGCTTTTTAGCAGGGGGTTGGACTAGATGATCTCGTGAGGTCCCTTCCATCCCTATGATTCTATGATGCTATGATTACAATTAAGAGGCCTATAGACAACTCTCCAACACAATGTTCTACAAGCCACTTCTCTTTGACCCCACTGAGGAATACCAAAAGGAACTATACCACCCACTCAAGAGACTCTGAAGCAGCAGAGGAATAAATCAAGAAAGACACCCGTAGAGCCCTGACCAGAGATATTCTATCTACTACCAAAAATCCATAAACATCGAAATCCTGGACGCCCTATCATCTTGGGCATTGGCAGTCTTACAACAGGCTTACCTGGCTATGTGGACTCTCTCCTCAGACCCTATGCTATCAATGCTCCTAGCTATCTTCGAGACACCATGGATTTCCTGAGAAAAATTCAATCCATTGGTGATGTTCCAGAAAACACAATCCTGGCCACTGTGAACATTGAAGCTCTTTACCCCACATCCCACGCAAAGATGGACTAAAAGCCATTAGAGACACTATCCCAGATGATGTCACTGCACACCTCGTGACTAAACTTTGTACTCACCCACAACCACTTCAGATTTGGAGATGATTTATAACTTCAAGTCAGCGGCACTACTATGGTTATCAGCACGGACCCACAATATGCTAACGTTTTTATGGCTGACTTAAAACAATACTTCCTCAGCTCTCATCCGCAAGTACCACTCTTATATTTATGCTATATCGATGACATTTTTATCATCTGGACCCATGGAAAGGAGGCTTTTGAAGAATTCCACTGAAATTTCAACAATTTCCACTCCATGATCAAACTTAGGTTAGTATGAGTATTTAGACTTCAGCACTTCAGTTTACATTTGTACTAACTGTTAAAGAAAACGGAAAGTTAAAAACATCAAAACATAGGCTTCAGGCTGCTGAATGGAAGAAATAACACACTCTGTTGCAGTACTACAAAGTAGTATTGGATCCATAGGGAAATACAATATCTGTGTTTACTGAGTGATCAAACAGAAAAATATGAAGTGCAGTGGCCCTCTGATAAGTGGAAGGATTTAATAAAATAAAAAGGACTTATGCCTAACAAAAACTAGTATGTTTAAAACAAAGTCACAGTTTGCAAAAATAAGATGATGTATGTGTGATTGAAATGTGGGTCTTTCTAATGTTTTCCCTAGTAATATTATCATAATTAAATTTCAGGAGCAGGCAATTGACAGAGAACATGAAAGAGATGTTTTCCAGCAAGAGATACAGAAACTAGAGCAACAGCTTAAGACTCCACAAAGGTTTCAACCTATCAATGAACACCAAACCAGAGAGGTAACATTTTGAAGTATTATCAGCTGTGCTTGTTGAATGTACCTGACATAGACAAATGATGGACTCACTGTAAAAATACATTTTATAGCATACATAATCTGCATCTTTTGCAAAGCAAGAAAATAAATCACCATGGATGAAGAGTGAAAATGTCATTTGAAACAGAAAAATAATGCAGAGCTTAGCTAGCGCAACAATATACACATTTGAAATAATTAATGTAGATAGATAAAACTTCTTAAGAACTCATGGAAATTTTCGATATGTTTGCCAATTTATCCAGGTTTTTATATTGGAACATGGTACCATAATATCTGAATATGAGATACTTATCCAAATCTTTAATTGATCTAGTAATTGGAAATCTAGAAATCTTGCAAGAACATGGTGAGATTTCTGGTGTTTCTTTATTATGGAAGGGACTAAAATACTCCATTAAGAACAGTGACAAAACTCCCATTGACTTTAGGGAGGCTTGTATTTCACTCTTTATAAACTGGTTTTCTTATGATAGCTGACTGTAAAAGACAAACTAAGTGACTGCTGCTTGGGACCCATATGCTATTGAATTTTTGGATTTTGGTTTTGGCTTTAATGAGGTTTTAACAGATGTTACAATATTCTAAAAAGAGCTACTCTAATGAAGTGTCATGTAAATGCTTTCTTCTTGAATGAAGAACAAGCATAAGATTCTGTTTGGTCTAGCTAATGTATACATATGTCTAATTTGAGACATTGCAACCTTTACACTGGTGCTAGGAATGCTGACTAAAAAGATATCAACAAAAGTAGCTAGAAGAAATAAGACAATGGAAATAATCAAGTTTTGGGGTTCACTTGTAAAGGTTGGAAATATGGACTGTAATTGGAGACCTTGCAAGCAGAGGTTTCATTGAACTTCCCAGAAGTTCATGCAACTGAAAATCATGACAGACAATTGGCATTGCTTCTTACAAATGGAGAGAGGGTCACAAGCAGTTGGTGTTCTGCAATTAAGCACAAGGAAGAAGCAAAATCAGATAATATAAGGGTTGTTTTGCAAAAATGTGATATGTAAGCTTACCAAAATGGGATGAAACATTTGACTCATGTCTTCTTCCACAGGATACCCAGAACTGATCTTTTTCAAGTTGTTATAACTTTTATAACAAATCTTATTCAAAATATTCAAGTGATTTGCTACTATTAACATGGGTGAATGTGTAACTCATCATCCATCAGCCAGGCACAGTGTAGCCAGTCCAGAGGCAGGAATTTTGCATTAATTTCTTCCTTTTTCCATTGGGCAGGTAGTCTTCCCCAACTTAGAATATCTAGAGTTGGAGAAAAATTGTGAGCCTAATCACTTCTCCTGAGTCCATTCTCTACTTTGGTTCATGTCCATGCTGGTATTCCTACACCGGGGTGTCCACACTGTTACCATACCTGGACGTCCATACTGGTGTGACCACATCAAGAAAATGTTTGTTTGGGGGAATTCATAATGTTGATAATTGGAATGCTATATCATATGCATTAAAATCCAGACCCAGGCTACTAAGAATCAAACCAAGTTTTGTCTGTTCTAATAAAAGTTGTGCTATTTGTCACACAGTGGTTACATGTAGATATAAATCTCAAGAATATACCACAACAAATGGTTGGTGAAAGTGCTACAATTAAATGATTTTGAGGGATCAAGAAAGAGAGAGAGGATTTATGAGCTTTAAACAAAGCAACAAATTTTACTTTAAATGCTGTACTTAGAAGCACAGACTGAAAGTGTGTCCAGTGGAAAGTTGGAATTTGTTTGTGAAAATATTAAAATCAAACATAAGAAAAATAGAATTATCCACATGAAACCAAGATGAAGGTAAGGAAACGATCCATATGTTGAAACTATTGATTGTGAAGAAAGCACTGTAAGTGCATGTACATTCATACAGAAGACGGTCATTAACAACTGACAACTGAGTGGGACCCCAGACATAGAGATTAATAGAGCAGTCATTATGTTTCAGTTAGATATGCATGGAAGAGCAAAGAATCTGCTATAGTATTGTCTAAAAATGTCATAATTTGTAAGATCCTGATTCTAGGTGAAAAATACTGTTATTTAATTTGATAGGCTAAGAGAATAAAAACTGAGCGTATTAGTACATAACCTAATGTAAACAAATTATTAGACTTGCTTTTTTAATTGCCTGGAGAAATACATAATAATGTTATGTGAACTTTCAAATTCACTGCATATAGATAATGAAGAGAAGTGCCTCAGTGATATGATCTTCCTGTTCACTAAAGATGAAGCAGTCTTTTTCTGCCTCTTGCTGTAGCTGCCATGTCTATATTTTTTATGCTAGCCCAGTTTGTGAAACATTGTTCTATTCTACATAAGTCCCCTGAACAAGAAGCGGTATTCTTCTCTTTGCTTGCCTTTTACATTGCTAACAGTTTTTACTTTCTGGTGTTTTATGTTGTTAGTTCTTTCACAATGGACTTTAGACTTGGTCTCAGACCCACTTTTCTTTTCCATTTATCTTCTCCCTCTGGGATGTCTAACTGGTTGTTTCCAACTTGGATAACACTTTTAAATGGAGGGCATCCTTCTACCTGATCTTTCTATCTTCCGTCTGTCAAATTGCCTTGATTCTGTTAGCTCCCAGCTAAATCCATAACTTCTACTTCTAACTATTTCTGGTACTGAAATTCACTCCTTGAGAGAGAAGCTCTGTTTTCCCCATGTCTTTCTATTACTCAGCTTTATTTGAACCTTACCTTTGTGCCTTAGGCCAGATATTTTGAACTTGTTACTCATATATCTTCCTTATCTGTAAATCTGTCCACATCACATTTAGAAATGTGCTGCAATTGTGTATGCCTTGGCCGTACTTCAGCTGAAATCTTTGCTTGTGTCTTAATTACCTCCCATCTTTACTTCTTCAATTACTCCCTTAATATGATGCTCCTAAGACTCAAATGTCTACACTTCAGGAGATTCAGAATGCTTTATCTAGATGATGTTTCTACTCCAGGAAGCAAGCCCATATAATATACATCCTCTGTTACTTTTGCTGACTACCTCGCCATCTCCTAATCCCATTTAAAATCCCAGGCAGGAAACAAAATTTCTTGTTGATCTAAAGTTAAGGTTACACTGTGTTAACTGATTTTAATGTTAAATATCTAGACAAAATTAGAGCAGTTATGAAACAAACGCTCAAAAGCTAAAATGTTTTTCAAGTATAGAAATACATTATTAAGCTTACCCAAACAACTTTAACTCTGCCCTCATAACAACATGAGTATTTCTTCATTTCTTCTTTGGCAAACTATTTTTGGGTCAAGAACTTTTGCTACAGATATTTTTATAGGACTTGAAGAATACCAGAGTTGCCAACATTGAACTTGTTCTCCAGGGTCAATACACTTCTTCTTTGGATGTTTAAGAGATGCCCCTCCCACTGATGGGCTGCATAGAGATGCCATGGTAAATGTCTTAGCTATCTAGGGAATCTTAAGATGTTCAGAATGACCGGCTAATGTAGAGAATGCCATAACGTAAACCATTAAACTCACCAGAGGTATAATTTATATTTATTGGATTTGGGCTACAAGACTTGCACTGTTTTCTGCCAAGGAGGTAGGAGATTTATTAACAGAAGTGTTTTTTCTCCCCAAAAATCAGTGTTATAGTAATGCTACAACAATATGCTACAGAGTATTCACCATGCTTACCATGTTGTCACCAGGTTGAACAGTTAACAAATCATCTAAAAGAAAAAACAGACAGATGCAGTGAGCTTTTGCTCTCTAAAGAGCAACTTCAGAGAGATATACAAGAAAGGAATGAAGAAATTGAGAAACTAGAATGCAGAATAAGAGAACTGGAACAAGCCTTAATTATCAGTGCAGACAATTTGCAAAAGGTATTGTTTTATATAATAGTTCCATGTATTTCTTACCATTCTTCATTTGCCTAAGAACAAGGCAATGTTTTTTCAATTAATAATAAATAAATTAAAGTCATTAATATTATAATACTTATTTAAAGATGGAGGAAAGAAAACAGTTTGGAGCTGCCACCTTAAAGGGAGAAATGCCTCTTGAAGTACAGTTGCAGGCTGAACGAGAAGCTGTAGACAGAAAGGAAAAAGAGGTAAGAGTATCTCTAAAATGTTTGAATATGAATTATTTATTGGTGATTTTTCCCTGACACCTAACTCAATGTAGTGATCTCTGCTTCACTGTGTATACACTGCACTGCATCGCCAATAAAAGTAACAGAGCTCGCCCAAGCTGAGCTGGCTTTAACCTGGTCATTGTTGGAATAGGGCCTTCTAAAATGCTGTAGGAATGGTGATATTTATTCAGTAGATGGCCCTTTTAAAGTGAATTATATTGCCCCTCTAAGTTCTAGTGAAGCTATTGTGTAAACGTATGGAGAAAATCTTGTTAGGACTATATATTTGCTTAACAGACTGGCCGTGTTGCAGAACATCAGATTTATAAGAGGGAAGATCAGGTATGTGCTGATCTTCTAGATTTCCATTGCTTTCGCTTGCAATGGGGAAACATTTGATAGGTTTAACCATTCAAGGTTTTAGGGATACTAAGGTAAAAGACTAAGGTTAGCTTTTAGATCCAAGATCTCCTGACGAGCTAGTCATCGGATACACAGACAAGGCATATTGTAGAGTCTGAAACAAACTGGAAAGAAGAAATAGGAGGGAAGCTATAATGATATTTCAAACGTGAATCAAATGAGTTAATACTGGAAGTCTCGTTAGAATTTCTCCTTAGATTTCCTGCCAAGGAGGTTTAGATTAATGTAAATAAATAAACTAATAAATTAATAAACCACACACACAAACAAAAAAGACCCACAAACCAAAAACAACCTCTACCCCACCACACACAAAACAAACAATGAGTGAATTAAGTGAATAAAACTCAGAAAGCTGAGTTTTCCTTGGCCCTAAACAACTCCTGAAGTCACCTAATCTGCACACATTAAAGATGTTCTTTTAAACATTCCTTCCCATCCACAAAGTAAAAATTCTGATGGTAAACAGAACAGAGTTAAGGAAACTTTAAAATGAAAGAATGAACGTCATCCACAGTCTGTTGCCTAAAATCCTCCTTTATAAAAATAAGAATCAGTACAAATATAGTTCAGTTGTGATTACAGAATTATATATCTTGAGAGGATATGGGCCAAATTCTGATAACTCTGATACTGAGTTAGTGGAACAAACAAGGAGTCCTGCGGCACTTTTAAAGACTAAAAAATTTAAGATTCTCTGGATTCATATAGTATAAATTAGATCCAGATAGGTCCCATTTAAGAAAGAAATAAAAAGGATCCCATGATTTCAGCTAAGCATAAGAATAATGGTTGAGATTTTCAAAGGAGCCTGAGGATGGTAGGTACCCAGTTCTCATTGAAATTCATAGAATCATAGAATCATAGGGTTGGAAGGGACCTCACGAGGTCATCTAGTCCAACCCCCTGCTAAAAAGCAGGACCACTCCCCCTAAATTATCCCAGCCAGAGTTTTGTCTAACCGAGCCTTAAAAATCTCCAAAGATGAAGATTCTACCACCTCCCTAGATAGCCCATTCATTGGAATTTGGGCACCTAACATTGTTAAGCTTCATTGAAAATCTAAACCAATATCCTAAAATGATTTTAAATATAATGACCAAAACTCTTCTTTCAGTTACACTATTGAAAATCTGGATTCTGTTGATTTCAATGGAATTATTCCAGATTTTCTCCAGGATAATTGAAAGTGGAATTCAACTCACTTAAAAGTGCGTGTGTATATATATATATATATATATATATATATATATGTTTGAAAAGGCTACTTGAAGGCAGCAGTAAGAGAAGCTCATATAATAGTTTTTAAAACATCAGTTAAGTATTCTGAGAATCTAAAGCTGTTGGCTGCGTCTACACTGATAAATTAAGTCGACTTAAGCTTCCTTAAGTTGACTTAATTTACCCTGCGTCTACACTACAGTTTCCTTAAGTCGACTTAGGGCTACCCCAGGGCTACACCAATGCCCTCCCTGCCAGGGGGGGACACAGGGGGAGCCTGGCATGCCCCCCCACAGGGCAGGGCAGAGCCCAGTCCACCCTGCCCCAATGCCCTGCCAGGGTCCCTAGGCACAATGGAGCAAAGGCTGAGCACCCTGGCATTGGGCAAGGGGTGCCCCCCCCTGTCCCCGTGGACCTGCCCTAGGTCCCCCTAACCCCACAAAGTCGACCTAGAACATCCAGTATGGACGCTCTAGGTCAACTTTGTAAGTTCCCCTTTAAGTCAACTTTAATTTTAAGTGTGGACACACTAAGTTGACTTAGTTAAAGTCGACTTAAATTACCCAGTGTAGACATAGCCATTGTGAGGTAGAACTGTTAAATTAAAATGAGCTCAGTCCTGTGTGCTCCCTAACTGGAACCATTGCAGTAATCATCGCAGTGGGAGTTTTACACACAAACAGCTTGCAGGCCTTTAGAGAATATACAAGTGATCTGGTTTACTTCCATAGCTCTGTTTCCAAATCCATTCAGTCTTAAGAATCAAATGCATCTTTACAAACAACATGGTATATTGGTGAACACAAATCTCATTTGAGTAAAATTCTTTTATTTTTATGAACAAAAATGACCCCACATGTATGTTAGGTTTTTTAAAATGTGACTCTGCTATGTGTATGTTAACCCCTTTGATCCACATTTTGGACATGCAGATCACAAACCTTGAAGAACAACTTGAGCAGTTTCGAGAGGAATTAGAAAACAAAAATGAAGAAGTTCAGCAATTGCATATGCAGTTAGAAATCCAGAGAAAGGAATCCACTACACGCCTTCAAGAACTTGAACAAGACAATAAATTATTTAAGGTAATTATCAGACAGACAAGACTGTAGTTTCATTCCTGTTTACCCTGAATAAATTCATCTGGGGTAAAACCAAGATTCATAACTCCATTTGATACCTCAAACGTTTTACTGTTCAAGTTAGAAAGTATTAAAAATTTCATTTAGTCATCCTTTATTGCATGTAATCTGCTATCATTTAAACAACCTATTAATTGAAGACTATTCAGGAAAAAGATGCATGTAATTATATCACATTATGGGTGTTTTTGCTTTGTTTTGTTTTTGTAGGATGAAATGGAAAGATTAGGACTAACAATCCAGAAATCTGAAGATGCATCCATAAAGGATCATTGTCTTGTAGCTGGAAAACTTGCTCAGATCATGCAGGAGAAAGAACAGGAAATAGATCATCTTAATGAACAAATTACAAAACTGCAACAGCAACTTGAAATCACAACAGACAACAAAGTACATTCTTTTGAAATCTTTTGCAGCATTCTAGTTCAGAGTTGTAGATTTTAAAGAACAATTTACTTAGGCATAAATAGAATAATTAATTTCTATTTCTCAGTTCTTTTGTGAATCCCTCATTCTATTAAGAAAGTATATTAGAATTATTTTGGCCTCCATTTGCCTATCTAATAATGCATACTTTGATTTCTTTAAGTACTCTTGATCCTCTTGCACTGTATTATGGTGCAGACACCCGAGTTGCATCTCAGCATACTTGCTGCATTTATTCTACTGTTTTGTACATATGAGATATATAGAGATAATTAGGTTGCATTTTGGTGCCACCTGCTGTATATTGCTTCATTTCTGAAGATTATTTTTTTCAAACTAATGAAGCTACATGTTCACTGAATATGTGTAAATGCAACCTTTCCAATCATACCTTGAGCAATAATCCTTTTCTAATACAGTACAGTGCTTGCTGGATCTGCAAGGATTTTAGGCAAGTGACTTGCAGCACTATCTTGATTAGACAAGGTGGAATAAGAATCAACATTTCCTATATTTTTCATACTTTAATAGTTCTAGCTTTATGCTGTTTTCTAAACTACTATTGACACTTCTCCTGAAATAAATGATTTACCTGATTCTCCATTGACTTGCAGTCCATTCTACATAAGTGTAATTCGGGGCTTGTCTGCTGGGACTCTGTTGACATGCATTAAGTTTGTTAATGTGCATTAGCAAGGTCCACATGGATAGTTAGAGCACAGCAGGCTAGTGCAGGATAAATTCACCATCCGCGCTTGCCGTGAACTAAACGTTCTTGGAGACAAACCCTCAGTTTACTTCAGCAGGAGGCACTTCTCATTTACACTAGCATAAGCAAGAGGAGAAACTGGCCTAATGTTTTGCATCTCATGTAGTGGGTAGGATTTTATTGTGGTGGGATTTTATCCTTATTCTAGCCCTTTGGTAAGTCATAAAGAACAGCTGTGTGTACACTTAGCAGGTGGCTGAGCATTTTAGATTTCATTTCACAAGGTGCTAGTGGATTGTGCTTATATTGAACTCCAATGAATTGGATAGTTTTAATATATTGCAGTGTGCTAATTCTAGCTGTAGTGAACCTTTACTTCCTCAAAAATGGCTAAAACAACCTTCCCCCCACCCCATGAAGTTGTTAAATCTAAAAAAACCCAGAAGCCCTGCTCACATTCAACCTAGATTATTCCTTCCTTAATTTCATCCCGTCACTCTTAGTTATAGTGTCTGTCATAATTTCTCTCTCTCCTTCGTGCAAGATGTAGATATAAAATACTTAGAGCAGTATTTCCCAAACAATGGGTTGCAACCTGTGAGTGGGTCACCTTGCACTTACTTTGAAGTGGCCCCTATCCCATAGGATGACTGGGTCAAACCTGAGCAGCACTGCAACCGCATGCATCCGGTTGCAATGACACCCACTTAAATTTGCCTCAGACTCCTGTCTGTCATGATGGAAAGGGTGCCAGGCCAAATCTAAGTGACACTGCAACCCTTTGCATCAAGTCACAACGCCCAGAGCAGGAAGCTGGGCCCAGACCTGTGGGACAGGAGCTGCTGCTGCACGGTGAGTGTGAGGTGGGTTTGTCCTCCAAATACCTGCTTGCCCTTGGAGGGCTCCTTTCCTCACAGATCCAGTATTAGGGTTATGGTGTCATAGTGGGGAGTGCTGCTGCAGATAGCTAATGCCTTCTCAGTGAGGCAAGGAGGAGGAGCAGGTGCCGGTAGAGAAGGACATTATTCTATTATTTTGTATGTCCCTGCCCTTCCAAATTTGGACCCGGTATTGGTCACAAAATCAGAAAAAATGCAGTTGCCTTACTGAAAATTTGGGACTCACTTCTTTAGGTCAGTGCCTTCAGTACTCTTCTAGATATCTTCCTCCCACCAAGTGTTTGTTTAGTTTTTAAAGTCACTTTCTTTGTGGCCTTTCACCATTTTTTAGTCTACTTCACTTGACTGAATAATATTCATGCCTAATTGAATGAATTTTGAGTGCAAGATTTCTTGATGCTGTTTGAATGCTTTACTAACACGGCTACCCCTTTGGAACTTAAATCCAAATATAATTCTGTGGTAAACCAACAAAATTTCTTGAGCATACTTTCTTTTTTCTAAACCCAAACTGCTTGTTACTTATGGTTGCATTATCCACTAAAAGATATATGGGTTTTTTTCTTCCATAGTTTGCAAGGGTCACATATGAGATATACTAAATAGAAATTGCCAGGATCACTTTTCTTTCCTCTTTTTGGAAACCAGTACCTCACTTACTTTTCTTCAGACTTCTAGGATTTCTGTGGTTATCTGTGACTTTCCAAAAATAGGTTCATTGAATAATATATTTAACATGTTAGTTAGAATACAAAGTCAGCCCTACTGATTTATTTATGTTCACATTTTCTAAGTATTTTAATTTTTAGAGATTTTATAAGGTTATATTACAACATATTTATTACTTACTAATTGTCTAAATTTATTTCAGGATAGAAAGGAAAGAGGGAATTCAGCTGTTTAACCATTTTGTAGTCAATAATTTTATTTCCAACTTTCTTTAATAGCTGACCTATTTTCTCTTTAATGGCTTTTTTGCTCCTGATATACTTCTAAAAGCCCTTTTTACTCTATTACTTTTATTATTATTAAGTAGTTATGTTCGTTACTGGTCCTTATCTTTTCTATAAGAGTGTTGACTGACTGAATATTCTTGTTTGATTGCTTGCTACTTTTCCATTTCCAGTACAGAGCAGTTCCTTATGAAGCCACAGTGGCCACTTCTTTTCTCATCCTAATTCTTCTTACTCTGGTGTACCTCTATTACATTTCTTTTAAAGAGCCTCTGGCATTCTTCTTCATTTGCCGAAGGAGATGTTTCTCCCACTTACATTGCATATTATATTCTTAATTCTGCAGAAGTTATTCTCTTTAAATTTAATATTCTTTGTTGGTGTTGATTAACTCTTTCCTTATTCTGTTCAATTTTTATATTCAGTGACCTCAAATTTCCCTTTTCTTCTCTTATTCCAGCTCAGAACCAAATTAGTCCCTCTTTTGGTCAGGTTCTCTATTTTCTGCATCATAAAGTCATCCTCTTCATAATTTACAAACCTAAGTGAGGATATGTATTGGGCTGTTTCTGTTAAAGTGCCATATGAATCGGTTAACTTCAAATATCACAAGTTGGTCCAGAAATTTACTGATTTGCCCTTCTCATGTCATGACAAATCTCTTTATTGCTGCATTGTTTTGATTATAGATTCTTTTGTCAAATAGTGCCACATCCTCATCTTTCTCTTCTTTTGGTTAAATTATTGTACAAAATAAATTACTTCACTACAGGTGGATTGCCTAAAAAATATAATTGTATAATATTAATATATAAATAAATTAAAAGAAAATTCATATTACATTAATGCTTAACAACCTTGATATAGGTAAGGGCCTATTTGCATTTCTGTTATAAATCCATTATATTTTACATTCCATATAAAAATCCAATATATATTTTAAGTGGTACAGCCACTTTATCTGAATAGGACTATATGAATGTGTATTTGGAAAGGGAGAAGAAATATAGTATCTAACAAATCTAGTTGAATATAGTATCTAACTTGTATATGCTTGCATCCTCAGTTTTGAAACTGTTATCTTCAAGACTGAAGATTTTTTACAGAGGGAAATTATTTGTGTAATCTACTGCAAGACAATTCCTCTGATGGTAATATAATTCAGAGAACCTTAGTTTCTTGCGTACTTTCCGTCAAACTATGTCTAAGGTCCTGATTGTGCAAAGAGATCTGCCTGCATGAACTTTACCACAGCTAGTAGTCCCTTTGACACCAGTGATAATCCACACAAGGGGTGAATTTTGTCAGAGCTTTAGACAAGAAAGCTGGAAAAATACTATGAAAGCTTCAGCTTTCACAGATATCATTGTAGAAAGCAGACAGTTCAATAAGCTCAGACCTCTTTTCCAAATCTTACATGCATTTACTTTGATTCATGTAAAGATCAATGAGAGAGAAATCATTGAGGCAATTTCAGTTATTGCTACTATACTTCTTTTACAAGATATTGGAATGAATGACTAAACAAACTGCTGCTAAAAAGGTCAGGAGAAAGCATAATCTGGTATTTTAATAATTACATATTGGTTTTTTTCATTGGTTTTTATAGGTTATTGAAGAAAAAAATGAGCATATAAGAGAACTTGAAGCCCAGATAGAATGCCTAAAAGGTGATCAGGAGCGTGTGAAGAAAAACTGTGAAGAGGAACTAGAACAGCTGAATGAAGTGATTGAAAAACTTCAGCAGGAGTTGACAATTATTGAACAAAAAGTACCTGTAGTTGTTGCTTCCACTCAGGAGGATGCTGACAGTCTGAAACACCAGCTTGATACAGTGTTGGCAGAAAAAGCAGCTTTGGAAAAGCAAGTGGAAGATAATAATTTAGAAGCATCTGTGAGAAAGAATGAGCTTGAGGAAACTAAATTAAAAATGAACCATTTAAAGAAAGAACTAGATATCTTAAAAAAGGAACATGAGAGAATGACGGAGAAGTATAAGCATTTAATGATGAACAGTGACAAAGAAGAAGTAGGGGACAGGAGCAAAGACATAAGTGGAAAACTGGAAGAAGATCTGGGTGAGAAGACATCAGAACTGCTGGAAAACAAAATCCAGCCTAAGTCTGTGGAAGAAAATACAGAAGTCACCATCAGCAACATGGAGTTAAAGCTGCAGCACCTCCAGAAAGCTATTAGAGAGAAAGATTCAGAGTTGTTCCAGTCTTACAGTCAAATAAAGGACTTGAAGGAGCAAGCCAAGGTTGAAACAGAAGTACTTAAAAAGAAAATACTGGAACTTGAAAGAGTACTTGAGGAAAAGGTTGCTGCTGCTCTTGTGAGCCAAGTTCAGTTGAATGCTGTTCAGGAGCAACATAAACTCAGGCAGAGAATGCAGGCATTTTCAAAAGAGACTGAGGAAACAAACAAACATACACAAACAGAGGATGTAAATCACATAGCCAAAGAAGAAATAGAATTAAAATTATCCGTATCAACAGAGAAACTTTCAGAGATGGAGAACCAGCTGGCAAAGATGTACAATAACCTGGAGCTAGAAAAAGAAAATGTAAAAATTGCACAGAAAGAGGCAATTCTAAAAGAAAAGAGACTGTTAGAACTTCAACAGTTACTTGACGACATTCAGGAAAAGCATAAAGAAGAAATTAAAAAGACCCTTAAACAGGGAGAAGTGCAAACATCTGAGGTAAAAATTTTGTATGCCATGTGATCTTCTGCTCACTTTGTCTAAAAATCAATTATTTTTATGGGAACTGTGGTGGGTGCACATATTTTAATAAGATTAAAGACAAATAATCCTCTCTTATTTCATGAACATATTCAGTAAGAGCTGTGTTAGATATACGTACTTCTCCGAGTTACAAATAGAACAAAAATTTCACTTTTGGTGAATTCCACTGGAGAGTTGGGTAAAACGTATCAAGGCTTTTCATGGGCATCAGGCATTTTAAAAACTAAACATATTTTCTCAATTTTTGTGAATATTTTCTGAGGATAATAAAATGATGATATGCTTGCCATGAATCTGCAGGTTGATTTTCAAGGCATTGGAAGTTTTAAAAAACTTGTTTTTATTAAAGGTTTAATTTAGGGCATGCATTATGATTTAAGCCTGGAACCGGAAGGATCTTAGGCCTTGTGACACTCAGCATTGTAATGTCTCTTTCGGCACCTAAAAAATCACTGAGCTTGAGTTAGTTATTAGGCTCCTCTATAACGAGTGGGGATAGATAGGCACCTGAGAAAGGGCTCCACAAAAGCTAGCATGCTAACAGGGAGCAGCTGAAGTGAGTCAAAAGGAGATGCTAACTGTAGAGATGTAACCTGCCTTTCTCAAGGAGTTAGGCACCCGGATCCAGCTTCAGGGAGGTACCTATCTCCACTTGGGATCCACAGCATGGAACCTGTCCTGGAAGGGAAATATGTTGGGTACCTGAACCATTTTTTGCAAGAACAACAGCATTGTATGACTAACTCCATCCAAAATGGCTGGAGGAGGTGGAGGTAATTCTTTCCTTGTATCCTTTAGCCCAGTGGATAGTGTACTCACCCAGGATATGGGAAACACAGGTTCAGTTCCCTAGGCCGCTTGATGGGGAAAAGGATTTGAACTCAGATCTTCCTCCTTTCAGGAGAGTGTCTCAACCACCACTGAATTGGCCCTGTTTGCAAGATAGATGTTCCCTTGCTCATCTTTACTTGACTTGAGGATCATGCTGTGAGATAGGCAGCATTGCACATGCCTAGAGGCAGAAATGTAGGTGCCTAGGGGACTTTTATAGTGAAAACATTGGTGCCAAGTGAGTTTAGGTGCCTGCAAAGTTAGGTAGCAGATGAACAGAGGTTTTGTGGATCACAGTAGGATCTAAATCTGGGACTTGGGCACCAACGTCTTTGTGGTTCTGGTCCCTAGTTACTTGTATATACTGCAGTGAAAACTTACAAGCAGGCAGAATCCACTCAAATAGATTCTTCTAACAGTTCGCTTCTTTACAATTATTAAAACAGCATGAATCCAACAATTACATACTTGTAATATTGCAACAGTTCAATGCTATTCCCTTTAGGAAAAAGTGTTCTATCTGAACATTACATTTGCAGCGTTACTCCATGTGTATCTGGAATGAATGGGCGTGAAAACACTTGTAGCTGATCTAAGTTGACTTCACAAAAGTATAATGTGACTTCCAATTTAGGATGCTCTTATAACGTCAATAACAATGGCACTCTAGCGTGGTCCTGCTTTGGATGAGTTAGTTTCCTTGCTTCTGTCTAATGCCAGGAAAGTGTCTTCATTACACAGATACCCATTCTGCAGCCAGTGACCTATTAACTGTGGTCAATTTTAACTTCGCTGCCACTGCAATTTATTAAAATTGTGGAAGCCAAAGTTCAGAGAAACCTTGTGTTTTATCCTTGTCTCCTTGTCTAATAATAGTGAGATTTTATGGTTTTCCATGGTCTCGGCCCACTGCCTAATGTCTGAAATTTCCCACTCCGTGGATCAGATTTAGAGGTGAAGTATATGGCTTTGTCATGAAGTCAGTGAATTCCAGTCCCTTTTGGAGGTAGAATGAGGGCAGCTGTTGGCCCACAGCTCAGATGTCCTTAGTCCCTAAGGTGGTGTTGCCCAATAGACAGAATCAGTATAGCAGCCACAGACCTGCAAGTAAGACAAAGTCCCTGACAGCCCAGGGGCTCAGGTCCTCAGCAGGGCTCAGCTACCAGCAGTCAAGAGGCTCAGGATGAGCAGCAAACAGTCCTTGAGCTCAGGCCTGCGGGCAGGGCAGAGCTGCAAGCATTCTAGGGGGGCTCTAGCCCCAGGTGGGGCTGAGCTGTAAGCAGTCTAGAGGCTCAGGCCCTCAGACAGGTCAGAGCTACACGGTCAGTCTATCCGGTCCAATTTGGGAAGGCTGCCATATCCAGCTTGAGGGGCTAGGAAAGTCCACCCTACTCCACCAGATCCCAGCCCAGGTCCTTAACATTGACAGAAGGTTCCTCTACTGTGGTCAGCAAGGATCCCATCACAATACCCTAACAGTGCCCTGCCCAATAGGTCTTCCCCCTGGGCCACTTCCTACCCATCCCCTTGGGTAGCACTCCGAGCACTCTTGACATCACATCTCTTAGTCCACCAGCTTGAGCAGCTCCCAGTGCTCCAATACCTCTTGTGCATCTCCTATCATCCTGGCATGTGCCTTGATCTTAGCATGGCTGGCTTCTGTGGTCTGGATGTCCAGCAACCTATGCCCTGCTTCTTCCATAGTCAACCCCAACTGAGCTGAGTAGTTCCCTTTTATACCTTGGTTCCAGCCAGAGCATGCCCAACAGAGCTGAGGGAGCATGGCTGTCTCAGCCCACAAGATAGAGTTAACCCCTGCTGGGCCAATGTGGGGCTGGTGCGTTCCATCACAGGGTTAAATTACCCATCTATGTAATTTACATGCTTAGCAGGCAGAAAGACAAAGTCATAGTAACAAACATAGCCAAGAAGAGTTTAAGAAAGGATTTAAAAAGTGCCTGTGGTTTAAAAGAAATTCTAATACCATTTTACACCTTTTTGTTGCTTTCTTGCAATGATCCTAACTTTACACCTCTTCAGTGTTTAACTTTGCCAATTTACATTCACACTGCCTTCCATCGACCACCAGTTATGTCACCTCAGAATTTGACCCCTGAAGCCAAAGCTGAGTTTAATGTTGTCTTCCATCTGAGGCAGAGATTGTATGTTCTGTAACCAGTAATTTAATGAAAATCTCAGCTTAGCTGCTGAAAATCTGAAATTCACAGACATGAAATGCAGGCCCAGGACCACAGGTGCTAAAACTTTTTGTACAGATGCTATAGAATTATGTACAGGACCACAGCTGCTATAGAATTATGCTGTAGAATTAACTTCTCTTTAAAACTTTTTGGTGTTTAGCTGACTTCATTTTCCAGTGACTTATTGTTTGTTCACATCGCTGCTGCTTCCTTCTGGTATATTGTTTTTTCCATCCATAGTCTAGAATGCTTCCAAAAAGATTATTTTTTTACACTTCCACATGGACCCCTTTTTTCTTCAGTTTAGGGGTCCCAATTAACCTAGAAAAGTGGCCTTTTGAAAGTCTAGGAGGTTAGGTTGGTCAGAACACCACCTATTCAAGGCACTTAAGTTTCTTTGGCTTGGCTCATCTCTAGCTTTTGTGGATGGCATAGAGAGGTCAGCATTATTAGTATTTTGATGTCATTGTAACAGATGTTTTATCTACAATTGCTTATATTTTGTATTGTCATATTATATTTTGTATTGACATGTAGGTAGTCGCAAAACTAACTCAAAGTCAAGAAGGAAGTGTACTCATTGCTGAATGTGAATTAGAGAAAATCAAAGCTGAATCAGCTGCTGCCAAGGAAGAACTGAGTAGTTATAAAGAAAAGTCAGAAAAACTTGAAGAGGAATTAATGGTAAGCACTGGATTGTTCTATAATTGTTTTATCTCTTCCACTAAAAAAAATGCATAAAAATGACTGCACAGTATCCACTGCTCATACATTTACAAAAAACTACATGATGCTGTGGACCAGATTTTTAGTTGATGCAAACAGCTGTAATTCCAGTGACTTCAAGGGAGTTACACCAGTTTACAGGAGACTAGTCTGTTTCGTTAGATGACATCTTTGTGTTATTGTCTAACACAGAGGTTCTCCAGTGGGGTCCGTGGCCCTCTGAGCTGGTTCCAGTGGCAGCTCCATACACACTCGTACCTCCTCTTCTCCCCATCCTCCCTGGTGTCCCCACATTTGGCCAAGATGGAGACAAGAAGCCAGTGCTTGGCAGCTGCTGCTCTGACTCGTGCCATGGAGTGGACAGCCACAGTACTCTCCTGGCTCCTCCTTTTGCTGTTGGTGTCTGGAGCTGTGTCTGCTCCTTAATTCCCAGCCCCCTTTGACTGCTCGCCAGCCAGTAAGAGCTGTCCAGGCTGGGGGACCTGGCTTTGTGGCCTGCAGAGCCCTTGGGGAGCAGCAACCACAGAGGGATCAATGGGGCTCCCAACACACAATCCCTAGCTACCCATATCCCTGCATCCTGAGCAGTTTTCAAAGTTCTGCACTGAGCCCCGCAACCCTCTTTTGAGTTATAATTTTTGATTGCCTCCAATTAGGCTAGGTGGCCTGATAAAGTGAGACGAAGGTGGAGGCGGCACTCCCTCCCCAGGCTCTACTGTGCAGAGCTGGCTGGAGCCTCACCAAGCCCTGTCACCCAAATTAGAAGTCAGACTACGCCTATGCCCAAGGGCCCCTGGAGACTGAAGCCTGGCATCCCATGGAGTAGAAGTCCCAAATCCTCTCTCCTCTTGGCACCTGGAACACTGAGTCCCCCACCTCTGCTGGGCCCTGGAGTTTTTATAGCATGTTGGGGAGGCCTCAGACCAGGCTTCTCAACCTTTTTTTCCCCCCTAACAGTTATCTAAATGAGATTAATCTAAGAAGAATAACAATGACTCTCATTGTATAGAGCATTTAAAAATACTAAACTTGGTTCTTTAAAAGTATTTGTATATCTGCAATTCAGTTTTGTTACATTTACAGGTGAGAGAAACAAGTTTGATACATCTTCAAGAAGAGCTACACCGAATCAAGAATAGCCTAGTTGAAGCAGAAAAGAAGCTTGCAGATTATATGAGAAAGGAGGAGGAAACAGCAGAACTTGAAAGGAGAAAGGATGTTGACAAACCAGTTAGTGTTTCTACCAAAGAAGATCCTGCTCTTACCAGAAAAAACTCATCATCTCAGACTGACAAAACTATGCAAATCAATAGCTCCAACCAGACTTTACAAGTCCTTGTTGAACATGTAGAAATCCAAACTGATTTGCAAAATGAATGTTCTTCAGAGGAGATTGCAGAGGTCATAAGAGAGTTCACTGAGAAAATTGACCAAATGCAAGAACTGCATGCTGCTGAAATCATGGACATGGAAACAAGGCATATTTCTGAAGCTGAAGCATTGAAGAGAGATCAGTTTGTTGCAGTCCAGGTATTAACAGAAGAATGTAATGCTTTGAAGGAAGTCATAGAAACTTTGAGAGCTAAAGAGGTATATATTGTATTTTTTTTATATTCTGTCATTCTATATTTTAGAAAGAATTTTTTTGTTCATGTTGCTGCTAAGTAGGTTCCTATTTTCAGTCCTCTTAATCATGAAAGACCAGACTATCCTGCTAAGGCACTGTACTGCGGAATTATGGGGAGTTGTTCTACCTAGAGCCCTGCAGATCCGCGGGTATCCGCTTCAGATCCGCAGGTAACCACATCCCCGAGTGCAGGTGCGGCTATCCACAGAACCGTTGTTGCGGATTGGCTGCAGCTACAGATTCTATTTTTATGTTCAGTCCCTGCAGCTGCTGCTCCGATTTGCTTGTCAGCAGCACATGGAACACAGAAGTGCTCCAGCCAATTCCATTTGAGCTCTGATTGGTGGTCTGCCAGCCAATCAGAGTCTCGGTCAGAACAAGCTTAGAGAGACATCACTCACTGTCAATCAGTTAGCATGCTGGCCTTTGATTGGCTCATGTGCCATGCCTTCCCTGCCCATTTCTCCATTTTCTTGTTTGTGGTTTGTATGCCATGCTGCAATCAGAAATTTCATTGGTGGCCAAGGAAATCTGATTGACAGCACAGCATGCAAATCGCAAACAAAAAAAGGAAAAAGTGGGTGGGACCCATGTGGTGAATGAGCCAATCAAATGCTAAAATGCTGACTGTGAGCCTAAGGTCAGTTGCAGATGCAGTTCCAGAGCCACATAAAACATGGCATGTGGATCAGATGAAGACTGACATTGGGCAGGTGTGGTCCGGTTCTAGATCCACATTTTTGTATCCTCACAGGGCTCTAGCTCTACCCCTCCCCTGCTCTACCATCCCTTAGGCTGGAGCAACATGTTGCCCCCTTGTGCTCAGCCAGCTCTGTTGACTGGTGAAGCAGAAGTATCATCCCCTGAGCCTTCCCATTTCTGCCCCCTTTAGTGGTGAACTGTGCTGCCAGAGGATCATGAAAGAGTAGCCCACGTGGTCTTCTGATCAGCTGCTCTGTTCTGATGAATATGGGCCTTATTTTGTCAACTTGAGTTTTTTTTAAGTGTTAAAATGTTTTCTTTTCCAAATGTAGGCAGTCCCAATGGCTGGGTTACCACACGCCATATCTTATCAAGCCAGAGATGGATGTTCTAGTGGTAAGAGACAGTTGTTTTATAGCCTTCATATTTCCTAGAATAGTATTATAAATTAAATTTCTTTTTTTACATAGACTTTATTTTTATTCAGGTAGTTTGCATGATAAAAAAACAAAAGTAGATGTGCATTACTTTAATCCTAGCACAGTGACAAGTGCAGTCAAATGACAAGGTAAAATATCAATCTTGCAAGCAGTCCTTCTTATTAATTATAACTTTCCTACAGCGATCTTGAACCAAAGTCAGGATTTTATTGAAGAGACAACAGGTACTTACTTGATGCTTTTCTTCTCTACTTTCAACACACAGCAGCACAACAAAAAGTTTAAAGTTAGGAATAAACATAGCATAAGCAACATGTAATCCCATCTGCAAGTGCCCCTTCCCTAAATTCCACCCTCCTATAAAGGCGGAATCGTCCCCTTATTCTTCTTTGTCTGTGATATTCCCATAGGGACGTCAAATGTCTGTAATGAAAATCTGATCCAGATCAAATCGAACTTGTAAGAAAGACCTTGATCTTCATCCCCTGTTTGCCTGATAGGCTTCTGTGTTAAATAGACTTCTCCATAAGACCTGTAGGCCAAAAAGCAAAACAAGAAACAACCTGCAATAACAAAAGTAATTATAACAAGAGCAACAGTGAAAATCAAAACAAAATCCCTTAATAGCCAAATGATATTACATCTGAGAAAGGCAAAGAGTATCACATCTCCGTTTGAATCTTAATTACTCTAGGACAGAAATGTATGTGTGACTGAGAGGATATGGAGCTGGTTTGAAGGAGGAAATTGGAAACTGGTTGCTTCTGTCTGGCAGAGTCCCTACATACTATATACTGATTTCAGCATCTCTCCAGTCTGTTTAGTGATTTCAGCATCCCTCCTATCTGTATGCTGATTTCAGCATCTCTCCAAGGCAACCTACTCAGCCCTGGATGGAATTTAAAGCTCTGGTCCCCTGGCAAAATCTCTCAGGGTAGATGGATGGCAGTATCACTGTCTCCTTCTCTTCGGTGATACTTTCTCACTTGCACCTCTTTCCATGGCTGCAGACAGGTGTTATCTGAATGTATGCACTCATGGGAATGAGTGAGGCCCATCAAATTATTACTAGAAAAATTAAAACACTGTCCTGTAGTAGCAAATAGGAAGTAGATTTAACTTTTACAGAAGGAGACAGAAACTACAGGTACTGAGAAGGGTCAGTTGGCAAAAGGTTTATGTAGTGTTGAGGCAAGTTGATTCTGTCTCCCTGAATTTTAAAAGATTTTCTGTGCTACTGTGTTTCGGCTGTGTTTTGAAAGCAAAGTGCAAGACAAAACAAAAAAACTTAGGTTTTTATGCAACCACTTGTCCTAATAATCAAGAAGTAGAAGTCCTTTTTTGTTATCTATTATTTAAAGGGTTCATGGTAATTCAATGTTCATGTTTTTTCCCTTTTATTTTAGACTCTAGTTCAGACTGGAGTCAAGGAATTTATCTCACCCAGAGCCAAGGATCTGACACAGTATCTGAAGGGCTAGGAGAAGATGATGAAACTTCAACAGATCTGCTTCCAAAGAAAATAAAGGTCAGTCAGAGCTGATGTGATTTTTACTTCAAAACAACTTCATTTTAAAACTTTTTAATACCGTCTGAAGCTTCGATCTGCAGCCTTCTCTTGTGGGCAAGAAGAAGAGCCTGTAAATAGTAGATATTTTTTAAATTATTTAATTGTATTTTTAAATATCAGCACTATTGGCTACCAGCAAAAGCCAGAACTGTATAAATATTTTTGACAAATAAGAATATGCTCTATTCATTTCTAACAATTATAAAGAAGAATATGTCTCCTGCCACCAGTCCCATGTGCTAGCTCTAGCCCATATGCGAATTTCAAACGCATAAGACAAAATTTGAATGGAAACTTACCATGACTTAACTTTTAAAATAGAAAAGTTTCTGTAGAGAACTCAGTTTAAATTTGTAGTGTTGTTATAATATGTATATTTGTTTCTGGGGGGAATATATATATTTCGTAAATCTTATTAAAGAATCAGGCACTTTCTGTATTTCTAGTCTCAGCATTAATTATATTCACCAAGCTATTTGTAAATAGACAGGGCTTTCCTTTACATAACTTTCTGATTCCTTCAGATGTCAGATTGTAGTGTGGCGAGCAAAGATCACTATTATGACTATCAGTCTTTTAATTTTTTTTCTTTTATTGTTACAGGGTTTGCTGAGAGCAGTACATCATGAAGGTGTACAGGTGCTATCTCTCACTGAATTTCCTGACAGTGAAAGGGATAGTCTGTCTCTTAAACAAGGGCTAGAATCTTGGCTTGAAGAAAGGAAAACTTTTCTGAGCACTGTTTCATCTTTGAAGGATTTAATTACACAAATGCAACTGTTCAGGGACACTGAGGTACAAAGAATATTATAAAACTTTACATAGATACAGCAGCCTTTGAAACTAGAATAATTGTGTGAATAACTGATTTTTTTGGTTCACTGGGAGTCCCAAAAATAGGAAAGAAATTTGCTTTGGGTCGAACCAAAAATGAAATTTTTTGGAATTCTCAGCCAATTTCCAGAAATTTGTACTTTAGCATGTGCTAAATTGATTGTGTTAAAGCCTAGAAAGGAGCCTAAGTTTTAATTCAACCGGTTTAGAATATGCTGCAATACAATTTACCTTATTTTAACCAGAGTTTTGGAAGGTCTTATTTGGAAAAGAGGTAACACCATCTAATACCGCACCTTTAAATTCTATTCTAGTCAGTGCCATTCAGATAAATGATACTCAACACTTAACAGGATTGGGTCAGATATAATCAGTAGTTTCTTTCTACTATGAGAACTTGGGAGTTTGGTAATTTTTAATATAATGCTCTTGAACCTTACAGCTGTTCTTCCAATCAGGTGATCATGTTGCCTCTGTATGGCTATGTCTACACTTGTAATTTTAAGTCAACTTTAACTAAGTCGACTTAGTGTGTCTTCACTTAAAATTAAAGTCGACTTAAGGGGGAACTTACAAAGTCGACCTAGAGCATCCACACTGGATGCCTAGGTCAACTTCTAGGGGCTAGGGAGACCTGGGGCAGGTCCACGGTGGTGGTGGGGGGGAACCCCTTGTGTGCAATAGGGCAAAGGGGGACAGGGACCCTGGCAGGGCATGTGGGCAGGGTGTGATGCTGTCTGGATTTAGGGAAGCATTTATGATATTTTCTATTCATATATCATAAATGCTATAATCCATAGGAACTATGTCATGTTTGGTATCAATAGAAAGGTAGTAATTTGCTGGGAATGATTATATAGTTTATGTCTAGGAATTGTATTTGGATTAGAAGTTAGTTTAGTTAGGAATTTGGTGTTATATCTATACTTTAACTTGTGTGATTTTATTGAAATGCCTGAGACAGACGGCTGTGTAAAACCATTGTGTCCTTAATGTTAAGGAATGTGCCAGCTACAACGGGTCCAGGGAGTAACCTGATGAGCCATTAAGGACACAATGGCTCTCCCTGTGCCCCCCCCCAGGCAGGGAGGGCATTGGTGTAGTCCTGGGGTAGCCCTAAGTCGACTTAGGGCTACCCCAGGGCTACACTGGCGTAATTCGACTTTAAAAAGTCGAATTAAGCCTTAAGTCTAATGAGAAGATGGTTTAATAAAGTTGACTTAATTTTCATTAAGTCGACTTAAGCAACCTGCTTAAGTCGACTTAAGGAAACTGTAGTGTAGACGCAGGGTAAATTAAGTCGACTTAAGCAAGCTTAAGTCGACTTAATTTACAAGTGTAGACGCAGCCTATTGTAGTTTGACCCAACATTGTCTCTCATTATGCTGGTCATTGGAGATATTCTTTTCAATGTTAGAGTGTTCCAATATTAAGTTACACTGACAGGAAAGAAATATTTATTTTTATAAGATAGACTTTATTTTGTTATTTTATTCATTTTATTTGGTGTTCTAGTGCTTTATAATGCTTGTTTGTGCCATAATATAGATGCCTATATTTGGAAATTTGGCCTTTAAGGGGAAGGATATAAACCATTTTAAAAATATTTTGGTACCCCTCCCTTCTGTGTCTGACTTACATTTTGTAACAGATATTCTGCAAGTGTTTGCTGGTATCGATTCCATGCTAGGTGTGTGCATGCCCACTTTAACAAAAGGCTGCCTGAGATTTTTGCCTTAGTGGTACCTGTAGGGCTGGCTTTGGTGCCCATTCTGCTAGCTTTACGCTCAGCGCCGAGGTCTGTCAAGGCACCCGTTTCCCGGAGTAAACCTGCCATGGAGTCGCCACAGTGATCAGTCAACTGGTGTCAGCACCAGTCCGCAACATGTCAGCCAAGATCTCCAGCGTTGCGATTAAAATCTCTTTTGTCCCAACCCTGGTCCCTGACACTGCGCTCCCTGTCTCCAACCTAGAGGAGAGACTCAGTAGCTGGGTATCGCTGGTCTCTATCTCCCCAGTACTAGTCATCATCCTTGCAGAACTGGTCATTGATAGCTTGATGGTGGCCGCTGGACCCCCGGCACTGAGCCCCAATACCACATGGCTCTACAGCTCATTACACACTGCTGTCCCCTCACCGCTTCCCTCTGACATGGCACTGCTCATGGGAATCTTGTTGCCAGTCACCATCTTCTCATCATCACTCCCTGGTTCCGCACTGCAGCCAGCAGGAGGAGCCACTGTTGTCACCACCATGGTCCCAGAGGGAAGAACTGTCCCCCTCGAAGTCAGAGGAAGAGCCCAGCCACCAGCCTCAAAAACAAGGGCAGCAGGCGTACCCCCATTTGGTGCCAGCCCAGCAGCAGGCACCTGGCCTCAAGGACATTGGCCTGTCCCGTGGCCATACTGGAATCCTGGTGACACCAGAACCCTACTTGCTCGAGTCTTCCGCAGCTGTGTCCAGAAAACAATCCATAGCACGAACCAGCCCAGTAAGGGACCTGGATTCGGGATCCAATACTGGCACCGAATCGCAGAACCTGGAGATAGACTCACCTCAGGCGCTACTGCTTCCCCCAGTGTTACTGTCATCTTTTCCATCCCCGGATGAGTCAATGGCCAGCCCAGATCTCCTAATACCGCCAGATGATTTTGGGCCTCCAAAGAACTCCTTAAAAGGATTGTTTTCAACCTAGGCTTGACTGGCTAAAATCACATTGCCAGTGCAGGAGAGGGTGCTGGAAGTTTTCAGAGTCTTATATTAGACCCCATCCTCTCTGCAGCCAGTATCTAAAAGGGCTGAGAATAAAGATTGAAAGATAAGGTCCTGGCCAAGGGATATGAATACCGGAGCCCCCCTCCCCCCGCCCCCACATTCATGGTAATGGCTGCAGCGAATGAGCAGGACAGGCAGGGAGACAGGCAAGTTTGATGCCTAAGAACAAGAACACAAAGAACTTGTTTGGAATGAAGATTTATTCTGGACTTGTTAGAAGAAAGATTTATTCCACAACCAATCTTCAATTCAGAATCTGCAGCCAGCAGGCATTGCTGAGGCGATAAAATTATAACATTTGGGACTCCATAGTCAAATTCAAGGACACTCTGCCACACAGTGCCAGGCAGGAGTTTGTGTCCACCTTGAAGGAAGACAAAACAGTAGCTAGAGCCTCCCTCCAAATGGCAATGGATGCTGCTGATTCCACACCCAAATTGATGACTTTGACGGTGTCCAAGCAGCATCGTTCCCGACTGCAGATACTGCTTTTGAGATACTGTTTGTGAGTCACCTAACATGGAATCAACACGAGCAAACACTCAGACAAAAAACGGTTACTAACCTTTCATAACTATTGTCATGTTGTTTATCAGAGTCTACATATACAGCACACCATATTTTCATGTTGTTTATCATAGTCTACATCTATATCTCACCATATATACTGACTGCAAGGTGAAAAAAATTTAACCCTGCAAGATTTTTTTTTAAGAAATTTTTTAAAAAGTCATTAGTAAAATTCACTTTTAACCATACAAAACCCTGGGAGGAAAACCTCATGTACAGGATATGAATTGTATCTTAACTAACATTTCTAGAAGTTAGTTTATGTGAGATAGATGGTTGGGTCCTATTTGTGCATGCTCACAGAGCAGTGGATGGCTGCCTTTTTATAAACTGAAATCAAATAATCAAATACAAACAGTGCATGAATTCTGCCACCTTTGTTTACCGTGAATAGAATCTTGCTCAGTGATTTCAATTAGACTAGACAGGAAGTGAGATACTACCAATGGCTATGTCTACACTTGCACTTTTAAGTCGACTTTAACTAAGTCGACTTAGTGTCTCTACACTTAAAATTAAAGTCGACTTAAAGGGGAACTTACAAAGTCGACCTAGAACGTCCACACTGGATGCTCTAGGTCGACTTTGTGGGGCTAGGGGGACCTTGGGTAGGTCCACGGTGGCAGGGGGGGGCACGCCTTGTGTGCAATGGGGCAAAGGGGGACAGGGACCCTGGCAGGGCATGTGGGCAGGGTGTGATGCTGTCTGGATTTAGGGAAGCATTTACGATATTATTTTCAATGGATATCTCATAAATGCTATAAGCCATAGGAACTATGTCATGTTTGGTATCAATAGAAAGGTAGTAATTTGCTGGGAATGATTATATAGTTTATGTCTAGGAATTCTATTTCAATTATAAGTTAAAATTTGATGTTATATCTATACTTTAACTTATGTTAAAACCATTGTGTCCTTAATGTTTAGGAATGTGCCAGGACAATGGTCCCAGGAAGTTACCTGATGAGTCATTAAGGACATAAGGAATACAACCATTGTGTCCTTAATGGCTCATCAGGTAACTCCCTGGGACCATTGTGCTGGCACATTCCTAAACATTAAGGACACAATGGTATTAACATAAGTTAAAGTATAGATATCACATCAAATTTTAACTTCTAATCGAAATAGAATTCCTAGACATAAGCTATATAATCATTCCCAGCAAATTACTACCTTTCTATTGATACCAACCATGACATAGTTCCTATGGATTATAGCACTTATCAGATATCCATTGAAAATAATATCATAAATGCTTCCCTAAATCCAGACAGTGTCACACCCTACCCACATGCCCTGCCCTTTGGGGGGCATGCCAGGCTCCCCCAGTGCCCCCCCCCCCGGCAGGGAGGGCATTGGTGTAGTCCTGGGGTAGCCCTAAGTCAACTTAGGGCTACCCCAGGGCTACACTGGCTTAATTCAACTTTAAAAAGTCGAATTAAGCCTTAGGTCGAGTAGAAAGGTGGTTTAATAAAGTCGACTTAATTTTCATTAAGTCGACTTTATTTTCCTTAAGTCGACTGAAGCAAGCTGCTTCAGTCGACTTAAGCAAAGTGTAGTGTAGACGCAGGGCCAATTAAGTCAACTTAAGCCAAGCTTAAGTCGACTTAATTTACCAGTGTAGACTCAGCCAATGTGAGGAAGGGAGGCAGAATAACAGACAAGTCTGTCTGCTCCAGCTGAGGATCTGCAGTTACAATTCCTTTATTCTCTGCTCTTCTCTCCCCATGTTTCAGTGGTTTCTAAGGGATTGCCTACCTGAAAATACCAATATTGTCCACCAATATTAACGCCGCTCCATAACAACTATTAGTACAGTATACCATATACACACAGTGGTGTGCTACAAAAAACAGCAGAGTCCTGTGGCACTTTTAAAGACTAACAGATTTATTTATTGCATGAGCTTTCGTGGGACAAAATCCCAGATTTGCTGTTACAGCCTGACCTGATCCTATGTCATACACTCCCCTGCATTTAATTTCTTCCCATTCTGTAAGTTTCCCATCTTCAAAGTGTCTGACGAAGTGGGATTTTCTCCCACGAAAGCTCATGCGATAAATAAATCTGTTAGTCTTTAAAAGTGCCACAGGACTCTGTTGTTTTTCTGCAATAGACTAACATGGCTACCTCTTTGGACTTGACTACATGGTGTGCTACAGTATCACACAGTGCAGTAATAGAGAATAGAGTTCAAAATTAAAAGTTATAAAACTAAAAGGAGGGTCTGATACAATGTAAAAGAATTTTACTACTGGGTCAAATTTTCAAGTATGGGGATCTAAATTACCTCTGTGAAAAACACAGTTTGCATGCAGAAAATAGCATTTATGCATAGAGAGAGAGTAATTGCATGTGTACAGTAAATGCATATGTACACACAAATCTCTATGTGCACAGACACAAATTGTGTCTGTATATCTCTTGAGTAAGGAAAGCAAAGTGTTCCACTCCACTGACTCTGCACACATAAAACCTAATTTAACATAATCACTATACTTGCAATTCTGTTAAAGATTTAGTTCTTTCATCACACTGTAGATTTCTGCTAATGGTGAATCTTCTGAAAGTGTGCCAGACTGGCGAGGTGAACTCCTGCATGCTGTTCAGCAAGTCTTTCTGAGAGAACAGGATGTTCTTCTAGCAGCATTTCAAACAGAGCTCGCAGAACTAGGTACCAAGGATGCAATGGTATTGATGAACAAATTAGAGCACAGACTTCAAGAACAGGTGATGCAAGACACTACTTCTGTTCAAAATATGTTTCTGTATGTGTTAAATTTTAATCTCTGATGTACAAATGCAGTGGGAAAGCATTACAATGCAACTGTTTTCTTTATTGAATGTTGGCAATAATTACCGCTTATTTGAAAAATATATTAGGTATATTAGCTCTGTGAATGTTCAAGGCAATATATAAGTAATAATATTATCTACTTTTATAAATCTTCTAAGAAGTTTGTTGTGTTGATATAACTTTCTGGAGTTTTACTTTTAAATTTGTAATACTAACAGGTTATTAACCAGAGAGCCTCAATGGACTTCATTCAGAATGCAGATCGAAGAAGTTTGCTAATGGAAATTCAGGTCCTGCATGCTCAGATGAACACTAGAAAAATGAATTTAAATAGAGAACAAGAGATTGATCCAAAAAGTCAAGGTGCTTTATGTGGTAATATTACATGTGTGTGTAACTGCATACACTTACAGATAGAGAATGTAGATCTATTTCCTCAGATTGTGCCTTTCATTCTGTCATTTTGAGGATTCAAAACTTTCAGTCTTATCTGACCAATCTATCTTTTGAAAATTAAAATAATCTCTCTGCTTGCAAACTCTTACCACTGATTCCTAATTTAAAGAGCTGTTGGGGTTTTGAAAGGGAACCCATATTGAAGTTTGCATCTTCAGGATTTTTTTCCAAGCATGTACTTCAATTTTTAGGTCTAACAACTTTGAGAGCATGTCTTTTAAGATGGGTAGTCATTGATAATGATTAAGTTGTATAGAGTTGACAGAGAAAAATGTTCAAAGGTTAGATGTGCTTATCATAATCTTTCTCTGCTGAGTGGCAAATACATTTTCTACATCTGAGTTTATTTTGCAGTATCAAAATGTATCGTTTCTGTATTTTTATCAGTAATGAGTCTTTTTATATATTTCATAATAATCTATAGTGTATGTATACTTTTGTCTAACCATAGTTCTTAAAATGTTAATGGACTACTGTCATTTTAGAAAGCTCCTTTTCAGAGACAGTATCTGGACACTGCTCAGATCCTGCAAGCTTAAAGGCAAGAGACCCACAGCTTGGGCACAAGAAATGGAAATAATTGTTCATTCAATCCTGCTAAACAAATATTTATGTTTTAACTGAATCCTCACAAAGGATAAAATTCACTCCTGTATACAGGGCTGGCACAGGGCCTATGCACCATTTTGAAAGCATATGTGGAACAAGAGTAACTGTGATGGTCCTATCCATGGGGTTGATGGGGTGGGGAAGAGGTGTAGTAAATTTCACCCCAAATGAGTAACCCTGTTTGTAGAATGTGACCTGGGTAAATTCCATAACACGGCTACCCCTCTTGAACATATTAATGATGTTATCTCTAGAAATGCTGGAGTACAACATGCAGCAGAAGCAGTCTCAGATAATGGAGATGCAGGTGGAGCTCCATAGCGTGAAGGACAGGGCAGCTGAACTTCAAGAACAGCTGAACGCTGAGAGAATGATGGTTTCAGAGCTGAAGAATGAACTTGCCCAAGCTAAACTAGAACTTGAAACAACCCTCAAAGCCCAGCACAAGCACTTCAAAGACTTAGAAACCATCAGGTGTGGCTTTCTGCGGCTAATGCTTTCTGCATTGGCATTTAGATGCTCTTTCTTATAGTGTTATTTATTACCATATCAATTTTATTAAGAAAATAGGTAGTACATGAGTTTAAGTTTCCTTTAAAACATTGCTGAGGAAAACTAAGTTATTATCCCAATTGAAATGTAATCCTATGGAAACAAGAAAAGCTTTGGTTTTTCTTAGTTTTGCTTATCACTTATTCAAAAATACTTTCACAACCCAAGGACAGATGTTTTGAGATTTCTATACTTACTTTAGACCATTAGATACAAATCTGTAAATATTTTGTTAACTTTACTAACATGGTAGCAAGAAAAAAATCAGTTTATGCTGAGGCTGACATGGCATAAGAAAGTTACAAGTAATTTGTGATAAGTTTTATATGCAGGTCCATGTATCCTGTGTCAATTAATTACCATTGATTTAGGGTCAGCAGCAGAGATATCACAGTACAGAATTTGAAATGAGGCTCAGGAAATAATTTTCACAGAATCTCTTCATTGACTTTGCAAATATGCCTCTGACCATTGGCGTTGCTGGTGCTAGTTACGTGAGGCACATGCCCCGAGTCCCAGCGCCAGGGCTCCGGGTCTGACAGGGACCCGGAGCCTATGGTGGCCAGGATTCCCGCTGCACTGCCACCAGCCGGATCCAGCTCCCTGGCATGGCTGGGGATCCAGAGTCTGACGCAGAACTACCCGGCAGGGTCGAGGTTCCAGGGCCTGCTGCGCCGCCACCGGCAGGGCCGGGGATCTGGAGCCCAGTAGCCCCTGCTGGCGGCTCCCACCAGGGTCAGGACCTGGAACCCGGGGCCCAGCGGCCCCCGCTGCAACCCCTGCAGGTGCCGGCTATCCGGAACCCTGCCAAACAGGGCGTGGCCCACAGAAGCGGCTTGCTGTGGTCCCTGCTGGGGCCGGGCCACAGGCCGGCAGTGGTAGGGGCCCTGAGTTTATTTTTGGGACAGCAGTGCTCCTGCCTCTGACCCAGTGATTTATAAAGTAGCATTGGATGTCTCAACGAAGTTTGTGGCTTTTTAACAAAACCAATAGTCCTAAAGATTGCTTTTGTATCTTTGTTAGGACTGAGGTTAAAGAAAAAGCTGCTGAACTAGATCTATTGAAGGATACAATGGCTAATGAACAGAAAAAATCAAGAGAACTCCAGTGGGCTTTGGAAAAGGAAAAAGCTAAAATGGAACGCAATGAAGAAAGAGGAAGAGAAGAGCTTGAGGTAACCTATATTTGCTTTCAAATTATCCTCAGCATTAAAAAATATACAAATACTTTTCTCTACTATTTCATCCCATTTTACCTTTTTTTTTTTAATGTTCTGTGCAATCTGTGGTCTAGATTCTCCCCTCTGCTACTGCAGTGTATTCACTGGAGGTGAAAGAGGGTATACAGAATCTCTCCTATGCAAGAAAGGGCCTGATCCAAACCCATTTGAAATCATTGAGAGTTTTATATGGAGTTCAGCTGGCTTTGTATCACACACACAGTCATTAATATATCAGTAAGAAAGGAGACAGCCTGCATATACCACATCTTCAAAGATATGGGTTAGCAAGGCAACAGACGTAGCCCCAAATCTGGCTAGAATGCACACAGCGCTATAGAGGGGGGCATATTGTTGGTCTTATTTTAACACACACAGCCACGTGTACCAGGACCTACCATATGAATCTTAGCATGACTGTCAGGATTCCTGAAGCATTTCCCAGCATTCTCGTTACGTCTCAAAGCACTGGGTATGGGAGAATTTGACCCACTGTAATATTTAATAGCTAGTTTTTAAATCAAATTATCAGGACAAAACAAGAATCAGTTCCTTAATGTTTACAAAACCAGTTAAAAAGTCTTGGATGTTAAAATACTGTAAATCTTAAAGAAAATGTGGCTAAGTACAATCCCTATGGCTCTTCCTCGGCTGTGACAAGTAGACAGTTGTTCATACTTGATTTTGAAAATCTGCCTTCACTGTTTAGGAAGTAAAAACAACTGGCTACAAATAGCCATGGCTTTCACGTTGAAGGTTAGGGTAATCTTATAACAGCTATAGTATATTGTAGTATATTCTTAAATTGGTTAAAAATGTATAATTCATTATTTACACACATATAAAAACAAAATCCAGTTCATGGTGTTAAAGCAGATTGTTTAGATTTAACACATTTAAAATTTTTAGCAAAAGGGCATATTTTAAGGAATATAACTGATCGCTTTCTTTTATTTTCTTCTGAAAGGATTTGAAATTTTCTCTCGAGGATCAAAAACAAAAGAATTTGCAATTAAATAAACTTTTGGAACAAGAGAAACAGCTGTCTGATGATCTGCAACAGAAAATTGCATCCCAGGAAGTTCTGCATTCAGCCCAGCTGTCACATGAACGAGGCCATAACTCTGAGCTTCAGGTGCTCCTTGAATCAGAGAAAGTCCGAGCTCTCGAAATGAGCAGTGCCCTGGAAAGGCAGAAAGAACTGTGTGCTCAGCTTCAAAGTGTTGAAAATAAGGGTCAGGATGGGACACCCAAATCAACTGAAGAGTTACTTAAAGATTTGCAAAAACAAGTGGATGAAAAACATGGCCGTATAGTGGAGTTAGTCAGTGAGATGGAGAGGTATAAACTTGAATCTGTGCAAATGAGGCAACAGATGGAAAAGGACAGGCAGATTCAGAGGAAGACACTGCAAACAGAACAGGATGTTAACATATTAGCACAAAAGAAAGTCCATGAACTGGAGTCCAAAGTGGAAGATCTTCACAGGCAGCTTGGAGAGAAGAAACAACAGGTTCAGCAACTACATCATGAGGCAAAGAAGTTTCAGGAAATAATAGAGGAACTACAGAAAAAAGAACGAGAGCAGGAGGAAAACAAGGAAACTAAAAGAGCAATGTGCCAGAATCTCAATCAGGTACAGAAGAATTTAAAAGAATTTATAACATTAAGCTAAATTGTAAAGGTGCCACTGTGCTCTAATCTCTCTAGTTTGATTAGATGAGCAGTAAAATTGAGTAACTATTTCATCTGATTCATTTGCCGCTCTTTTAACTCAATATTTAAGATGTTCTCTTTGCTTTTGGCTAAATCCTGGTTGGTAATACGTAGTATGGTTGCCAAAATCTTTGGCAGGAGCACTGACTAGACCATTCCAATTCCTCCTACTCCAGAAAGATCTAGCAAGATCACTCCACGTGGCCTCTGCAGTTGAAATCATAGAGGAGATAACTGCAATTAGTAAGAGGAGAAGTAAGCAAAGCTTGACTCTTTGTCCACATACATACATCCATTACCAAGCTGTAGTCCCAACACTCAGCCCCTTGAGCAAATCATTCCTACTCTGGAGTGCATAGAGTTGGCCTCAGGTACAATATAGCACCTAGTAACATCATTTTTTCAGGGCCCGTTTGGAAGGGGTGGATAACCCCACATAAACCAAAATGTGGCCTTATGTGTTTAGGAGTGTTTGTTGGAAATATCACATGTTTGCTAAGGTGAAGAATAATGGACAAAATTCTGTCCTGACACAACCTCATTGAATAAGTCAGGTTACAGGTTATAATGCAGCACCGAATTTGACCCATTGTGTACCTTAACATCTCCAGTTTGACCAGTTTACAATTTATGCAGCTAATTAGTGTTTTTGAATTGAAATAAATGTACTATTTGCATGTTTATATGCATATGCAGACTACGTGGGATACATCCAATGAAAGAACAAGAAATTGGGTTCTACAGCAGAAAATGGAAGGAGTTGAAACAAATGAATCAATCTACCCCACACTGTCTGAAATGAAAGGAGAAGGTGATCTAGGTGAAGGAAGTAATGTTGTGGACTGCATCGGACAAAAACTCCACAACATATCTTCAAAGCTGAAACAATTGGCGCACAAAGCTGCCAGCAGGTTAGAAGGATCCTCAGTTACATGTTTTTGCTAATAACAGTCAACAAACTATAACATCTAGTCACTTGAATCAGAATTTCCATTCCTGTATTACTGTAGCTTTATATGGTGTAACATTGGTCAAGTTACACCAGCATAAAACTGAATCACAGAGTAGTGAATCCTGCCCTAAATAATAACACTTCATGTAATCCTTTATCAGTTCAGGCAAAAAGGTTGGCTTCGTAGGCAACGGGTTACTTGAGCCTCATGTAGATGGGAAACCCCTCAAAAGAATTTATTAACTATTTTTCCTCAATGGTACTTTGAATGTTCATATAGTGGAAAAAGGCTCACCATAAACTCTGTAAACTGTGAATTTTATTTGCAAAATACTCATTCACATAGAGGGGAACCTTCTTTTTCTGGCTACCATCTTGCTACGAGAATGTCACTTGTGACCCCAATGTGAATCAGGTTTTGATTCCGCTATTACACAGATTTAGTAAAAAAAAAACAAAAAAAAAACCTGAGTTTGATGTGCAAGGCTTTGAACATAATTGCACTTCTGAAATGTCCCCAATAAAATTGGTCACAGTAGATTAAGAATTTTGGGGAGATGTGGGGTCTAAAAGTCCAAAGGTCCTCAGCTCTGTATAGCTCCCCTTTCGCACAACAGTTGCTTCTTCGTGCTGAGTGGTGCTTAAACTCTGGCCAGCTTAATTTAGGCGCATTAATGGAAACTGAGCACTTTGGAAGATCTGGCCATTTCTCAGAAGCAAAGACTCGTGGTCCAAAAGGGTTTAATAATGTTCCAAAGTATACGTATTTATGAAAAGTGTCTACAGAAAAATGAAAGTGGGCACTTGCTAAAAAAAAAAACAACCAAAAAACAGAAAAATATAATTCTACTTTGAGAAAATTGGGTACATCTTGTGTGTCCTTTTGAAATTTCAGTCATTTTGCCTATGCCTGCTTTCAGAAATGCAGAAATCTGGTGCTTGAACTGTATACTTGCCTGTAGTTACGCTTTATTACATTACATACACTATAGATATGTATGTGCTGTTTTCATTCCAGGTTACAGTTTGAAACAGCAGATGATGACAACTTTATTGAGGCACAAAATAATATCGAAGATGTTCTTTTACTGTTGCGAACATTACCTGGATTGCTCCCACTAGCAGAGGTGAGAAGCATAATCACTTTTGGTAAAGTTACACAGTGAAAACTCAGTTATCGTCTGTGCTCATTTGTCATTGGCTGAGAGTGCTGTAAATCCTTTCCTTTTTAACCTCTCAGCTCTGATACAGATTCACAAATTGACACACACTTTACATTCCCTAGCATTTCCTTTGGGAAACATTAAAAGTTACTAGAAGTAACTTGTATAACTGCACCTTACTTTTGGAAGAAGATTATTCGGTATCTCCTTGATGTGAAACATCAGTGTTTAATATTGACTATATCAGGTTGTTCCAACGCATTTACTTAAATTATGCTATATTTGCTAAGGGAAATGCAACAGGAAAATCTGCAGGCAATTAGGAATGTACAAAATCTGAAAGGAAGCAATCTGGCACTGTAAGGGTTCATGGCTGTCCTTTCTTGTCAATCTGTGAGGAAGGCCACTCCTCCTCTCTGTAGGTAGGCTCAAAACAGGAAATTAGCTATCTCTGGTGCCCAGGCCTTCAGGCAGGACAGGGCAACAAACCAGTCTGTGGCCCCAGGCACTCAGGTGAGGCAGGGGAATTAAGTAGTCTTAGTGGCTCACAGGCAGGGGGTGAGTGCCATCAGGCCTCCTGGCCTATGATGACATAGCTCATCATAGCCCAATGGTGAGATTGGTGGCAAGGGTGGTGGTGGGGCGACCCAGCCCAACCCTACTCCACTGGGTCCTGGGGTCAGCAGGGCTCTAGCCGAAACATACCGACCTGGTACCAGGCCATCACACAACCAGATTATTGGCTACTTCCTACCTCCCATCCCTGGAGTACCGGGGCCTCAGAGTCATTGTCCGTCTCCATGGGATACATAGCAAAGGGTGACCCCAACAGCTCCTCAGTGTCCCAGGCAATTCCTGTAGTTTCTCCAGACCCTGAGCACTGCAGCAGACAGGCTTGGGCAGCAGTGGTGGTGGAGAGACATCCTTCCAGCAGCTTTCTTTGGCCCCTGACTGGTTTAGAGGGCCCTCCATTTATACTTCCTGTTCCTGTCCCACCCTTCTGCTTCCAAGGTGTTGGGCGTGGCCTTCCTGTCTCCATTCACTAGTGGTGGATGACGGTCCCTGCTTTGTCAGTGTCTGAGAGAGGCTACGCCCACTCGCTACAGGCACAAAAAATAATGATTGGGCAATGTTTGGTGCTTGACTGAGCTCAGTTTTGAAGCTAACATTGGTATGAAGCATTTGTTTTAAAAGTAGCTCAGAATTAACTTTCCTTGTTTCGTTCTATGATAGCACTAACTTGAAAACTGCTCTTTGAGTTTTTAGAAACAAAGATGAACATAATAAAAATAAACAGTGCACGTTGTTAGTATTATACAGTAGTTTAGTCTGTGTTGAAATGTTCTGTTACATGTAGCATAATAGACCATAAGAAGTCACTGTCAGTGCATCTACACTTGAAAATTAAGTCAACTTAAGCTTGCTTAAGTCGACTTAATTTACCCTGCATCTACACTACAGTTTCCTTACGTTGACTTAAGCAGCTTGCTTAAGTCGACTTAAGGAAAATAAAGTCGACAATGAAAATTAAGTTGACTTTATTAAACCTCGAATTAATTCGACTTAAGGCTTAGGTCGACTCCCTAGAGGTGACTTAAGCCAGTGTAGACGTCGGGTAGCCCTAAGTCGACTTAGGGCTATCCCAAGACTACACCAATGCCCTCCCTGCCGGGGGAGGGGGCACATGGGGAGCCTGGCATGCCCCCCCACAGGGCAGGGCAGAGCCCTGCCCACCCTGCCCCTATGCCCTGCCAGGGTCCCTGACCCCCTTTGCCCCATTGTACCTATATACAATGGGGCAAAGGCTGAGCCCCCTGGCACTGGGCAAGGGGTGCCCCTCTTGTCCCCGTGGACCTGCCCTAGGTCCCCCTACCCCTAGAAGTCAATCTAGGCATCCAGTGTGGACGCTCTATGTCGAATTCGTAAGTTCCCCTCAAAGTCGACTTAAAATTTAGGTGTAGACTCACTAAGTCAACTTAACTAAGTCAATTTACTTAAAGTCGACCTAAATTTTCAAGTGTAGACATAGCCTGTAATTGTGTATAACTCACCTGTTGTCAAGATTAACATTACACTTTTCAGATTTCTCAGATAAAGTAACAAAGCACTCTTATCATCCACCAAAATGTCATCTACGATAAGTTAAGAGTCGTATCAATCTGATCTCATGCAGATTTTTTCCTTCCTAGCTGCAGTTAATGTTACCACCTGGGGCATCTTCTAGCTCCCTAACTGAAAGACTGCTGAGACACAATGCGGAGCTGGCGGGATTTGTCAGCAGACTGAGTGAGGAAAAGAACAATTTGAGGAACACTGTCATGAAACTGGAGGAGGAAGTCAGACGATATCGACAGAGAGGACCTTCTGGAGACTATGTATGTATCTGTTCAATGCATTGCCATAAACAAATCTGTATAGACTAAAAAGCACCACAGTGTTTTCCTATATGAAATACAGTTAGACAAGTTCTGTTCAGAACTCCGTGGGCTGGCAGTGTGAGGAAGGGAGGGGGGTGATTAACTGTTCTACCTTTCTTCCTGCCCAGCAAGCAGATGTGAGTTCTTCCTTGTCCTGCCCTTTAACTGTCTGAAATCAGGGAGCCTTGGTAAGCTCTTTTCCCCATGGATAGGCATTTGTGTTTTCACCTGCCTTTGCATAGTTGGCTGTTGTTTTTCCCTGTAACCTCCTCAGGTGGGTTACATCCCCTCATTCACCCTTGGAGCTAACAGACTCAAGGTATATACAAGACTATAAAGCTGCTATAAGCCAGCTTGTTAGTGTGGGTTCTTGGGTCAGATGCAATATGTATACTTTTCTTGAAAGTTCATAGCATCACTTTTCAATGCTCCCAGCCCATTAGCCTGAAGTGTGAGTGCCCAAATATTACTTCAGACCTGGCTTTCCCACTCAGCAATGTGCCAAGCCCAGTACTGAATCAACAAATGACATAAAATGTGTTCTTAAAAATAAGGTTTGGTCCTTCTGCAGTCTTCTAGACACTCTCTGGACAGTGGAGCTAATATCGATACACTCATTGCCTCTGAGAGAGAGATTTGGAACAGAGAAAAGTCGTCACTACAGAAATCCTTGAAACTAGCTGATGCAGAGCTGTCCAGACTGAGAGCAGAACTAAGGAACGAGGCTTTCCTGCGGGAATTGGGATCCAGTTCTGAAAATGCTGCATTAAAGGTAGGAAGCTTGTTACTGTTTGCACTCTCTCAGCACAGTGGAATGGGCCAATTTTCCATTGCATTCACCATCATTCTCCTCAATTAGAGTAACTAGTGAAATCAGGATGATTCAGTTTTCAGAGGCTTGGTTTTCAAGAAATGGAACTCTAAAACTTTCTCCGGGGAAAGACACAAAAACGCACGTATGCCTCTTCTGTATATTACATCTTTTTTGCAGTTCAAAATAACCCTACATTATGGAACCGGTATTTAAAAATGTTAGTATTCGTGCAGTCTCCTCCCGAGCAGCAAGAAGTGAATAATCACAGATGAAATTCAACAACAACGTTATCAAAATCCATGGAATTATAACAATGCTCTGAATGCTTTACTTACACTGCTTCTTTGTTTCTTATCATCTAGATAACTTATGGAAAATACCTAAGAGCAGAGAGGTTTCGGAAAGCTCTCATATATCAGAAAAAATATTTGCTGCTGTTAGTAGGTGGATTCCAGGAGTGTGAAGAAGCCACCGTTGCTCTCATTGCAAGAATGGGTGGGCAGCCTTCGTACACTGACCTAGAAATTATTACACATCGTTCGAAGGGTTTTACCAAATTTCGCTCTGTGGTCAGAGTGTCCATTGCAATTTCAAGGTAAATCACAGGAAGTGACAGGTTAACCAAATGTGAACATGCAATTTAATATAAATTGTATCAAATTAAGAAGTTAGTGTAATGAAGCATTCTTTTGTGGTACACTCTAAGTTGTAAGTCTTGGTAGCCATGAAAATAGTGCATCTTAAACAGAGTTCACAGTTAGCTAGAGCACTGGTAATGTAGACGACCGGAGTAAGCTGTTTAAGATGTTCTGCAGCCCAACTGCCAATCAAAGCTGCCTGTCTCTGTATTGTAATTTAGTCCTGTCAGAATTCATGGGCTATGATAACAATCTTAAAAAATTATTAATGAATCACTGATGACTTCTCCAGAGTGCCTGTGTATTTTTATAGATGTTGCCAGAGAGCACTCCTCCACTGCATTTCTGCCGTGGAGCTAGGAGGCAGGCTACAAACCCCAGTCGCCAGGGTGACCTGGCACCTGGGTGTTGTCGAGCCCTGTATTAAGCTTTTGGAGGGGCTGGAGACAGGATGTTGTAAATACTATGGCTGTATCTGGTTTTTAAATTCCTTTGTGAGGCCAGCCTCAATCCTGAAAATACATATATGCTTAACTTTAAGCACATGAATAGTCCCCTGAACTTGGTTTACTCACATGCCCAGCACAGCCGTATAGGTGAACTAAGCAGTCGCCCAGGATGCCAGGCCAAATTAGACAGAATTGAAGTTTTTAATCTATTTGAAAAAATAAATGAATATATTGTTTCTTATCAAACGTGGGGTGGGGAGGTGCCAAAGTCATAGGTTGCTTAGGGTGCCAACAACCCTTGGGCTGGCCCTGTACTTGCTTCAAGTTAAGTCTGAGGTAAGGTGTTTGCAAGATGGGTGAACCTAGTGATTGAGGGCTTTACTTTAGAATATGCCACTTATCTTTTTTCTGCATCAGAACTCAAAAATGTTTGCAGTTATTTGTTGTGGCTTATATTTTAAGATATTAATGCTAAGTAATTTAGACATCTGGGAAAAATGCTGCTCCAGTCACACCTGTGCAACACCAGGGACATCGCTAGAATTGTATAGGTATAACTGAAGGTAGAATATGGCTCCTATCTTTTTCTTAGATAAAATCTATATCTGCTTAATCCAGGGTTTTTAGGTTTTAAAAATCCATCTCCTTACTCAGTGTGCCATTGTGTGAATTATTTTGACCATTGGGACATTATAAGATGGTTTAAGGAAACACTTGGCTTACTCTGAAATATCTAATTATTTTAAATGCAGAATGAAGTTCCTGGTTCGTCGGTGGCACCGAGTTACAGGTTCTAATTTAATAAGCGTCAGCAGAGATGGCTTTAGCCAGAACACAGGTAAATCACTTCTGGCAGTGTCTGAAGAAGCATCGTGTATGAATTACAGTAGTGCTGAATGAATGATTTAGGTTGAGCTCCTCTGTCTGAGACCAGTGGGTTGCTCCTTCCCTTGTCTTTCATTTCATCAGTTGACCAATCTGTTTTTAGGTTTCTGGCAGACCCTGCAGTAATCCATTCCACTCCTCCATTCAGCACGGACCCTAGTCTGATCTCTCCTATACCTCGCTTCTCATCAAATGCAGTAATCTAGTGGAAGGTTTTTTTTTAAACATGGTAGCTTCCTCTTAGGCAAAGGACAACATACAAACTGAGATTTTCCTGTGCCTGCTGTAGTGTTCTCCCATATCAGAGCTCTGAGATAGTGGCTCACTGAGTGAATCCTTTCCAGGACATGGACAGGCAGGAATCTTGAGTACAGCAAAGCCTACCACACAGGGTGAGGCAAGGGCAGCTGAGACAACATTGCTAACCATTGTACTGAGCAATACTTCCTCTCTTTTTGCCTCACCCCCAAGCCAGTCCCCTGGAATAGAGGCAGTGCTAGGCTATTGGAGACCCTAACCAGGACTATTTTTGGATTCTCTCCTTTCCCCCCAACACATAATAAAAAGCAAATCGGGGAATTGGGGCTTCCTTGAGCTACTTGAGACCCTAAACAATTGCTTAGCTTGCTTAGGTCTAGCTACCAGCGCTACCTAGCACCAGTGCCTACCGTCCAGGACATCTGAGCCAAGAAGGGTCAAAAGCCTTTTACTGTGTAAACATGGGGTGAAATCCTGAATCTGTTGATGGCAGTGGCAGTTTCGCCATTGACTATTGTGGGCCAGGATTTCATCCTTGGTCTCCTATCAAGAAGTTTTAAAAGAGCGAAGTCGTCTTTTTATTTCTTGAGGTTCAAGAATTCCTCCTGGGTTTAATGTGAGAGTGCACCAAGTAGTAATGCCTCTTTTGAGTGCTGCATCAGAATTATAGTTCTTCTTCGAGTGATTGCTCATGTTAATTCCAACTCAGGTGTGCACACGCTGCGTGCATAGATTGCCAGAAATTTTTCCCCTAGCTGACCCGCAGGGCCACCAGGGGCACACCTATCCCTCTATATATACCACAGCCGGTCCCTGCCTCCCCCACTTCCTTCTTACCGCCCTGACGGTTGCTGGAACTGTGCTCACTAGTTAGCTAACTATCCCCTAGCTCTTAGCCAGTCGTTCGTGTCAAACCCTGTTGTAGTATAGTTCATAATAGGGACTCCCATGCGGAGTCGCCCAGGCCTACCTGGGCGTGCCCAGCTTTAAAGCCTGCATCACTTGTACAAAGTTCATGCCCATGGGCCACCCACACTTGTCGTGTTTACGGTGCCCAGGAAAATTGTACTTGAGAGAAGTGCAAGTTGTGCTGTAGTTTTAAACTGCAGACTCAAAAGGAGAGGGAGCAGAGACTGAGGCTCCTCCTGATGGAGGAAGCCCTCCAGCCCACAGAAACCCGAGGATCCGACTCGGCAGCCTCGGTACAGGGCCCGCCGCCGGTAGCCAAGGCTAAACTCTGGGAAAGAGCCCTGGCACCATCGCTCCCCAGCACCGACAGCCCGACACGGGGAAAAGGCCCGGCACCGATCCCACTGTCCGGCACCCAAGAGGTGTAAGATGGAGAAGAGGTGCTACCCGACCACTAAGGCGTCAAGAGAAGGGCCTAAAGGGGGGCTGTGGCACTTTCGAGTCCAGTGTCTGAACCGTCCCCAACCAGAGGCATCCTGGAAGATCTCCAGCTCCCCTCCCCCCCCGAAACCTTCAAAGCCACTAGAGGCCTCATAGGGGAAATGGGATGTCGGAACCAGAGTATAGGCCAGCACTGAAGCCCAAGCCTCACTTGAAGGACAAGCCAACACAGATGAAGCCCTCAGCACCGCCAGGAGGAGCGACCAGTGCTCAAAGTGAGGGTACCGCTGGACCCCTCCCCGATGGCACTGCCAGCAGGCCCCTCAGCCCGGCACCGCCCGCAATAATAGCAGCGGCAGGAGCTCCCCCGTTAGAGGCCGGACCCCCCAGCATCTCAACGAGCCACCGGCCCCGTGGCCCCTTGGCACCGCCCAGATCACACGATCAGCACCAAGCAGTACAGCCCTTTCTTGGTCCCCCCGGAGCCAGGTTTCATTGGGGTCGGACAAGGGCTCATTAACATGGGGAGTCACCAGGAGGGACAAGGGTAGACCAAGCTACCCCCCTCATCAACCGGCTTGGCAGCAAGGGCTAGGACCCTCCTCAGTGGCCCTTTTGGACCCCTGTCATCAGGCACAGGAATCGATGACGGGCTACTCCTATACCACCACAAGAACAAGGTCCCTGCCTCCCCACTCCACTAGTGTCCCTCCTGACTGAGGAGCTGACTCAGAAGGGGACTCTGAGTATAGCCCAAGGAGGGGTTAGTCTCCAACCAAAGGTGCCCCATCCCGAAGCCCAGCAAAGCATGGTAGATGCACAAGGAGAGTCCTCCTCCTCCCCACCAGACGAAGCGGTAGCGGGGTCAACCCCAGCAGCGATCCCAGCTGACAGCTGGTCACACCAGGAGCTCCTCAGGCGCATTGCACAGAATATGGGCCTGCAAATGGAGGAGGTAGTGGAGGAATCCACCCCTATGGTCGATATACTGGTTCCCGAAGGGCCCACCGCGGTAGCCCTCCTGCTAATCAAAAGAATCAAAGACATGACCAGGTCCCTTTGGCGCACCCCGGCCTCTATTCCCCCCCACAGCTAAAAGGGTAGAACGCAAATACTTTGTCCCAACAAGTTTCCCATCTTCAAAGCGTCTGACGAAGTGGGATTTTCTCCCACGAAAGCTCATGCGATAAATAAATCTGTTAGTCTTTAAAAGTGCCACAGAACTCTGTTGTCTTTCTACAATAGAATAACACAGCTACCCCTTTGGAATTCGTCCCAACAGGAAGTCTTCAGCTGAGGACAGCTAATCAGCAGGCTATCCTCAGCCAGTATGCATATAATTCCTGGATGGCCATGGAGAAATTTGTATAATCGGTTCCCCAGGACACTCGAGTGGAGATCTCAGCCATGGTCAAAGAAGGGAAGGTGGTCACAAGAGCCCTCCTTCAATCAGCGCTAGACGTGGCGGATGCCACCTCGCGCACCATGGCATCGGGAGCCACAATGAGAAGGAGTTCATGGCTCCAGGCATCCGGCTTGTCACAAGAGGTCCAGAACACGATCCAGGACCTCCCCTTCAAGGGCCAGGACCTATTTTCATCACAGACAGATGCAAAATTACAATCAATAAAGGACTCCCGTGCAATGTTAAAATCCCTAGGCCTACACACACCGGCTCCACAGAGACGCCAGTTTAGACCCCAGCCCCCTTCCCGGCCATTCCATCAGAGGTCTGACCCCTCTAGACATTCAAACCACAATGGCCATAGGTCTAGAAGGAGGTCGTCCAGGGAGGACATGTGCCTACACATAAATGTGAAAGAACTCAGGGCAGTTCGCCTAGTGTGCAGAGCATTCAAGGACAGATTGAAGGGGAACCCAGTGTTGGTTCAGACGGACAACACCTCAGCCATGCACATTATAAACAAAAAAGGCAGAGCTCGCTCCTCTTCATGCGATTCACCTAACAGTGGAATTCCTTCCGGGTTCCCTGAACTCCCTTGTGGATAGCCTCAGCAGGAAGTTCCTGATGCACGAGTGGTCCTTTTGCGTGGGTGTGCTGGACATTATCTTCCAACAGTGGGGAACTCCCCAGATACACCTGTTCGCCTCGAATACCAACAGGAAATGCAGAACATTTTGCTCCTTCCAGAACAGCAGTCCGGGATCGCTGTTGGACGCGTTCCTGATTCCCTGGTCAGGTCGCCTATGTTATGCCTTCCCACCTACTCCGCTGATACACCAGGTGCTCCTGAAGGTGAAGAAAGAAAGCGGAGGTCATTTTAGTCACTCCTGAGTGGCCCCGCCAGCATTGGTTTCCAACGCTCCTGGATCTTTTGATCCAAGACCCAATCACCTTGCCTGGTTACCCGGACCTCCTCACGCAGGACCACGGAGCCATGAGACACCCCAAGACATGTAGAATTCCGACCCACCTCCAAAGTAGGGCATGGGAATCACCCGAGTTGGAATTAACATGAGCAGTCACTCGAAGAAGAAATGGTTACTTACCTGTAACTAGTGTTCTTCAAGATGTGTTGCTCATGTATATTCCAACACCCACCCTCCTCCCCTCAGCCGGAATTCCGGCAAGAAGGAACTGGGGGAGGCAGGGGCCGGCTGCGGTATATAGAGGGGTAGGAGTGCCCCTGGTGGCCGCAGCCAACTCTGCGGGAGGCTAGGGAAGAAATTTCCGGCGATCCGTGCATGTGGCACGCTCACACCTGAGTTGGAATGTACATGAGCAACACATCTCGAAGAACACTAGTTACAGGTAAGTAACCGTTTCTTCTAAACTGACCGGTGCAAATCAGGTCAGTGCCCATCAGGCTGCTGCTAGGCAGAATCCAGTAGCTCCAAGTTTTCTTCCTGAAAACTGTTTTTCTGCAAGGAATCCTGTTTGTGAACGCCTATTCCATATTCCTAGTTACTTTGTACAGTTAAAGCAGCTATTTTTGAGGGTACCTCAAGGAAGTTTTGACTGGATCTTGGTAGCAGGAAGTACCAAGATCCTGAGACATAAATAATTGCAGCCACAATACCTGAGTGAGAGGAGGGGAAGCAGCCCCTAGTTATATACTGGGAAAGCTCTTGGGGGAACAAATGTCAATTTTACAAAAATTATTCATGTACTAAAGAGAAGAGCTGGTATAGCTGTTTGAAACTCCCTTTGTCTAAGTTTGAGACATGCAGTTTGTGGTCAGACACGAATGTATTTCTTAACTATTCCCTGGCCTTCATTATTTCAGATTAGGTATCAAAACAGATGATCTAACAGTGGCAATTGCTTTTATTATTATCTCCTTCGCTGTCATGGCTAAGATCCCCAGTCATGGACAACGTTCCCACTGTGCTAAGTGCTGTATAAACATAGAACAAAAAGATGGTCCCTGCCCCCAAAGAGCTTACAGTCTAAATGTTACACCAGACAACAGATGGATCTAGACAGCTGAAGGAGCAGAAGTAAACAGTGAGACAGTGGGGTCAGCATGGTAGGCAGCCAACAGCTGCTTTTCTTTTACTAGCTGTAGCTTTTCACTCACACTTTACTACATGTAAAACAAAGCGTGCTCCTGTGGGATCCGTCAGTGTGCAAAATGGCTGATTTTTACAAGTTGATATTTTTTGTATAGTTATGTGTTTTTTGTTTTAGGTACTGACCTAAGGTCTGATTCATTAGCCACTGGGCTGGAGCTCTCTGGAGAACACAGACATTCTTCTGATAGGTCCAGATCCAACCTCGAATCTTTGAGATCTCCTGTAAATTCTCAATACAGGTAAATTTCTTTAAAAAGCTTTTCTACAATGAACACTAGTGCATTTATTTTAGGTCTCAGTGTGGGAATTTTACATTTTAGTATGTAATATATTTTCCCAATTACACCCTTAGGTGTCTCCATTTTTTTTTTTTTTTTTTTTTTTAAACTCCGGTACCTGTTCAAAGCCTAACATTGCAATCTCCACCCTTCTGATGAACATAATGGTCTTCAAAACCATCATCAGGGTTCATAAATTAATAAATGGGGCTGCTTCAAACTGATGGAGATGCTTTAGCTCCTCATGTAAGGCCTCACTGGTGGCCATTCAGGGCATGACCCCTTGGACACCACAGTGAAATCCTAGCCCTGTTGAAGTCATGGGAGCCAGAATTTCACTGCAGATGATTGTTTTAGAGTACCTCTGTGACACCCCCCTCCCAGAATCTGGTCCGATGTGCCACTGTGACCCCCTGATCTCCACTCCAGAACTCCAACTTACCCCGCTATGCCCGGTGACCACTCAGTCCTGAGTCAGTCCACACTGGCCTCCTGCATGTAATTTGTCCTAGGCAGTGGGTGTGCACCATCTAGCCACCCATGGGACAGTCTCTCAGTGAGCACCCCCAGGCCCCAGATACCTCAACGAGAACTTCTGTCCTACAGGAGTCGGATCCCTTCCCCAATCACTATAGACTCATAGACCCTTGTCCATTCATTTGACACTGAAATGGATATGCCCAGCCTCACTCATTCACACCCTCTAAAGTCCACACAACTTTAGATAAAAAAAAAAAAATACTAGTTTATTCCTTAGAATATGACTTTGAGTGAGTATAAAACAAATCAATGCACAATTATTTAATAAAGGAGTCAGGAGTTACCACAAGCAAATAAAAGATATAAAATGTATGCTAAACTAACACTGTTCCAAGATTAGTCTGTTCTCCTCAGTCTTCATCAGCAGCCAGCCTTGTGGGTGTGTTCAGCCAGTCTTGGCCCTCCTGGCCATGTGGATAGGCTCAGTCTCTTGGAGTTGCTCACAAGATGGTGTTTCTCTGGCCAAAAGCCTCTCTCTTCAAAGTGTCTGTATTTGTTTTTAAACCTCCTTGAGCCCCTCCTTTCCTGGGCCAAGGGGATTTTCTTTGTTTCACCTGAGCCTTTGTCTTTGTCATGCACCTCTCTAGCCTCCATGCTGAGATAGCCCTGATGGTCTGAACCATGTAACGTGCTTCACATCTGAGCACATACATGTTCCTCTTCGAGTGATTGCTCCTGTCCATTCCATGATAGGTGTGCGTGCGCCACGTGCACAGATTGCCGGAATTTTTTCCCCTAGAGTCTCTGTAGGGTCAGCTGTGGCGCCCCCCTGGAGTGGCGCCATCATGGCGCTCTACATAAGGAACAGCTGGCCCTCTCCTCCCCAGTTCCTTCTTACCACCCTGGCAGACGCTGGAACATCTGCTGGCTCTTGCCAGCTGCTTCCCCTTTAGTTTAGAGTGAGTTAGATCCCCCATCAGTTAATAGTTAGAGTTAGGCCAAGCTCTCCCCTTAGCAGGGATCGGATTCCCACCCCAGGCTTGGGGCTGGGGCATGCCGGGCTTTAAGGTGTGTGAATTGTGCCAAAAGCCCATACCCTTGGACGACCCACACCAGTCCTGTCTTAGGTGTCTGGGTGAGTCTCACTTGCATGAGAGGTACAAGATCTGCAGAAGTTTCCGCCCCAGAACTCAGAAAGACAGAGAACACAGACTGAAGCTCCTCTTGATGGAGGAAGCTCTGCGTCTGGTGAGTTCAGGGAACCTGGGATCCAGCACAGCACCGTCAGTGCGGAGTGCTCCAGTAAGGGAGGCACCAAGGCTGAAGGACTCCATGTAAGAGTCTCAGCACTGGCAGTCATCGGTGCTGAAAGCCCCAGCACCACCACAGAGGCACCGCTCTCTCTCGCCTCATCCTGTGCAAAAAAAGAAGAGACTGGACAGAGGCCGATCACCAACTAAGCCTGAGAAGGTTGAGAGAGAGGCGGCACCGCAGTTGGGCCACTCCTCTCTGGTGCTGCAGATCTCGGCACCGTCAATTCTGGCCCCTGAAAGGGTACCGTAGAGTCCAGTGTCTGCAGTGTCTCCAACAAGAGCTATCTTAGAAGATCTGCAGCTCCCGTCGACACTGGAGACTTTTGAAGCGGCGGGGGATTTGATAGAGCAGATGGCCCCATCTGCCCCAGAGCACTCACCTACTCTGGCATCCGCGAGATCGGAGGCATCGAGAGCCAAGCCGGCACTGATACGCCTGGAGTCATCTTGGCACCGACCGGCACACGCATCCCCGATACCGAGGGACAGGCCCAGGTCATCGCCCCGACCCAGGCAACTTAGAGAGCCGGTGATTCCAACAGCATCGGCATCGAGCCGGCACCGCTCCCCGGTGCCGCCAATGATCATGGCGGCTGCAGGAGCCCCTCAGTACTGCTCCCTGCCAGAGGCACCAGAGTGGGCCTCGCCCTGGCACTGGTCAGCTACAGCACCGTGCCTAAAGACAGTGAGCGGAAACACCACTCCCCCGCCCCTTCTGGGACTGCGCCACCCTGGTTGTCCCAGAGTAGGTTCTTCTCCGACTCAGAGAATGGCTCTGTGATCTCCAGCCAAAATAGGAGCCATTCAATACACAGAGGAGACAGTCTTCCCCCACCGTGGGGCTCTCAGTGGCAGATGCCACAACAGTGGCTGTTCTGGACTCCTTGGCCATACCATCAGGCCCAAGGCCCCAGATTGGACAGACCTTACTTGGCCTCCACTTCGAGACCTCAGCCTTCCTGCTCAGCTGGTGCTCCTCCAGATACAGGGGAGGGGTCAGATATGGAGTCAACTAGTGGTCACAGAGACTCAGGACATGCAGAAGCTGCTCCTCAGGCTAGTAAGGGCACAGAACAGCCGCCCCTGGACACGTCCAGAGAATCCTCCTCCTCACCCCCAGACAAGGCGGTGGCAGGGTCCCAGCCAGCGGCCATTCCTGACGATAGCAGGACCCATCAGGAGCTGCTCAGGAGGGTAGCATGCAACATGGGCCTGCAGGCGGAAGAGGTGGTGGAAGAGGCAGACCCTATGATTGATATTCTTCTTCCCAAAAGCCTGTCCAGGGTGGCGCTGCCTCTAATTAAAACCATAGAGAAGACCACCAAAGTGTTCTGGCAAAACCCACCTTTAATTCCCTCTACAGCCAAGAGGGTGGAGAAGAAATATTTTGTGCCAGCAAAGGGCATGAGCACTTTTATTCTCACCCCACACCGGGCTTGTTGCGGCAGCCAACGAGAAGGAGGGACAGGGACATCAAGGTCCCATACCAAGATCCAAGGACGCAAAGAAACTGGAGCTCTTCGGTCGTAAGCTTTATTTCTTCTTCGAGCGATGTCCCTGTGTGTGCTCCACACCAGGTGTCATCGCGTCCCGCGGTGAAGACCGGAGGCTTTAAAGCAGTAGTGCTGCAGGGGGCTGCACGCGCCGGTCGCGGCTCGCGACCATTCCCGCCAGTCGTGGCGCGCGCAGCCCCCTCCGTCCCTCAGTTCCTTTTCAACCGCCCTCGGGTGAAGACGGAGCTGACTCACTCTCCAGTCAACCTAGAAGAAAAACATACAAAACGAAGAAATATTTAGTCACAATCCTTTCATCTATAGTTCTTAAGGACATTTAAAAAAAAAAAAAAAAAAAAAAAAAAAAAAAAGCCGCTTGTCCGTTTCGGCCGGTAACGGCCGAACGGTACTTCTGACAGCTTCCACCTTTTATGATGCCCTCTTCATCGGGCTTTAAAAGGTGTTCCGATTGCAAGGACTCTATTCCCGCATCTGACGGACACGACAAGTGTGTCCGCTGTCTGGGAGACTCGCACGTTCCCCAAAAGTGTTTTCACTGCGGGAACCTAAGTGCTAGAGCCAGAAAGGAGAGAGATCTCAGGCTAAGGATTTTCCTCATGGAGAAATCCTTAGCCCCTGGCTCATCGGCTAATGGGGACAGGCAACTCACTGATACACCGGCAAGCCGGCGTTCAAGCGCCCCGTCACCGGCGCATACCAGCCATTCGAGAAGGGATCGCTCCCCTTCAAGGAACAGAACAAAAAAGTCAGCCCAGAAGGCATCTGGTTCCTTGGGCTCAAAGGCGGTCGCAAAACATGGGAGTGACAAATCCTCCCATGGGAAACAGGGAATCAGAGGCACAGGCTCCTCTTCCCCCGCACTGGCGACCCTGAACACTGCGGCTCCCAGCATTCAGGCTGACCGCGCTAACCCGGCGCCGGCTACGGCCCCGGCTGAAGCCCCGGCACCGCAGGCGCCGCAGGTGCCGCAGCTAGACCCGGCACCGAGCTCCCCACACCGCATGGAGGGGGCTCAGAACTCCACTGCTCCGGCACCGAGCGTGCCTACAGAACCGGCTCCACGTAAGAGAGCCAGGAAAGAGAGACACATTTCCCCTGCTTCCCCCTTTGCAGAACGCTCCAGGAGGCGCTGTTCTCAGCCTCACACAGACCGGGGACACTCATGCTGCTCATACAGAGGCAGATCCCCGGCCAGATCTCTGTACTCGCACGCAGAATCAAGACGACATCACTCCCCATGCTGTCGCCACAGCACACCACATTATCGTTCGTCTGATAGGTGGGATCACCAGTCAAGCTGTCACAGCATGCGTTCAAGTACACATTATCACAGTCGTCATCACTCTCGCTCTCCACTCCGGTCACCTAGCCGCTCTCTCTCTACCCTTTCTGAGCACTCGTCAAGATCTCCTCTATCAGTGCATACTGCTGTGAACACTTCCCAGCTACATCAACAAACCACGGAAAACAAGGATGCAGTAATTCCATCATCATCCTCATCCTCCGATGATACAAAATTGTTCAATGAATTATTCAAGAGAGTGGCCCAGGAACTGGAAATCCAGCTAGAAGAAGTTGCAGAGCCAAGGCATAAACTCCTTAAGATTCTACATTCTTCAACATCCTCTAAAATAGCTATGCCTATGAATCCAGCACTTATGGATCCGGCCAACGTCATCTGGCAAAGTCCAGCTACCATACCACCCACAAACAAAAGAAATGACAGAAAGTGGTACATTCCCTCGAAGGGCATGGAGTTCCTATTTACACACCCTCCAGCGAACTCCCTAGTAATGGATGCAGCAAACCAAAGAGGAAAGCAACAAAATTTTAAGGCAACTCCCCACGATAAAGATTCCAAACGCTTAGACTCCCTGGGTCGAAAAATCTATACATCAGCCACGTTACTCCTGAGAATTGCCAACTATACTGCTCTCCTTTCAAACTACAATCATTTAATATTCGAAAGACTATCCCAGCTCACAGAAATCCTTGCTGACAACGGGAGAGAGCAACATAAGAGCCTGATAGCGGAAGGACAACTAATCTCAAGAACATCCCTTCAAGCTTCCTTAGATATAGCAGATACAGCAGCTAGAGCACTGGCCACAGGCATTGTCATGCGAAGGGCATCATGGCTTCAGACAGCAGGTCTACCTAGAGACCTTCAGACAAAAATAGAAGATCTGCCTTTCGATAAAATTAATCTTTTCGCCGAAAGGACGGACACACTAATGCATGCCATGAAGGATTCGAGAGCCACCTTGCGAACCCTGGGCATTCACACCCCCATGTTCAAAAGGAGGCAAACGAGATACCAACCCTTCAATCGCAGGTATCAGCCTTACTACTCTCAGAACCAACAAAGACACGATCCCCCATCTAGGGGTAGACAGAGAGGCTTCAGACGTAGACAGACCTCCAACCAGTCCACCAGTTCTCAACCGCAACCTCAAAAACCTCAATTTTGAGGTGTTGGTCGAGGGTTTGAGACTTCCTCCTTGTGCAGAGACATTAAACCAAGTAACCTTAAACTTCGAATTCTGTCTCAGGCAATTCCATCCGGCCTGGTCTTCCATCACAGCAGACAAGTGGGTCTTGGAGATCGTCAACAAAGGTTATTCCATCCCATTAACTTCCCGCCCTCCTCCTCATTACCCTTCCCCGTCCCTTTTCAGGGACACCAGTCACGTACAACTCCTTCAACAGGAAATCAAACAGCTCCGCGACATAGGAGCAATAGAACCTGTTCCCACTCAACACATGGGAAAGGGGTTTTACTCTCGCTATTTCATAGTGCAGAAAAAATCAGGCGGATGGAGACCTATTCTCGACCTCAGACCCTTAAACAAGCACGTCAAGAAGCAAAGGTTCAAGATGGTTACTCTAAACAAAATAATTCCGATGCTCAACCAAGGAGAATGGTTCTCTTCCCTCGACCTCAAAGACGCATACTTCCACGTCACCGTTCACCCTGCTCACAGAAAATTCCTTCGCTTTGCAGTGAACAATCAACACTACCAATACAAGGTAATGCCCTTCGGCCTATCCACAGCCCCAAGAACTTTCTCCAAGCTCCTTGCAGCGCCTATAGCCTTTCTCAGGATGCAAGGAGTAAAGATTTTCCCTTATCTAGACGATTGTCTGATTTCAGCACATTCCAAAGATGCCGCCACCAAGGCCACCCGTCTAACCATATCACTTTTCAACAAGCTGGGACTCAGAGTAAATATGGACAAATCTATCATAGAACCAGTGAAGAAAATTCTCTTCATAGGAGCTCTATTGAACTCCGAGACAGCAATGGCATCTCTTCCCAGAAACAGATTCGATACAATCCGAGAGCTGATCAATCTCGTAAGAGCTGCACCAGTTGTCACCACTCGTACTGTGTTGCAGCTTCTGGGTCACATGGCGGCCTCCACAAGCGTAGTTCCCAATGCCAGACTGCATATGCGAGCGTTACAACACTGGTTAGCAACAGTGTACAGACCAAAATACCACAACTTGAACAAGAGAATAACAATTCCAAAACAAATAAAGGACTCCCTGGATTGGTGGTCCACATCAGGAAATGTCATGGTAGGCATACCATTTCTACAGTTGCAACCCACAGTCCTGCTCACTACGGATGCCTCCACACTAGGCTGGGGAGCTCATCTAGACCAACTAACTACGCAAGGCCTGTGGACAAGGGAGGAAGCCACCCTACATATAAACGTGCTAGAACTAAGGGCAGTCCGCTACGCCTGCGAATGTTTCCTTCCACTAATTCGCAGCAAAGTCATAAAGGTCATGACGGACAACATGGCTTGCATGTTTTACATCAACCGACAAGGGGGAGCACGGTCACCAGCCCTTTGTGCAGAGGCAGTAAGACTCTGGAACTGGTGCATACATCATTCAATTACCATCACAGCATCCTACCTACCGGGAAAACAAAATGTAACTGCGGACATTCTAAGCAGGAGTTTTCCACCCAACCACGAATGGGAGATCGACAATGGCCATCTAACACGCATATTCGAACGCTGGGGAAATCCAACAATCGATCTCTTTGCAACCTATATCAACCGGAAATGCCACCGGTTTTGTTCCAGGGCGGGCTTGGGGCCCAAATCTATGGGGGATGCCTTTCTAGTAACATGGCCCCAGACCCTCCTATACGCCTTTCCCCCAATTCCTCTAATACCCAGAGTCCTCCAAAAGATCAGGAGAGACAGGGTTCGAGTAATACTGGTTGTGCCAGCCTGGCCAAGACAACCATGGTTTGCAGAACTACTTGCTCTATCGCGACGCAAACCAATAACTCTACAACCATTCCCGAGTTTACTGACACAGAGTTCTGGGCGGACTCTCCACCCAGAAATCGAGAAACTACACCTCACAGCATGGTTCCTCGATGGTTCCGACACGACGAGCTGCAGTGTTCAGAGGCCGTTCGTCACATCCTTCTTAACAGTAGAAAATTGAGCACTAGGAAAACTTACCTGTTAAAATGGAAAAGGTTCCAAAGCTGGTGCGACTATAGGGACATCTCGCCAACATCATCCTCGATCCCTCACATCCTCGATTACATCCTGGAACTGAAACAGTCAGGGCTCTCCTTTAACTCCCTGAAGGTCCATTTGGCATCAATCTCAGTTTTTCATGACCAACTTAATGGCTCATCAATCTTTACTAACCCCATAGTGAAACGTTTTTTAATGGGCATTCAAAGAGTCTTCCCTACTGTACAAACCCCACCACAACCCTGGGACTTAAATCTAGTCCTTAATACGATAACGAAATCCCCATTCGAACCCCTGGCGACCTGCTCCCAATACTACATGTCCATGAAAGTAGCCTTTCTGGTCGCTATTACATCTGCACGAAGAGTCGGAGAAATTAACGCCCTCACAACAGATCCTCCGTATACTGTGTTCCAAAAGGACAAAGTTACATTACGTCCTCATCCCAAGTTCCTGCCCAAGGTTGTGTCCCACTTCCATATTAACGAACCCATATATCTACCTACCTTCTTTCCGAAGCCTCACAAGAATCCACGGGAAGCCGTCCTCCATACGTTGGATGTCCGACGAGCGTTGTCCTTCTACCTGGATAGAACAAAATCATTTAGAAAATCGAACAGACTATTTGTCTCCATCGCAGAGAGATGCAGAGGCCTACCAATATCCACCCAAAGATTATCAAAATGGATAAAGGAATGCATTATAACTTGCTACCAACAAAATAAAATACAACCCCCAGTCAAAGTCAAGGCACATTCCACACGAGCGATGGCGGCCACCACAGCATTCCTAAATAACGTGCCTCTTGCAGACATATGTAAGGCTGCCACTTGGACCTCTCTGCATACTTTCACAACGCATTATGCAATTAACAAAACTTCTTATAATGATGCCAGAGTGGGATCGGCGGTGCTTGCCACTATACACCGAAGTTCCTCCTCCATGACTGATAACGGCTAACAAGTCACCTGGTGTGGAGCACACACAGGGACATCGCTCGAAGAAGAAGAAGGGGTTGCTTACCTGTAACTTCTGTTCTTCGAGATGCGTGTCCCTGTGGGTGCTCCACTACCCTCCCTCCTTCCCCTCTACTTCGGAGTACTTACCTCGTTGCTCCGCGGTGGAAAAGGAACTGAGGGACGGAGGGGGCTGCGCGCGCCACGACTGGCGGGAATGGTCGCGAGCCGCGACCGGCGCGTGCAGCCCCCTGCAGCACTACTGCTTTAAAGCCTCCGGTCTTCACCGCGGGACGCGATGACACCTGGTGTGGAGCACCCACAGGGACACGCATCTCGAAGAACAGAAGTTACAGGTAAGCAACCCCTTCTTCACCGGTGGCCTCCAGCTCAGGATCACTAACAAGCAAGCGATTCTGAGCAGGTACACCTTCAACTCATGGGCATCCTTGGAAAAGTTCTCAGAGAAATTGGGCCAAGAATCAAAGGCTGAATTTTCAGCTATGGTCAAGGAGGGCAAGGTAGTCTCTCGCCCCCTTCTCCAGTCTGCCCTTGACGTGGCGAACGCTGCAACATGGACCATGGTTTCAGGCATCACCATGCAGAGGCGTTCGTGGCTGCAAGCCTCTGGCCTTCCACAAGAGGTCCAGGCCACAATTCAGGACCTGCCATTTGAGGGGCCAAACCTCGTTCTCTTCACAAACGGACTCGAAATTACAGACACTCAAGGATTGTAGGGCTATCCTGAAGTCCCTGGGCCTCCACATGCCAGCGACCCAAAGGAAGCCCTTCAAGTCACAGCCTCCGTCTCGCCCATACCAGCGATGCCAGGACTGCGATCGTAGAAGGAGCTGCAATGGGTGAAGAAATAACGGCCATTCAGCCAACCGGAACCAGGGCAGCTTGCACCAGGCTCAAAGATGACGTTTTGAGGATGCGCTCAAGGGCAACGTTCCGGTCCATACTACAGATCCATCTCATCCCCCCTTTGCCAACAGACTATCCCAGTTCCACTGTGCGTGGGAGCAAAATCACATCAGACTAATGGGTGCTCCGCACGGTGCAGCATGGTTACTTGCTCCAGTTTTCATCTATGCTCCTCTCCCACCCTCGTTCCTGTTCCCCGTCTTTCTTCACGGACCCTTCTCATGAACAACTGCTGATCCAGGAGGTTCAGGCCCTCATGGACAAGGGAGCAGTGGAGGAGGTGCCCCAGGATGTAAGGGGGAGGAGGGTTTTACTCCCGTTATTTCCTGATCCCCAAGGCGAAAGGTGGCCTGCGTCCCATCCTCAATCTTCAAGGGCTGAACAGGTTCCTTTGCAAAAGCTGTTTCCGAATGGTATCCCTAGCTTCGATAATACCCTCATTAGATCCAGGAGACTGGTATGCCACCCTCAATCTCAGGGATGCCTACTTCCACATTGCAATAGTTCCTTGCCACAGAAGGTTCTTGCGCTTTGTGGTAGCAGGCAGGCATCTTCAGTTTACAGTCCTTCCTTTTGGATTAGCAGCAGAACCATGAGTTTTCAAAGTGCCTATCAGTGATGGCGGCATCTCTGAGGAGAAAGCAAACTCAAGTGTTCCCTTACCTGGTCGATTGGCTGGTACACAAGCATTCCAGAGAGGAGGTGTGAGAAACCTAGTCACTATTCAGGCCACCTTCGACCATCTAGGTTTGCTGGTCAACATGCAGAAATCCACGCTGACCCCTGCACAGATAAGAGTTCATAGGCAGGGTCCTGGACTCGAAAGTGGCAAAGGTATCTCTTCTGTGCTCTTGCTTCTGCACCACCAGAGACCTCATACGGGACTTGCAGAGGTACCCCTCACTACGGCAAGAGCTTGCCTAAGGCTGTTAGGCCATATGGGTACATGCACGTATGTAATCAGGTATGCTCACCTGCACCCACTTCAGGCGTGGTTGGCGACAGTGTATCGGCCGGTCCACGACAGTCTGGACTCCATTGTGACCCTTCCCGCACGCATCGTAAAAAATCTGGACGGGTGGTGTTGTGAACAGAATGTTTGAGAGGGACTCCTGTTCCAGGTGCCCCAACCCTCAGCACACCTGGATGGATGCGTCAGATCTGGGGTTGGGGACTCACATGGGCCACCTCAGGACTCAGAGCCGGTGGGGAGTCAATGAGGTTGATCTTCACAAACGTGAAGGAACCCAGGGCAGTCTGGTTGGCATGCCAGACATTCCGGGGGCATCTGAAGGGGAGGATGATGGTCTCAGTTCAGACGGATAATACGTCCGTGATGTTTTATATCAACAAACAGGGTGGAGCTCACTCTTCTCCCGTGTCGAGAAGCCCTATGCTGTGGGAGTTGTGTATCCACCATGCGATCCATCCAGTAGCCTCGTACCTGCCGGGCTTCCAGAACTCGCTAGCCGACGACCTCAGCAGGAAGTTCATGACCTACGAGTGATCCCTGAAACAGAAGGTCCTGAGGGAAATTTTCCAGAGGTGGGGCTCTCCTCAGATAGATCTGTTTGCTTCGGAGAGCAACAGGAAGAGTGACCTATTTTGCTCCTTCAGAAGTCGCAGCCCAGGCTCACTGGCAGCATGGAAGACCTACGCTTTTCCCCCAATGCCACTGGTACACAGGGTGGTGTTCAAAATCAAACAGGACAGAGCCGAGGTCATTCTGATAGCCCGACGTAGGGCCCTGGCATTCTACATTGATAGGACAAAGCTTTTCCACAAGACCCCTCAACTGTTTGTAGCAGTAGCGGACAGGATGAAAGGCAAACCAATATCCAGGCAACATCTTTCTTCCTGGGTTGTGGAATATGTTGAGTGTTATAGTCTGGCGTAGGTTCACCTGCCAGTGATCAAGGCGCATTCAATGAGAACGCAGGCATCATCAGTGGCCTTTTTGGCCCACGTACTGATAGTAGACATATGCAGAGCCACCACGTGGTCCTCGGTCCACACCTTTGTGTCACATTATGCCATCATCCAACAGTCGAGAGATGACGCGGCAGGCGGGAGAGCCGCGGCGCAGTCCACAAGATTGTAATTCAGACCCTCCGCCTGAGGTAAGGCTGGTAATTCACCTATCATGGAATGGACAGACGTAATCACTCGAAGAAGAAACGGTTACCTACCTGTAACTAGTGTTCTTCGAGATGTGTTACTCCTGGCCATTCCACTTCCCCCCAACCTACCATGCTTTGGAATTGGGGCAAGAAGGAACTGGGGAGGAGAAGGCCAGCTGCTCCTTAGGTAGAGTGCCATGAGGGTGCCACTCCAGGGGACACTGCAGCCGACCCTATAGGGACTCTAAGGGAAAAAATTCCGGCGAGCCGTGCACGCACACCTGTCATGGAATGGCCAGGAGCAACACATCTCGAAGAACACTAATTACAGGTAAGTAACCGTTTCTTGCTGTAGGAAACATGATACCATAACAATATGGCAGAGCGTTCAAAAGGGAACCTTGTGTGGCATAACTGATATCAAGCTCTAGTTATATTGCAAAAGTGAACAGAAAAATTACACAGATCGTAGCCCATTGTGCATCACCTGACAACTTGCACACTTTCTGGACTTCAGATAAGACTGTGGGTCCTCAGCAGTTCTGAAAAATCAGACTGTAGTGGCTGTCAGTGGGATGTATTTTCACATAGTGCCAAGGACACTTGCCTTCCTTGTATTTATCGCATGAGCTTTCGTGGGAGAAAAATCCCACTTTGTCAGATGCTTTGAAGATGGGAATGTCCCATCTTCAAAGTGTCTGACAAAGTGGGATTTTCTTCCACGAAAGCTCATGCGATAAATAAATCTGTTTGTCTTTAAAAGTGCCACAGGACTCTGTTTTTCTGCAATAGACTAACACCACTACCCCTTTGGATCTTGTCTCCTCTCATTTGCAATCTCATGCTATATGGTAATTACAGCAGTTGATTAAAGACCACTACAATTAGATTTCCACATAATGTGGTTTAGCAGCTGGAAACTACAGAGGAAAATATCCATATAGAGTTGATTCAGACATGCTGCTTTTTCTTAGAATGAAATTTTAATATTAATGTACTTGAAACTACTGCTACTTCTGCATGTTTTATGCAGTCTCAATAGGAGTCTGACTTGTGCCTTTTGCCACAGGGGACTGCAGAGGAGCAGGGATCTTCAGAGTAGCAGAAAGTTAGGCAGCTGAGAGCACATCAACGCTGGGATCAAAAAACCCTACAGCAGCACATCTCAGAGGCTAGCTCTCCAGACTCCAGCACATGGAGCCTGTGCTACGGCATTAAAAACCAACCCACCATTGCCAGAGCCCAGCTAGGAAACATCACCATTGCTGTTCTTAGCCCCAGACCACAAGCCTGTAGACTACCCCTGAGGCCTGCTGCAATGGCTCTTTTTCGCAGTGTCGATGTACCTTGAGGGAGGCAGTCAGATTGGATGCTGCTTGTTGGAGGGAGTGAGAGAGCTAGCCCGATGAGAAGGATGGAGTGTGGCCAAGAAGCTGGGAAGCCAAGATGGGGGCCAGTTAACGAATACCCTCAGTAGATCAGTGTGATTTTCTGAAAGTGAGCGCATTTGTACACTTCTATTCACAACATTGCTGCTCCGTCTTCCTTTGGAAACAGGTTTCCAGCATTGTAACTTCAGTTATTTAAACATCTATCTCATTGTTTTTCTTCCCCTAGGTACCAGGGCATCCATGCTGATTTAAGCCCAGTTTCCAATACATGTTCTCAACTGAATTATGATCCTGACCGAGCTTTAACAGATTACATCAATAGGCTGGAGGCACTACAGAGGCGACTTGGAAGCATCCAGTCAGGTAAATACTGTCGTCTTCTTCTTGATCACACACACACATGCATAATGCCTTTTCTGAGTTAGAAAGCATGTGCTGGTTTCTCTAGTTCAGTCTTAAATAAAAGGGAAAACTCACGACTGAACTCGAGCAGGATGAATCTGTGTGAGTTGTGCACTACATTAAATATGGGATGTAGCTTTTGCTGGGGCTGTCTAATAGACAGCAAGGTCTTCATTAAGATCTTACCAAGAATCTTTAAGACAGATGGGAATGGTGTTGTCAACTCATTTGTATCACGATTCCTTCTGGTTAGTCAGCCTTTGTGGTGTTTCCCATTGTGTCAATTGCTGGACAACACAGTGCAGTATTTTTGTCACACCTTCTGAAAAGGCTCTTCCATTTACTAATACCTCAGTTAACTTATCCACTAACAGGATCCAAAAGATCCAGCAGTAACAGTTCAGCTCGCCCAAATCTAGTTTGATGAGTTAAATCACTTTAAGAAAACAGAGATTAGAAGAAAGTTTTTCTTTTTTTTTTAATAGTACAGTTTGCACAGGTCCTCAGAAGCGTCTTGCACAAACACCTGATAACCAATGCTGACAGCATCCACTTTCTCCAAGCACTTTTAGAATTTTTTTTTTTAAATCTTACAGGTTCTACTTCCTACACTCAGTTGCATTCTGGTGTCAGAAGATAATGTGTTTTCAACATCTCCATCACTGATGACGATGAACGAACTGCCTTCTTGTAAATCTGTGGGCCTTCTATGCTTTTGTATAATGTGTACATCATGGGACCAACCTGAACACAGCTGTACAATTGAGTGTACACAATTCCCCTGCTGGCACATTCATGCAGACTGGAATTTATGTATATAGGCACTTTGTGTTCATTCAAAATCATTAAATTACATGTATATTTGTGGAATGCTAATTTAAATGATTAAGTTATATAAAAAAAGTGTGTATCGAATGGGATGCAACTTGTGTATTTGATCGCTGAATGTGTAGCTCAAAGTACACTGCACTTTTTCTCACAAGGCTACTGAAGCTACCCAACTCTGTCCTAATATATTTGCTACTGGCAGTGCAGTCAGAAAATATCACTTGTAGAGACCTATTTTTGTAATGGTAGAAGTTTTGAATTTTATGGGTATTTTGTCAAAGTACTGAAATAAAGATGATTTCATCCTTTTAACTGTTGTTGCAAGTTATTTTAAGTGCAGGAGCATTTCTCATGCACCCTATTACAGGGTAACCACCTCCTGCCTCTTCCAAGAAAGGTCCTCTCACCTGCCTTTCAGCTACAGGGCTAGGTAACAAGAGGAACGCACCAGACCACTGACGGCTGTTGCCCAGGGAAGGCGTACAGACTCACCCTGCCTCCCACCTAGAAGCTCATGATACCGGCAAGGGCATTCGGTGCCCATGGTCTACTACCCAAAATGATCTTTAGGAATTAATTTTACTCAGCCTCTGCACCATGGGAGTTTCCTAAGAAGAGAGCTTGTCAGCTAGTCTTTATTTTATATTAGTGTTTAAATTTGTTGAATTTAAAATCACTACTCAAAAAGTAATGGATAAATGTGAACTTATAAGCAGCCAGCCTGCTGCAAACACTTGTTAGTAACAAAACAATGAAGTGAAAATCTCATTCAGTATCACCTCCCCATTTTAAAAGCAGTAAGTTAAAACAATCTACAATGTTCTAAGCACAGGAAACTATTTATAAATTTTAATGAAAAATCTCTGCAGATCACAGAGCTACTTTCCATCTATTGCCACACAAGTACAACATTGAACGGTCCTGAAATAAGATACCCATGCTCATCTGAGAAGAGGATGGACAGCATGCTGCCTCACATGGAATTTTGGGAGAAGAACCTTAGTAATTCACTGCGCCGCTTTGTGGACAGATTCAATCTTTGCCCAGATCACCAAGATTTAAGCATAAAGAATATTAATAAGACTTTTTTCTGTCTCTCAAAGACAGGTGCATCTAAAACCGTTATACCTTACTGCTAATAGTATCCATAATTCCTTCTAAATACTAGACATAGAACCAGAGTCAATACACGCTAGTTATTTCATTACTTTCTCTAGTATACAGTGCACACAGTTAAAGATAAATTACACTTCTCAGATACGAGATATAAATTAATTGCTTTGCTCGCTCTGAGCTATTTTGTCAGGGTCTACAGCTAATCTTCTTACTGAAACCAGACTTCCACCTGTGACTAATTATTGTGGGTGCCTAATTTTACATAATTTAAAAGGGCACCAATTGTCAGAGGGTAGTGAGCTCAGCACTTTCTGAAAACCCAGACCTCTTCAAAAACTGTCTCAAGATGAGCACCTAAATGACCTGTCACTTTTGAAAATATTAAAAACATTTAAGGTTTTCTAAATTAAAACCCATGGCAATTCTTGGCTCATTCTTAAAAATGCTCAGTAGTTCATTATATACAAGTGTTAACAGACAGGGCTACAAATCTGCAAAGAGAGCATGTTCCAGTTTGTTCACATTAAAATACACACGCATCATAGAACAGATTCTGATCCCACTGATTCCAGGAGAGCACTCTTGGCCCTTACAGTAGCTGGATAAAAGAACAGAGGGTTTTAAAAGTACTAAACGAAGCTTGTTTAAAAAAAAATTTAGATGCTCATCTTTGTCCTAAGATTTGACTGAACAGTTGGATTCACCTGTTCCAGGATGCAGCACCCACTTAACTTGTTACACGGATAGAAAGGACAGCATTTTTACACTAAAATACCTGCTTATTGTGGCATGCACACAACTGTGTAGAGTACAGCAATTTTACATTTCCTGGTTATTAATCTCACCTTCACAACACTACCCATCCAATGGTTACGAGAAAAGCCAGTCTATTTAATTTTGTCAACTTATTCAAAAACAATTTTCACAATTTAAATGCAGAAATAGTTTTGTCCTCAAAACTTAGTGTGACCGCTTCTTGTATCTGATAACTGGGTTATGAGGTGTGTGAATCATGGTTGTATAGTTTACAGGAGGAAAATATCCATCGACGAGATCAAATTCATATAAGCGAAGCAGAGTAGACCAAATAGTCTTAATCTGAACATAAGCAAAGTTTTCTCCAATGCAACGATGACGTCCTAGAAGAAGCCCACAAAGAAGAATGGTTATAGAATGCACTTTGTAACGCATCTGGAGCTAAACAATTTGCTTTAAAAGTACACTGCCATTTCTGTCACTGTGTTTAAACAACTGTTGTTGTTGCTCCAAGTCAGCAAAGCACTTACGGGAATGCTTCAGACGGAGTAACATCAGTAAGGTTTGGCATGTACTTCTGCAGTTACTGCCACAGCACTGCCAGATTAGTACATGACTGATATCAAATTTCTATTCCAACCCCACCTTCACGGCAGCAAATATCTCAAACTATCTATAGAAAAGAATCCGCTCTGTGCTCTTGCAAAAAGCTTCATTAATTCAGCATTATTGGAGATCATACAAAACATTCAAAAGTTGTTCCCAGATCTGTCATAAAACTTTCTTCTTTGCACATATAGTTTTTTGTAAAAAATATTTGAGTGTTATAGATTTACTGCTGCCATAAGAATTAAATTCTACGCTGAAAGTTATTCTCTAAACATGTAGTTTTTTCCCCCTTGACAATAAGGGCACAAACTTGAAAGTCATTCATATCTCAGGATTTCTTGCTTATTGATCCAAGCAACAACAAAAATTGCATTAACTGAATTAGAAGAAAAATAACTGTTTACTTCATGCCTTAAACAGCCCTTTTACAATCAATTTCATTTTCTCCCCATTCCAGATCATGTTCCATAAAGCACTGGAAGAGAAAAACTTGCAAAACTTCAGTGGGGTTGTAAAACCAAACTAAGAGGCAAAGACTCAAGTGCTGTACCAGAAAGTATTATATTTTTAATTAGACTAGTCAGTTTAAAACCATGTCCCCTTAGTTTAAAAGTAAAGGTGGCATTGAGACATATCTGAATTACTAACATCCTTCTATTTTATCAAATATGCAATTTCTTACTGCTTGACTTACCAGCACCAAATGGCACATATGCAAACTTCTCTCCAGCTGCAGGGTTATCTTGGAGGTAACGGTCAGGTTTGAATTCTAAACGGTCTGCCCAAGAATCCTTAAGTCTATGATTAACAGTGGGAGATGCACACACCTGATGGCCAGGAGGAATAGTGTAGCCAGCAACAGTCTACAAGAAAAAGAGTCCTGTTATAAAAAGCAATTCTCCCTTTTTCTTTCTACAAAGAGATCTCCAAAGCGTCATCCTCAACTGGGCTCATAAAAACAAACAAAAGTCTTGTGGCACTTTTAAAAAGACTAAACACATTTATTTAATGCATGAGCTTTCATGGGAGAAATCCCACTTCAGACCCTTGAAGATAGAGAACTTACAGAATGGGGGGAGTGGAAATAAATGCAGGGAAGTGTAAGTCATAGGATCAGGTCAGACTATTTCAGCAAATCAAAGCATTTAGATTCAAACAGTGTGGAACAACATATTAGAAGGTGGGGACGTAGAAATAGGGGAACGGTGCAACAGAACTCGTTTGTTTTACTGAACTAGACTAACATGGCTACCCCTCTGGAACCAAGCTCAAAGAGATTTTTTGTCTGAACAAGTGAAGTGGTCTAACTGGACAGACCTCATGCGGAATTCTGTGTACGAGTCTAGTTACCCGTCGTCAAGAATGATGGATTCAGTCAAAACAGGTGCAGAGAAGAGCTATTGGGACGACATGGGGAATGGAAAACCTTTTAGAAGAAGAAACTAAGAACATGGCTTGTTTTCCCTTGCAAAATCTAGGCTGAGAGGAGATAGGGAGAAAAGCCATTTAAAGCTTTCTGGTGTGTACCCCTGATATTTTCATAAAGAGACTATTGGCATAAGAACAAATGAATGAATGGCCTTGAATGAATTTAGTCTGGAAATTAGAAGACTTTTTGGTGAATGTGTGTTTCATATTAATCACTATGACAGCGAATATGCTTTCCCCCCAAACTGGCATCTTATGTACAATATATTTGGAGCATAGTACAGAAGTAAATATAAGAGCAACACACCAGTGCAATGTACTAAACCAGATTTTAGAGCAAGACACTGAAGTTACATTATCAATGTAATATACTAATAACCATCCAGCAAAGACACATGCTAAGAAATGGGACCAACTCTGCAGGGGAGACTCATCAAGACTTACACAGAAGAAGAAAAAAAAAGATTAAAAACAAACAAAAATATGAAAGGAAAGTCACACTGCTCTCCTTTTTCTTTTTAAGGGCTGCACACTATTTTATAAATCTTCAAAGCCCTTCTGATAATTATGAACCAGGCTTCTTCTTTTCTTTTTCTTCCTCTTCCCCTTCCCCTCTCCCCCTCATTATTTTTCCTGTGTAGTCACTAATCTTTAGATCTGTTTTCAGCCATCATTAACTGAGGACAGAATCTGGAAGGTGTATGTTAGGGTAAAAATTGCCCTCTCTCACACATGCACGTGCACACACAATCAGACTGCTTAATGGCCGGAGGCTTAATAGTCTCATCTTCAGACAGGCTAAGCACTGATTTCAGCTGATGTGCATTTCAAAAGCATATATGAGGTGTATCAGATAAGGAAAGTATTAACAGGTTAGAAAAAGAAACTGCAAATCAAACTAAAATCAATAGGTAAGAAAGGAAAGTTCTCATTAAATAGCAATATGTTTTTCAAAGTACAAAGCAAAAAGTGTCAATGTAAGAGACAAGAGGCCCTTCTGGCAGAAACAAGATTAGTTTACTGACAAAAACACTGCAGTACCCAAAAAAAAAAAAGTTAAATATACTAAATCCATGTACCCAAGTACCAAAAGTTAATGGTTTATTGCAGGAGTGAGTGAGAGGTTCTGTGGCCTGCATTGTGCAGGAGGTCAGACTAGATGATCATATTGATCCCTTCTGACCTTACAGTCTATGAATCTAAGTAGACAAGTTCCAAGGCAGAAGAAATCCTGATCTTTATGTCCTTAAAAGAAAAGTGTGTAACAGACCCACAGTAAGAGTGATTTAGTGAGGTACAAAATCCCACAAGTTCTCTGATAAACAGACCATTGCCAATGGCTCCCAAACACTCCTTCACTTTCCTTGGTCTGACAGTAATAGGCTGAACCATCCCATTCCAGTCCTCCAACTCCTCTAGGTCAATTACTTTATTGCACACCGTGTAGCTCATTGCACGGCTTGCTAAGCTCGTTGATGGAAGCACCTTTATAAGCTAAAAATCTATTTTGGACTTGCATCCTTTCTGACTGTGTCATTCCCTATCATCTACAGTTTTACACTTAATTTATATTATAGCCACACACTGAGCTAAACAGAGTCAAACAACGTACTCACCAGGGGAGTTCTGGCCATTCTCATCATGGTCATTATAGGAGGTCTGAGCCTTAAAGTTTCTTTTAGGCAGCGGTCCAGTGTGTTCAGATCCTTCAACTGCAAATACAGTAAACTTTATCAGTTGCCTTATGATTTAAGAATATTTAACACAGAGTATTATTCCATCTGAAAATCCATATCATTGATCATATTTTAAATACGTAATTCCATATATACACTTCACTAGCTACTCTGCTTCTGCATTTGATTGAATTAAATATATGGAGTGGGGGGGAACTATATAGGACAGGGGTGGGCAATAAAATTGGCAGGTGGGGGTGGCAGAGAGCCAGCTGGGGCAGGTGGAGGAGAGCTTGTGGGGAGGCCTGAAGAGGGAGATGCACAAAGCCAGTCAGGAGGCAAAAGGGGGCTGCACAGCCCCAGCCCCCTGAGTGGCACAGCGCCAGCTGGGGAGAAATGGGGGGCAGAGGGGACAGCACAGCCCGGCCCCAGCCCCGGAACAGTGCAGCATAGTGCCAGTTGGGGAGAGGGGGGCAGAGGCCAGATGGTGACCTCTGGCAGGCAGTATCTGGCCCACGGGCCATATTTTGCCCACCTCTGATATAGGAAGTGATACTAGAATATAAATTACCACCAAAACCTGCTTTCAGTCACAAGGTTCAGGGATATGAGCACCTAGCATGGATGCTGTAATTGTAAGAGTTTAAACACTTTTATAAACACATTTTCAAAAATTTAAAAATAGCCTAAATAAGTTATATAACGAACAAACCTGGCTGTAATCTAGTGCCTGCAAGTCCTCTCCACAAACTGCCTTCTGTTCTGCATAGCATTGTTCCTGGATCGATTTCTCTCTAGCTAAAAAGAAGCCAAGCCAAGCACTGGTGGTTGAAGATGTATGCTGGCCTGCTAACAACAACCCAATAAGCAGTCCAGCAATCTCGTCGTCTGTCAGTGGACGGCCATCTCTAGATTAAAGAAATAAATATATTCTTGCTTTAGGTGATTAGGATCACAGCTATAGTGTAATACACAACGATGAGTGTTTGATCATAGTTACTTTTGCCTTAAGTTTTTTCCTCCCTCCTCAATAAGGCTTTTAAAATATGGGACTTCAAGAGAAGGAGGCTGGGGAGCTTTCCAGAGATGATTAGAAGACAATTGTACTGGTTTGGGGGGACACGAACTGTGGTATATCCATCAGAGGAGATTCCTGCTGCGTTATGGGAACACTGAGGTGATCTTAACCGATGGAATTAGAAGAGTTCCTTACCCAACTTATCAATCCTTAAGGAAGTGAAATGGAAAATGAGGCTCTTAGGCTGACTAATGGGGGGAAAAGGGTTTTGCTTCCTACTATGCAACATCTTCCTTTCCTATAGCTAAGATAAGGAAGACAAACTCCTTGGCTATGCACAGTATTCAGATGGGTATATTATGCAAACTGTTTCTTTTATTTTAGTCTGATTTTTCTTTCCACTTTTAAAATGAAAAGGTTACTTACTTGTAACTGGTGTTCTTCGAGATGTGTTGCTCCTGGCCATTCCATGATAGGTGTGTACGCGCCGCGTGCACAGATCGCCGGAATTTTTTCCCCTAGAGATCCCGTAGGGCCGGCTGCAGCGCCCCCTGGAGTGGCGCCATTGCGGCACTCTATATAACTCACAGCCGGCCCTACCCTCCCCAGTTCCTTCTTGCTCCCATTCCGAGCGGGGATGGAGGGAGGGAAGTGGAATGGCCAGGAGCAACACATCTCAAAGAACACCAGTTACAAGTAAGTAACCTTTTCTTCTTCTTCTTCGAGTGATTGCTCCTGTCCATTCCATGATAGGTGAACCACTAGCCTTAGGTCAGGCGGAGGGTCGGAATCACAGCTTAGCCGAGAGCAGGACAGCTCTACCTACTGCTGCATCCTCTCTTGAGCGCTGAGTGATCATGTAGTGCGCCACGAAGGTATGGACTGAAGACCACGTGGCTGCCTTGCAGATGCCCACCAACGGCACACCCCCCAGAAAGGCCGCTGAGGAAGCCTGCGCCCTTGTCGAGTGGACCTTGATTGGGGGCGGGGGAACCCTTGTCAGGCTGTAGCATTCACGGATGCACGCCACTATCCATGCCGAAAGTCGTTGCAATGAGATGGGTTCCCCTTTCATCCTATCCGCCACCGCCAAGAACAACTGTGTAGACTTGCGGAAAGGTTTCGTTCTGTCAATGTAGAATGCCAGGGCTCTACGCACATCTAAGGTATGTAACCTGCGCTCCCTGTCAGAGGAATGCAACTTGGGGTAAAACACAGGCAGAAAAATGTCCTGGTTGGTGTGGAATTGGGATACCACCTTTGGCCGGAAGGCTGGATGTGGACGCAACTGCACCTTGTCCTTGTGGAATACAGTGTACGGGGGCTCCGCCGTCAGGGCCCGCAACTCTGATACCCTCCTGGCCGACGTGATGGCCACTAGGAAGGCCACTTTCCAAGACATATATAGCAACGAGCAGGATGCTAGAGGCTCGAAGGGCGGGCTAGTCAGTCGAGCGAGGACCAGATTCAAGTCCCATTGCGCCACCGGTGGACAGGTTGGGGGAAAAAGCTTGTCTAACCCCTTAACAAACCGTTTCACCATAGGGACTGAGAAGACCGTGCCCCGCCCTGCCCCCTCGTGGAAGGCTGAGATGGCCGCCAGGTGGACCTTTACCGAGGACGCCGTTAAGCCCGACGACTTGAGATGCCACAGATAGTCCAGGATACATGGGATTGAAGCCGATCCCGGTGTGACCCCCTTGTCTGCCGCCCAGGCAGCGAACCTCTTCCATTTCGCTCTATATGTAGTCCTTGTAGAGGGCCTTCTGCTATTGAGTAGCACCTCCTGAACCTCCACTGAGCATAGCTGCTCGCTCGGTGCTAGCCACTCAGATACCACACCTTGAGGTGGAGTGACTGGAGGTTCGGGTGCCGGAGTCTGCCGTTGTCCTGTGACAAGAGGTCTGGCACCAACGGCAGGTCTATCGGGGCCTTGGTTGAGAGGTTCCACAAGGTCGTGTACCAATGCTGCCGGGGCCACGCCGGGGCCACCAGAATTACCGTGGCCTTGTCTTGTTTGATCTTTAGGAGCACCTTGTGCACCAATGGCGTTGGGGGAAAGGCGTAGCTCAACCGCTCCATCCACCTGATTGCGAATGCATCCGCTATGGAGCCTGGGCTGCGACCTCTGAAGGAGCAAAAGCGGGTGTACTTCACCTTGGAGTCCGAAGCGAAGAGGTCCAGTCGGGGAGAGCCCCACCTCCGGAAGACCTCCTCCAGGATCTCCTGTTTCAGTGACCACTCGTGTGTCACAAATTTTCTGCTTAAGTCGTCGGCCAGCGTATTCTGTGACCCCGGTAAGTACGACGCTATCGGCAGAATTGAGTGGAGAATGCAGAACTCCCAGAGACTGAGGGCTTCTCGGCAAAGGCGAGAGGAGCGAGCTCCACCTTGTTTGTTGATATAAAACACAGTTGCTGTATTGTCTGTCTGGATTGAGACCACCTTGCCCCTCAGGTGGTCCTTGAAGGCCTGACAGGCCAAGCGAACTGCCCTGAGTTCCTTCACATTTATATGGAACCGGAGCTCCTCACCCTTCCAGCAGCCCTGGGTCTTGAATTGACCCACATGGGCTCCCCAGCCCAGGTCCGACGCGTCCGTTACTAGGTGAACCGAGGGACCCGGGGTCTGAAAGGGCAACCCGGCACAGACGTGCTGCTCGCGGCACCACCAGTCGAGGTCCTTCAGGATCCGCGGTGGGGGGGCCACAATAGTGTCCAGATCGTCCCGGGTCGGGCGGTACACTGATGCCAACCACAGTTGTAGGGGACAGAGACGGAGCCGAGCATGCCTGACCACGTAAGTGCAGGCCGCCATGTGACCTAACAATTTCAGGCATGCTCTTGCTGACGTCAGAGGGTGCCTTTGCAAATCTCTTATGCTGTCTCTGATCACCCGGAATCGTGACTGGGGAAGAGTTGCCTTTGCAGCTGACGAGTCCAGGACCGCGCCTATGAATTCTATACTTTGCGCTGGTATAAAGGTGGACTTCTGTCGATTGATTAGCAGACCGAGATGGTTGAACACACAATCGATGATTTCTAGAAGGTGGGTCACCTCCTCGTAGGAGCGCCCCCTCACTAGCCAATCGTCCAGGTATGGGAAGACCTGAACTCGCTCTTTCCTGAGAAAGGCCGCCACCACTGCCAGGCACTTGGTGAATAGGCGGGCACCGCTGCTAGCCCGAATGGAAGGACTGCGAACTGAAAATGTCTTTCGCCCACCATGAAACGTAAAAACCGTCTGTGGCGTGGGGCTATCGCAATGTGAAAATAGGCGTCCTGCAGATCGAGGGCGGCGTACCAATCTCCCAGATCCAGGGAGGGGATAATCGTGGCCAGCAAGACCATGCGAAAACGGATCTTGCGCAAAAAACGGTTCAGGCCCCGCAGGTCCAGGATGGGACGGAGGCCTCCCTTCGCCTTGGGGATAAGGAAGTACCGGGAGTAAAATACCTTCCCCCTCAGGTCCTGAGGCACCTCTTCTACCGCCCCCTTGTCCAAAAGGGACTGGACCTCCTGGGCCAGCAGTTGTTCGTGAGAGGGGTCCCTGAAGAGGGACAGGGCAGGAGGTGGGCAGGATGGGGGGGGCAAAGAAAACTGGAGTGAGTATCCATGTTGTACCATGCGGAGCACCCATTGATCCGATGTAATTTGTGCCCAAGCACGGTGGAACTGGGATAACATGTTGGCGAAGGGGGTGGATCCGTGGCAGAGTCTGGTACATCGTCCCCGATCACATCTTCAAAAGGTCTTTTTCGACCCGGAGGGCTGACGTGGCCTGCCTTGGTTCTGCTCCGACGGACGGCGGTTGCTCCTGCACCCATTACGACCCCTCCTGCGGTCCCAATCCTGACGCCGCTGGTATGAACGGGTCGTCTGCTGCGGCTTAAAGGGCTTTCTCTGCGCCGCTGGGGTGTGTAGGCCCAGAGATTTTACTATAGCCCTCGAGTCCTTAAGGGACTGCAATCTGGAATCCGTTTGAGGAGCAAACAACTCTGGGCCTTTGAAGGGCAAGTCCTGGATAGTAGCTTGGACTTCCGCTGGGAGGCCCGAGGCCTGAAGCCAGGAGCTCCTTCGCATGGTGATGCCGGAGGCCATCACCCTGGCGGCGGCGTCTGCCGCATCTAGGGCCGATTGTAGGAGGGCGCGGGAGACCACCTTGCCCTCCTTCACCATCGCTGACAGCTCGGACCTCGAGTCCTGGTCCAGCCTGTCCGTCAGCTTGTCTAGGGCCACCCAGGAATTGAAAGTGTATCTGCTGAGGATTGCCTGTTGGTTGGCAATCCTCAGCTGGAGCCCCCCTGAGGAGTAGACCTTGCATCCAAAGAGCTCCATCTTCCTGGCATCCTAAGACTTAGGCGTTGGACCTTGATGGCCTTGCCTATCTTTTTCATTCGCCGCTTCAACTACCAATGAATTTGGAGCTGGGTGTGAATAGACATGCTCGTGTCCCTTGGCTGAGATGAAGTACTTTTTCTCCACCCTCTTGGCCGTCGGGGGAATAGAGGCGGGGGTTTGCCACAGTGTCTTGGTGGTATTCTGCACCATCTTTATCAGGGGCAGGGCCACCCTGGACGGACCCTCCGGGAGGAGAATGTCAATCATGGGGTCCGCCTCCTTCACAATTTCCTCCGCTTGCAGGCCTATGTTCTTTGCCACCCTCCTAAGGAATTCCTGGTGGGACCTGCTGTCATCAGGAATGGGCGCCGGTTTTGCCCCTGCCACTGCCTCGTCCGGGGGTGACGGCAACGACTCCCCAGTGGGGTCCAGAGGGGGGCCTTGCACTCCCGTGGTCTGCGGGCTCACCTCAACCACAGTAGGGCTCCTGAGGCTTCCCTTGGCCAGGTCCAGGCAAGTCGCCCTTCCCAGCTCTGGGGAGGCACTCGCTGTGCAGGAAGGCTGGTGCCTAGATGACAAGGTGGAGGGAGGTCTGTCTGACGCTGGATCCTGGGCTTGATGGTACACCCACAGGGTCCAGAACGGCCACTGCTGGGGCGGCTGCCATTGAGGACCCCACTGGGTCTGGGAACGTGGGTGGCTATCCCCTCTCCTCATGGAGCGGCTCCTGCTCCGCCTGGCAGTGCTCGCACTGTCCTCAGAGTCTGAGGAGAATCTGCTCCGGGGTGACTAAGGCGGGGCGGTGCCGGACACCGTCGAGTAAGCGGAACGGCCATCTTGCGGTGCCGAGTCCTGCGGCGCCATCGGCCGACGGTGCTGCGAAGAATCCCGCTCCGGAGGAGAGCGGTATCGGGGGACCCCTGCCACTGCTACCACCACTGGTGGTATGGGGGAGCGGTGCCGAGTCGGGGGAGGAGCACACATCGATGCTTGGCTCTCCTTGCGGGCCGGGCTAGTAGGTACCCGGTACGGTCGCTCCTGCAGCGAACGGTGCCATGAGGAGACCGGACGGACCAGTGCCGGTTTTCCCTTCGAAGGCACCGATCTCTTCGGTGCCGGAGGGCGTGTCTCTTCCGAGCATGGTGCCGTATGCTCGATGAGCTCCCACGCCGCTTTGAAAGTCTCTGGCATCGAGGGGAGCTGGAGATCCTCCTCCAGGATCGCTCTGGTCGGCGACGTAATGGACGCCGGACTCAACAGTACCCTCTCCCGGGCCGGAGTCAACGGTGCCGGTGTCTGCTGCTCCGGGAGCGAACGGTCCGAACACGGTACTGTCTGGGTCCCGAGCTTGTCTCGCCTGACAGGGGATCTCCCTCTGTCCAATCTCCTCTTCTGCTTTGCCGGACCAGGGGAGAGGGAACGGTGCCGTGGAGGCGGTGCTGTAGGCTTCAGTGCCAACGGAGAGAGCCGTCGCCGCGGCTCCTTCACGGAGTCCTTAGGCCTCGGCACCTCCCTTGTGGAAGCGGGAGCGCTGCGCACCGACGGTGCCGCGCTGGAGTCGGGGTCCCCCGTGCTCACCGGACAAAGAGCTTCCTCCATCAGGAGGAGCTTCAGTCTGTGCTCCCTCTCCTTCTGGGTTCTGGGGCGGAACCCTCTGCAAATTTTGCACCGCCCGTGCAGGTGGGACTCTCCCAGACACCTCAGACACGACTGGTGCGGATCATCTAAGGGCATGGGCTTGCGACAGGCCCCGCACGCCTTGAAGCCTGGCATGCCCTAGCCCTGGGGCCAGGGCTCTCTCGTCGAGAAAACCACCCAACTACCTTACTATTAACTGATCTAAGCTACTCTATCTAGGGTACTCTGCTAGCAAGCTAGCTGATGTTCCAGCGACCGTCAGGGCGGTAAGAAGGAACTGGGGAGGGTAGGGCCGGCTGTGAGTTATATAGAGTGCCGCAACGGCGCCACTCCAGGGGGCGCCGCAGCCGGCCCTACGGGGTCTCTAGGGGAAAAAATTCCGGCGATCTGTGCACGCGGTGCGTACACACCTATCATGGAATGGAAAGGAGCAATCACTCGAAGAAGAACAACCTTGTTTGTTTGTTTTTTTAAATCTACTGTTTGAGTGCATCACACAGTCTCCATCTAAACAAAGTGAACCCCTTCAGCCTCTAGAGGGAGCAGACAAAGGCAAAAAGGCCTAAAATCTGCTCAGTATCCTGATCAAAATGGCATGGAAAGAGGTGTTCTTTCCAAAAGCCTACAGTAAGCCCATACAAGGGAAAAAAAGCCAAAGAATCCAAGGAAGAGATGTGAGGAGGATGGAATGGATAACAATGAGTTATGCAACAACGACTTGGAAAATGTTGGTAAATGAAGCCTCCTCCACTAAAATACTAAGGACTCCCCGTTATGCTTCTTTAATACTTTCACTTACTTATAGGTAACATCCAGCAATGTTTGGAGCATGTCGGTCTCCCTTTCCTCAGATTGCCGGCGTTTCTGGATTACTTTATAGAAAATGGTCTTTATTTCTCTGTGTGCTCTGTCTCTACGTCTGTAATTCAAAGCATTTTATTAGTCTGTGTATAAAAAACAAACACAAAATGCTGTAAATACTTATCAAATGTGTAGAAGTTTGCAAATAATTAGTGAAAATCCAAAAGGTTGTTTAACTAAGAAGCATAAAATACTTTAGTCAAAGTTTTCGCTAGTCTTTAAAGGGAATATTTCAGTGACGTATCAGTCATTTACTACCTGAGTATTAATTAAGTAGGTCATAGCAATTTCAGACACCTCAGGCACAGAACAGATTATGTATGTAATCTGTTCCAAAGTGGCAGTCGTGGCAGTCTAGTGCAGCAAAACACTCTAATATGCTGTTCAACACTGTTTCAATCTAAACAACTGCTTTGATTTGCTGTAACTGTCTGACCTGATCCTACGACTTGCACTTCCCTGCTTTTATTTTCCTCTCGTTCTGTAAATTCTCCATCTTCATGAATCTGACAAAGTGGGATTTTCTCCCACGAAAGCTCATGCAATAAATAAATTTGTTAGTCTTTAAAAGTGCGACAGACTCCTTGTATGTGATCTGGTAGGTGTGACTGCATCAAGGAGTTCTGGGAATAGGGAGCTGCATCACAGTACTATGCCCCACCAGAAACACAGTGGAACACAGCAAGAAAGATTGATCCAAGCTCCATTGTGCTGGATGAGATGGCACCAGAGAGAGCTGTTGTGTGTAACAACATGCCCCAACCCACCTTGCAAAAATACCATAACCTAAAGTGGCTTATACCATAATCCTGTTCATTTATCCTAAGTTTTCCCTAAATCCTTGCATTTGCTGAGGCAAGCTTTTGGCATAAGCAGATAGGAAACTTGTCAAGATACCTGGACTGCTAGTATCCAAAACATAGATAAGGAAGAAACAGAGCAAGTTTGGGAACTGGGAAAATTAATGGGTTGGATTTTAGTGACATGTAAAGAGATGTGCAACTTGTAAAATCAGCTCAAATCATACCAGCTGAAACACAGTGAACACATCTTCTGCCTAAGGTGAATGTAAGATCACTGCACAAAATGGCTTCTGAGCAACTGGTATCACATAGCTCTTTTCTTGTGCAACGTTACTGACTTCGAGCAACAAACCTGAGAGACATTGGTTATTTGCTCTCTTGAACATATTTCATAACTAACCAAAACATGGTTCAGCAGCTGACTATACAATTCATCAACAGAAGTATGCACTGAGGTCCAGGTTGCTGTCTTCCAAATACCCTGAATGCGAGGCTTGCCAGCCTGGCCACAGAGATAGACTGTCCTGGTGGAATGTGCTTTCACCTAGTTGGGTGGCTACAGATCAGCTAACTGGCAATATGTCCAGATACACTGTGCCATCCAGTTTGATATTTTCTGTGGAGATACAGCCTGCCCTTTAAGCCCCTCTGCACAGGCCAGAGGCAGCCTGGGTGGTTTTTGGAAGGATTTAGTCTTGTCGAGGTAGACCAAAATAGCTCTGTGCACATCAAAGAGGTTATAGCTCCTGTTTGATCCACCAGCATGAAGACTGAGAAAGAACACAAGTAGTTGGATAGTTTCATTAATACTAAATTCAGATACCATGTTGGACAGAAACCTTGGATGCAGCTTCATAGATATTTTGTCCCTCTCCCCCCCAAAAAATAGATAACGTTGTCCCGCCATCAGGATCTGGACCTCTGATTCTCCTGGCAGAGATAATAATGAAGAGTGGCCATATTCATTTATTCATGTGGCCATAGACTTAAAAGGAGAGTTCCATCATTTATGGGAGAATCAGGTTGAAACTGCACATTGGGACCGGATGCCTGACCAGCGAGTAGAGCCTTAAGATGCCCTTCAAAACCTCTTCATCATGGCATGGTGTAAGATCAAAAACTGGTCAGTGGGCAGGTGGATCACAGAGATGGTCAGAAGATGCACCCAGCTTTAGTGAAACACTAGAATGTTTGAGGTGCAGCAAGTAACCCAGAATGTCCTAGATACCAGCAAGCATAAAGAACATCTGATGTTACAGCACCCAGTTCAATAGTCTCATCCCGATAACTGGCCATAGTGGAGGTCTTTCTTCTATTAATATGAATATGCTGAACATTCTGAGAGCTGGCTAGCTCTGTTGACATCAGCTAGCAAGTATCCACACTGTCAAGTGAAGGAAAGCTGTTGTCCTGGGGTTCAATGTTGAGCATCATGGGCAGAGATTGGAAGCATGATGGAGAGGCTGTAAACATCCCTGAACCACATAGGTGTTGCCCATACTGGGTCTACTAGGATTACATTAGCTTTCTCCCACTTGATCTTCTGCAGAACTGGGTGTAGCAGAATGATAAGGGAAAATGCATAAAAAAAGAGACCCTCTGTCAAGGAAGAAGAAATATATCCACCAGACAGTCAGGACTAGGTCTTTCCCAAGTGCAAAAATGACATCATATGTTGTTCTGTACTTTTGCAAAAAAAAAAAAAAAAAAGTCCATGTGGAGGACTCCAGAGCCAAAAGAAGTCCCAAATGACCTCTTGTAGGCTATGTCTACACTTGCACTTTTAAGTCGACTTTAAGTCGACTTTAAGTCGACTTAGTTAAGTCGACTTAGTGTGTCTACACTGAAAATGAAAGTCGACTTAAAGGGGAACTTACAAAGTCGACCTAGAGCGTCCACACTGGATGCTCTAGGTCGACTTTGTGGGGTTAGGGGGACCTTGGGCAGGTCCATGGTGGCGGGGGGGGGGAGCACCCCCTGTGTACAATGGGACAAAGGGGGACAGGGACCCTGGCAGGGCAGAGCCCTGTGTGTGACACTGTCTAGATTTAGGGAAGCATTTATGATATTATTTTCTATGGATATCTCATAAATGCTATAATCCATAGGAACTATGTCATGCTTGGTATCAATAGAAAGGTAGTCATTTGCTGGGAATGATTATATAGTTTATGTCTAGGAATTGTATTTTGATTAGAAGTTAAGAATTTGATGTTATATCCATACTTTAACTTGTGTCAATCTGGACAAATGTCTTAGACGGGAGGGTGTGAACAACCATTGTCTCCTTAATGTTTAGGAATTTGCCAGGTGATATGATCCCAGGGAGTAAACTGATGAGCCATTAAGGATACAATGGTTGTATTCTTTATGTCCTCAATGGCTCATCAGGATATATATATATATATATATAATGCACCCGGTATATAAATGGGGTTCACCAGGCTGCCTAGAGAGAAGAACTAATATTTGCAGTATTTTCTGTTGAACATAAACCTTGGGAAATGCCTGTGTGCTGGGTGTATCGCAATATGAAAACAGGCATTTTGGAAGTCGAGGACACCATAGCAGACCAACTGGTACCAGAGCCCAAAAGGTATTGGTATCAATCATCCTGTACTGGATTGCATCAGTACTGTGCTCTGCCTTAGACCACAGTTAAGTGGACCTGGATCCCCTAGACCAGAGGTGCACAACCTGCGGCCCCACATGTGGCCCGCGAGCATGTTCTGTGCGGCCCTCTGGGAGCAGAGTGAATCACGTGATGCACCACCACCACCCGCACGTTGCATCTTTGGCCCTCCACTGGCCTTAGAAAATGCAATTTGGCCTTTGGCCAAAAAAGGTTATGCACCCCTGCTCTAGACAAAGCTGAGGCTGCCAAATCTTGACGCCTGGCCTGGGATGGCTGCTAGCTATTCAGGCTGGAGGATAAGAGTGAACAGCAGATATCTGGAAGAAATGGAGCTTGCCCCATACGAGTAAGGGGTATCCAACCCAAAGGATGAATGCTGCCACGTCTAGAAACCTAGCTGGTTTCACCAGTCAGTGCAGCTGCACTAGCCAAAAAGGTATCTGTCTTGGCAAAGTGGGCCAGGACAGTGTTGCTACAGTAGACCTGTGCAGTGCAGACCAAGCTGAAAATGGTGCTCGTGTAGGCAATAAGATGATCAGTATCCGAGTGAGTTTCTTGTCTGGTTCCACATTTGCCAATGCTCTCTCTGGTTGTCTCGGTATGAAAAAGGCTAATATAACTATGGAGACCCCTGTTCAGGTGTCCAATGACTTTGGTTTTGCATGGCTGGTACTGGTCCAATACTTAGGACCTCTGTTTCAGTTTTGAAGCATCCTTAATATCCAACTGCCTAGTGGTCTTGTGTGGCCTCATGGTCAGATCAGCAGAAAGGATTTACATCTTTTTCTGTCTTCTGGTCAGTGGTTAATTATCTCTGTGTTTCTTAGAGAAGGAAGGCACTGATTTGAAGGCCCTTCAGCTGGTTTGGAAACTGAAAGCAGAGCAGATTTCAGTGGCCTCTATTGTCTTGAGAGTCTAGGAGCCTGAAGCCCAGGCTTTGACATCAGAGTCATGGCTTGTTTGGTGAGGAATGCCCTCATCCATGTCTAGGGAAGCATGAAAATGCCAAGGTCAGGGCAGGATGAGCATATTATGCCAGAACTAGTGGGCAACATTGACGTTAGATTCCCACACAAATCTGAAACAGTGTTCTTAATTACCCATGCTGGTTATCAGGAAGCTACAAGAGGAAATACACAGCCCCCTTTTTTCCATTTCAGTCTCTGGCTCCCAATCAGCAACAAGATCCAGTACAGAAATAAGTTATTTAAAACTCTATTCCCTTACCAAAGTGTTCTGGTAATCCTCTTTGGGGATCAGGAGATCAGTATAAGTTTGGATCTTACCCAAAATACTACACTGCTAGCCAAACCTTTAGTAACTAAAATGAAAGGTTTATTATAAAAGGAAAGAAACAAACAAGAAGAAAGATGTTAAATGGTCAAAGCAATCAGATACATACGAATGACTTCAAAGTCCATATATATCAGATTCTCAGCGGAACTGTGAAGTCTATATGTTTGTACGGTCCCCCTGGAGTAGATCCAGTACCTGGATAGGTCTCAGTCCATTGTTTCACAACTTCAGATGTAGAAGAGATGATCAACAAGTAGGAAACAGGAATGAAGATAAGACAGATGGTGCAGCTGCATTTTATAGTCTCTGATCTGTCACCTGGCTTGTTTCAAACACAAGCTCACAGTATATGGTCAGGGAAAAGCACTTGCAGTCCCTCTGACCACGGGCATGTCTCTACATGTACTGATGTCTCATAGGTGCAGCTCTAGCTTCTCTCCCTGGGATCATTAAATTGGTGATGACTCTTGATCCGTCCTCAATGCTGACACTAATCTGCTTGTGCCAATAGCACAAAACAAGTTTTTGGATATATCACACATATCCATAACTCACAGGACAAAGACGATAAACATAAATGATATCATTATAGTTAGCAAATTATAACCTTTCCAATGATTCCTGACCTGGCCTCTCTTGTAAGAATCATTGAAATTTTGTCATATTTGCATTAAACATTATAAATGGTCACCCCAAATCCAAACAGCATTACACAAGCCCCTTTTTAAGTGTTCAGTCCATTTGCAAAGGGATTTGCAGACATCACAGTGCTCCAAGGCAGGACATAAGCCTCACCGCAGCAGAAGAGCCACCTTGCGTGTCCATCGTTAAGAGGTATGGGTGCCTCACAGGACAAGCAGTTCTTAAAGCCTGGGGACTTGCTATGTTTGGCTGTGGCAACCCATACTGCCAGTAAATCACCGAGAGGAAGAGAGTTGTTCTTTACAGAGGGCACCCTAAACCCTAACTAAGCCACTGCCTAACTGCTTGCAGGAATAATAAAGAGAATAGCTCCAATGTGTATCCTGGGCAGTAACAGAGGCCATGTGTGGCAGGACAGCTTCACCCTTAAACCTTCACAAAACTTGCAAGGTGGGGAGGTGTGCCAGAGGCTACTGCTACAAGAAAATTCTCCAACACATGCATAATGGCCTAACATTCACCTAATATGGAATATGTATTCATACTATCACTTGAAGAACTACTAATTTGCTTAAGTTAGCCATGCACTTCAGTGCTTCATTGAATAATGAACAATTATACTATGCAAAAAGAAAAATAAAGTTTTAATGCAAAAGAATTTAAGATAAGATGCAAACAAACCATGCAGACCAATATATGTCTTACACAAAAGTTATTTGCTTTGTAGAAAATGAACAAAGCTTCAAAAAGTGCTTTGAACTAGATCAGTATATCCATATTTACATACACTAATGTAGGCAGCTCAAATGACATTGAATTAACATGTTTAGAAATTCCCAGACCCATGCTCTTAATGAATGGACTCCCAATTTAGCCACTCAGTAGTTATGGGAATAACGTTTAGTTATGCTGTAAACTGTTATGCTTTTAGGCATACTGTAGTTCTTATGATTTCAGATGTTAAAAGCAACTGCCTACCTAATTTCCAGTTGAGATTACAACATGAAATGGGTAATGTGATAAAACTCCCCTGTGGGAAAATCCTTGCATTCCGTTTTTATTTAAAATTTCTATTTACTGAAGATGTATTTCAAGAAAGAGCTGAAATGGGCTCACAAGTTTCTTAAATACATGCTGTTTACCATGTCATCTTTGGTACCTGAAGCTAGGCAAGGGTAGCCAACCTGGCAGAAGCCAAGCTGCATGAGTAAATCCTCCATCCAGATCAGCATACAGTTGTGCCACCTTCTCATTGAGTAGGCTTCTGATTTCCTTCCCATGTAAACAATGACTTGCTGTCAAAATAGTGAGCTCTGACAGAGCTTCAAACAAGTCTGCGTAAAGGGAGGAAAAGAAAAGTCAGTCAGCATGCATTTTATAGTCCACTACTTTTTTCTCTGCCAAAAAACAAACAAAAAAAGGGATAACTGAATACACACTGAGAATTATAAATAATTTTTTCATTGTGTTCCTAAAAGTGTTCTTCCAAAGATGGATTCCTGTTCTGGGGCAGTAGGGAGGGGATATTTGTACTTGGCTGGTGGGGAGAGAAGATGGAAAGCAGAGAGCACTTTTATGGGTACATAAGGTACATTTCAACCAACTGAGGGAAAATATTTCCAAGGTATTTTTTTTTCCAATGAAGATGAGGGTTATGTTGTGCTAAGATCCCTAATCAGAGCTCTGAAAAAGGGTATGTCAGTTGTAGAAGACTGATGAGGTCTGGTTTCAGAGAGATGACACCAAGAAGCTAATCCTGGAACAATAATCCTTATACCTGAAGGGTGGACTCAAAGCCTACTCAGCAGACAGGAAGGAGTAAGCTACTTGAGAATGTCTGACCTACTCCTCACTAGTGAACTATAGGGAAGATAGCAATGAGGAATGGAATGGTGGCTGGTTCACAGAGAATGACCCCAAGACACTGATTTAAGGGAAGTTGAGGAATTACAGAGGCGCTCTATATTATTACTTTGCACTTTGGAGGACTGGTCTGTATGTTAGTCATTGTTGTGTCTTATGACCAGCTTGATTAAATCCTCTTTACCCTGTAATCCACCAGTTTTCTGATGGATTGGACCATAGGGACAGACCACTATTGTCTGTAGTATAGAGGAGAAAAGACTTCCTGAAATCTTGGATACCATAACGAATTCAAGAAAGGATGCAAAAGCAAGGCATTAACAACTTGGTTTACGGCGCGTTTTTGCTACTCCAACACAGAAGCAAGGAAATGTGGAAAAACTGGGCTATGTTCGAGGAAAACTGTTTTATTCAGAAAGGATGCAAAAATGTGTCAATACAAGTTATCAGGAAAAGAAGTTGCTTCCATACAATCCTACATCTTCAACTGAGAGTGCCTATGCAAATATTCTCTGAAATGAATATAATGTCACAGTTAGGTCATTGGACAGACTGCTCATATTGTTGGAAGACTGGCAATAAAAAAAATCGTTTTGATAAATTTGATACAGATTTACAAACTGTTCTAAAAACACAAAGAATACAGTTATAACTCATCTTCTCAGCAGGCCCACTCTGCTGTTCATACTCATACACATGCTCATGATGAAGTAGTCCTGTTCAAATGAGTGGAATTTGAGACTAGGTGCTCACCAATGCAATGGACAGGTGGAGGTCTAGCTTTTTCTGATTAATTTTTAATTTAATTTGGATTAAGTCACAATGTTCTAGTTAAGAAAGTACAAATGGTCTGTTTCTAGAAAGAGGATGTTAATTATTGACTTGATTCTGGAACAGGGCAATATAATTTCATTTGGAAATGTTGAGTTGATGGTTTAATAGTGAAGATACTATGTTAGGATAGCAAAACTATCCTAACATAGACTGAACTGTTTCGCAAGGGACAAAGAGGCAGAGACAAGGAAGCCAGAAGTAAATTAGCCCTTTTACACTTCCTACTGTTTTCTGTGTGGCTTCATTCTCCCATGAGCTTTAAGATTAAGTAGGCAAAGAGCATGTTTTGTTCCTCGCTCATTTGAGCATGGACTATTTGATATAGTTTGGCCCATCTTTCCCTTCCATTAAAAATATACAAATAATTAATGTATCAAAATACTGTTGTATTAAGTTAGTTCTGCCTACTTCACTTGCCAGTCTCTTCAATGTAACTTTTCAAACCACAAGGTATCAGTTCTTGCTTACCTCTTTCCCCGCATTCTCCCCAGGACTTAAAGTACTCCTTTGTTTCTTTTTCAATTATCGGTATGTGTTGTTTAAATTGAGCTACGTTCAGCCCAGTTTTTAGCATTTTCTTTTGTTCCAAAAACACCTGAAAGGTATTAAAGGTATACCACATGAAAGGCTATTATAGTTTAGTCATTAACAGCTTATTGCAAGTGGTACTAAGACAGAAAAGAAAGAAATATAGAGAAGCCACTGTGGACAGGGAGAGTCTTCTAGAAACTGAGTAAAAAGAAATCAAGATTAGGACTCTGAAATCTACTATGCACTTTTTAAAAGCTTCAAAAGTTTTTTAAAAAACCTAAGCTATAAACCTGAAATTCCATTTGAGTTTAGCAGATTTGGTTTTCAAGCAAGAATGCTTGCTTAATGACTGCCAAAACACAACAAAACACATCTGTTCACAATGTCAAATCAGACCTCATTTACTGTATTCTGTATTGAAAATTCAGCACTATATTTGGCCTAGAGTTTCAGGATTAAATTCAGTCGCTAATTCAGTCACTCAGGTGGCTAAATAGCATGCGCAGTTCCTATTGATTTCAGTGGGAGCTGCAGATGCCTGGCACTTCATGAAAATTAGGCCACTTACTCAGGTGGCTAACTTTAGGGAGCCACATCTGAATTAAGTGTACACTTTTATTCAATTATAATTGAGCTACTTACCATTTTTGTAGCTCCATGTAGTTTTCAAAGCAAAATTTAATTAGTCCAATTAAATAACTACAATAATTGCAAATATGAACTGAACTAATTCATTAGCAAATGGAATCTCTCACTGGAAAGACCATACCAAGTAAGTCATTATATGGCATTTAGTTCATATACCGGAGTCAAATTCCATGCAAAAAGGGACAGAAGATATGCTTAGTATTGTACCAAGCTTACATGTTCAGCCCAGTTACCGGTTAACTAAGTATATAAAGTGCAGTCTTGCTGGATAAGAGAAGAGCACACTAAGACCATTGGATTCCAAGAACTGCAGCAATGCTTCAAAGCAGTTTAAGTGGTACATTTCCTTTAAAAGCAAGGATTAGATATGATATCTTGAGGCTACTAGGAGAAGGTTGAGAACTGTATGATAGTAATTCATATGCATCAGGATTTATTGAAGCTTAACTTGTTTCTTACGGCACCCGTGCAATTGCTTACCAGTGTGGAAGGGGTTGGGACCAGGGTCCCAGAGACAGACCACCTCCTGAAGCATTAAGAAATGCTGGGTGTATTAGCAGCTCACTTCACAAGCAAGCACGCTACCGCTGAAAGATAGACTGGGGCTCTATGACCTTGCCCCCTACTGCAAGGAGACCATCTCTTGAATCTGGCTGGAATACCCACCTAAAATGATGCTTCACTGTCACCATTAAATGGTTTTAATCAGTGATCATTTTAATGGATGGAATGAGGAAGCAGTTGCTAATGAAGCACATCAAGGTGGGAATTTTTACAGAGAAAACAAAACAGATTCAAAAGACCAGAAGAGGGAAAGAAACAGAGAAAAGAGAAATAACAGGCAGAAATAGCAATGGGTTTTTAAAAAACCATTTTCTTCCTAATGCAGGGCTCAACAGACTCCGGGTGCTAGGTCACCATGGCGACCAAACGGAGGCTGACACCTAGAAGCCAGCTGTGGGATTTTTGGTTTTTTTGTTTGTTGTTGTTGGGTTTTTTGTTTGTTTTTACTGTTTTTTACAGGCTGTTTTACTTTTAGTCACTAGAGTACACTCTTCCGTTACCTTTTTGCTGTGGAGCTAGGCAGACTAAGGGCAATGCAGTGGAGGAGCGCCCTCTGGTGACAAAAAAAAAATCGCGAGCCCCTTTAGGGGGATTCGGCTGCATTTTGGCAAGCCAGACGGGCCTGATTAAGGCAGGGGCTGTAAGGGCTTCAGGCCTTAGCCCTGGTCTAAGGGGGAGTAGGGGTGGGTCACAGCCTCCCAAAAATCCAACCCCAGCCTGAGTGGCAGGATGCTGCTGGTCACTTTCAGTCTAGCCCCCAGGCTGGCTAGTCTGTGCCTGACCACGGGGTGGGGTGGGGTGGGAGTGCAGCAGCAGCAGACTGCAACCTCTGGCCCGTTCCCTCACCCCCCCACAGCAGTGCTGTCCCATGGGGCCTCTCTGCATTAGGTGAGCAGCCCTGGCCTGCAGCCCCCTCGTCCCCCACACTCCCCTGCAATAGTATCCGTCCATGGCCCCCTCTGTTGTCCCCTTAAACCCCCCCATGGGACCATGCAGCCCCCACAAAAGTGCTAGCTGCAGCCCCGCCCAACCCCCTGCCACAGCCCCCATACCCGTTCAGCAGCACCTACCAGAGGGCCCCCCCCCAGCACAGGGGAGTGTGAGTGGGCACCCCCAAGCCAGGTGCCACAGCAATGGGGGCCCCACAAGAGTGGGAAGCCCTGGCCCCCTCCAGTCCTCGATCTGGCCCTGTTCGGCAACAAAAGGTGTCCAAGGTAGGCACCCGACTTTGAATCCTGGCACCTAACTGAGCAGCAATTTTGTCAACCCCTGTCCTAATGAATGTTATACTAAGGCAGATGTACAAAACCTTTAGATGCTACATAAAGGCCATATTCTCCCTTTAATCTCTGTCCAAAGCTCTTACCTATGCTGGCAGGCAGTCCACTCTACACTGTTGGGAGTATATCTCAGCTGCAGGACTGCCCCGTGGAGGGAGCGGAGCCCAGGGCCAATTGGTCAAAGCGGGGCCCCGCCCCAAAGCTGGAGGGGAGCATGGCAGGCCAACCAGCCCACTCCGCCCCCCCCCCCAGGGAGCTGGCTCCGGCCCCATCAGCCACCTGGGGGGCAGGGGGGAGGTGGCCGGCCATGTGGGGCAGGCCAGCTCAGGGGCCGGGCCCCACGTGCTCTGCCCCTGGGCCTGCCTGCTCCGCCCCATGGGCGGGGAAGGCCGGCCCAGGGGCCGGGCATAGCTCTCCTGGCCCACCCCACGGCTCACTGGGAGAGGGACAGTGCAGGGCCCACATAACCGCGGGGCCCGGGGCGATTGCCCTGTTCGCCCCCCCCTACGGACGGCCCTGCTCAGCTGACAACTGTAATTCATCAGAAATAGGTCCTTTCCTTCACAGAAGTTTGATATCCATAGCCTAGCGCGCGACACACACACTGGGACAACTATAATTTGTTATTCAATATGCATCCTAGCTTTTTCCTGCAAAACTAGCACTGGCCACAAAACTGACACCTACATTTAATGAGAGGGTTCTTGTAGCCATGTTAATCCCAGGATACTGGTGGGACAAGGTTGATAAGGTAATATATATTGTTGCACTAACTTATGTGGGTGTAACCAGGGCTGTCCCTAGGGGGGAGTGGCCACAGAGCCAATAGGCCTAGGCAGGGACCCCTCCCCCCATGCTTGTGGCGAGTGTGGGGGGCCAGCCTGCTCTGCCCCCCAGGGACCCTGGTTGCCCCCCGGGGAGCCAGCCTCGGAAGCTGCAGCGGGGAGCTGAGGCCGCGGGCCCGGCCCCAGGCAACAGAGAGCCGTGGCTGCCACCGCCACCACCAGGACCATAGGCTGCTGTGGCCAGCACCCCAGCCGGGGAACCGAGGCCACCGCCGGGGCTGGAGCCAGCCCTGGCCACGGCCAGGGACCCTGTCCAGCTGCATGAGGCTGTGGCGAGGGGTGTTGGGCAGGCTGCAGCAGGCCAGCCCAGAGGCGAGGACCGGCACACCTGCCTCGCCCCTGGGCCTGCCTGCTCCACCCTGGGGGTGGGGAGCAGGGTCGGTCCAGGAGCCAGGAGAAGCGTTCAGATTGCTGCTGAAGGCAGCAGGGAGCAGGGGGAAGTGTGGCCATGCGGGGTCCGCAGCGCAGGCCTGGGGCAATGGCCTTGTTGGCCCCCCCAAAGGATGGCCCTGGGTGCAACAGGCAAGCTTTTGAGTTTACACAGGACCTGAAGAAGAGCTCTGTCTAAGCTCAAAAGTTTGTCTCATTCATTGACAGTAGTTAGTCCAATAAAACATATCACCTCATCCACCTTGTCTATGTCATTTTAAATGTTTAAATAACTGCCACACTGAAAAGAACATATCTAATAGACAAAGAGCAAAGTCATGTTTATCACAAAAAACAACAAAAGAAAAATAACCACATACAAGCAGCTGTCCATGCATATTGGACAATTGGACACCACTGATCTAGATACTTACATTGTCTTCACCGCAGCACATGCACCTCAAAAACACATCTCTCAATCCCTTCTTCAAGTGCAGCTTGACAAAGCCCTAGTTGGAATGATTTACTTGGGCGTGGTCCTGCTTTGAGCAGGATGTTGGACTAGATGACCTCCTGAGGTCCCTTCCAACTCTAATATCCTAATGAAATTTCTTCACCAGCAGTGACAAGAAGAGTAGCAGGCTCTTTCCTCTCCAAATGTTCATGTGTGATATGGGGAAACTAAATCAAAATAATGTTTGGCATTTAGTTCTGAAAGCACTAGACAGTGGTCATTCCTATATTTTGTGACTGTAAATTCCAAAATTTGAGTCCAGCTCTTGTGACAGTCTATTCACTGAAAAAGTGGGACAATATCACACCAAAAAAGTTCCATAGCACTGGTATAAGATAAGTTGTTGCTGCTGAAAGTTATAGTCTGAGTGAGAAGCAATTTTCAAGAAGTGGCAACTTGAAGAGGCCCTTCAAGATATGAGATCTTTAAAGAGTACTGTTTGGAAGGCAGAATATTGAGATTATTTCCAAGCAAATGGGCTGCTTTTTTTATACCAGTTGAAGTTTTAGCCTGTCCAGCTTCATTCGCAAATACAGAGTAGCAATAACAGAGCTTGAAGCATTTCCACCAATCTTGTACAGTCCTCCATCCTCCCGTATCAGAGAGGGAAGGCCTGTTGCCTTCCTCTCCTGTCTCAGCTTTTGCAAGACTACAAGGCAAAGAGAGTGGAGGAACAAAGAACTGCACTCAGGAGGCTCAAGTGCACCTGCTGGTGAGGGCAGAAATGCAAGGTTTTGTAGAGAAAACCCACTGTGTATATTTGGTCCTCAAGAGAGGAACTATGGGAGTGGCTTAGGAGGTGGTACCACCTAACACTTGTGCATGCAGATAGAAAAATTTCTATCAGGCCTCACTTCGACGCTCTCATAGAAAGTAGTGAGCCTAAAGGAGCTCTCAGAGATGAAAAATTAACTGTCAGTGAGGTGCTTCACCACTTGGAGTATTAATTTGAAGAAAGCAAAGACGGCTAAGCTGCTAGTTTTTCCATTGTGATGGAAGGAGCAGTCTAAGTCGTGATTATTGTCCAGTTCAGTAAACCGTCAGTCATATGAGAAACAATACCAGAGTCTAAATGTGTTTAGTCTTTGGTCATTCTACGACTAAATCAAAATCACCAACAGTGTGGCCAAACCATGGTACCAGAATTGCACCAAGACTGTCAATCCCCATTATATAGGCCAAACAGACCATGGTAACCTTGCACGGATTTGATCTGCATCCTAAATGCTAAACGGATTTTGAACTCAAAACACATACCGGGTTAGGTACATCAAAAGCAACTCCCTTGCCAAAGACTGGCGTGGTTAGCCGAGAGTATACATCCTCTGCATTCAGGTCTTCATTTTTACTGTCGAACAGTAGAGCAGCAGCATCACTACCCACGAGATATGTAAATGTCTGGCCCACCATAGTGAAACTAAATACAGGACCATACTGAGGGGGAAAAAAGTAAAAGTTAGTTTAAAATAATGAGAATTTAAGGAGTTATACAAAGTTTTACCCTTAGGTAGACTCTTTCAAAGATATTAATTGCTTCAAATCTCTGTGCTCACACACTGAAATGCAGCCACATCTGGGGTGTAGAAGGAGGAGATGCTAACTAGACCAGTGGTTTTCAAACTTTGGGTTGAGACCCAGTACTGGGTAGCAGACCCTCAGGCACTGGGAAGAGTGTAATGCATTGCTTAATTATTGGGTCACAGGCATAAATGATATTTTTCAACTGGCGCGGAGGAAGAGTTTGAAAACCACTGAACTAGACAACTGATACATAGCTTGCAATGCATAACATTGGGAAAGTAAGGGAAGAAAGAAGTTTAACCAAAGAGAATAAGCAAAAACCCCTTCTCTCACAAGAAGTGATAAGAAACCACTTAATAGGACACAAACACCTTACACCTGATTTACCCAAATACATTTATGAGATAATATTTGTTTCTTTCCTGTTTACTTAGCTGCATTTTGTGATTAGAGAGTCAGTTTCCATTTTCATTTGTGTGGTATTTTTCATGCAGTAGGGGAAAGACCTTTATTAAAACAGGAATGTGTGAAACTATAAAACAGGTAGGAAGATTTGGGGGCAGGTACATCATATGTGTAGGTTTAACCAACAAACACCCAAATCTTTAACTTCTTTTCTTTTGCAAACACCAGTATACTGTGTGTGACGGGACGCACATCCGCACAGCCCTCGGGCATGACCTGTATAATCTTTCTGTTCAGTTTTGCAGTGTAATTGT
>ML685951.1:3784254-3797989 GCA_007922175.1 Pelusios castaneus | reverse complement strand
CCCCCCCCCCATGTCTCAGGGGCCTCCCCTTTTTCCTTGTTCACCTCGATGTGCAGGGGTTGGGAATGTTTCAGGAGTGAACCTTTCACCATCACCAACCGACCTTAGCTACCTCTATGGTGCTGGAGCATTTACATCTTAACCTCCCTCACCCCAAGAACCCACATTCCCCAGGATTGGGGAGGGGCCCTTGAATATGAGGGATACTCTGTTTCAGCACCTACATGTCATTGGACACCAGTGAAACTATCTATACCCCTCTGACTCACCAGCATCCTTCCCCTCTCCCTCTTCTAAGGCTCTCAGATCACCATGTGCCCCTGCCACCAAAGAATGCCCTTCTGTCGCTGCACCTTCCCTTGGGCTGTTGACCCACTATGGGGTTTGGTGTGTTGCAGCCTTGGCCCCTGGGACCCTGGCAGAGGAGCTGGACTTGGTGCTGGGCAGGAGAGGTTGGGAGGTGCAGGAGAGGTAAGACTCTGCTCCCATGCCTGCCTACCCACCCCGTCAGAGTGGAGAAGGCCACCTACTATATCATCTTGGCTGTCCCGCTCAATGACCAAGTGAGATGCCTCTAGTACTAGCTGGGGGAGTCAAAGTGACTGCTGTGGGATTTCCTATGGTGTCCATCACCATGGCATCCAAATGTGAGTCACTGCAGGGCAAGGCCGGGTCTATAGATGGGCAAAGTTGCCAGGGGGCACCATAGTTAAGATGCAAGGAGAGTGGAGAGGAAAGGAGAGAAGCCTAGTGAGACAACAGGAGCCAGGACGCCAAAATACAAGTTTGTCCAGGACACTATTTTGCCTAAAGCCAGGCTTGCCCATGAAATGAGGTCTTGCTACATTAGATGCCAACAATCTCAAGAATGTACGACATATTCAACTGTAGCAGACAAAATGTGAACATTTCATTTCATGAAGATATAAAAACCAAATCAATAATTCAAAATGATCCAAATTCTAAACAGGTCCTACAAATACAGAAGGTAGCAGAACAAATTAAGAATATCCTAGGTCCACTTCACCATGCATTTGACACAACTCACCTTTTCATAGGCATTCTCTAAAAATTCAATAGGGTTTTTTCCAAATTCTAGTGCATGTCCAAGAAAGGGGATACTAGATGAAATAAAAGGCGGATAGTTCTGCAAGAGAATATTCATTTAAGAATTAGATTGCTTCAGAAGAGAATATTGACTTACTTGCATGTATTACTCATTAGTAACAAAAGAAAAGCAGAACACAACCCATACTGGCCTAGAGTACACATGGAAACCACCTTGCAGCACCTCCTGGTTTTGGAAAGTGATTATTTGTTGTAAACCAACGATCTACAGGTAGCAAAGATTCAAATAAACCTTCCTGTAGTCAAGCTCGCTACCTGGCCTCTGCTGCGCCTGGGCTGGAGATTCGGGGCCCTAGGTGGAATATTTGGGGCACACGCCCGGCGCTGCAGACTTGCTAGTGAGACCAAAGCGCGAGATACCGTGAGGGGAAATCTAGGAAGCCCTGGATAACAAATTCGGCTGCAATAAAGCGTCAGTCAGTAAAAACAAAACCAAAAAAAGCACTGAATCACATCAGGGCTGTGACTGTGTCCAAGGGCGGGAGGGAGCCATGGGCCGGAGCAGGGAAGTGACCTGAAGGATCTGGCTGCAGAAAGCGAGTCCCATCGTGAAGGCAAAGCCACGCAGCGGCCGGGACAGCACGAGTCCCGTGGACCAGCCGCGGGGAGCGTGGCGGATAAGGTGCCCAACAACACGTCCACACTGCAGCCTCTCGCCCCACCGCCAGCGCTGCTCAGACGGGGGACGCAGCCGGTCCCCCAGCAGCAGCTCACGGCCGCCGGGGGAGGCGCAGCGTTGCTGGGGGAGCGGGCTGGGCAGAGCTGCGCGGCCACCAGACTCGCTCCTCCGACCGGCCCTCCTGGGGCAAAGCAACGCGGGCGTCCTGCTCCTCTGCCCCCGCTCGCTCGCCCCTCGCGCTCCGCCGGGATCCGCGGGGGCGCATGCAGCCCCTCTCCCACCTACCCCGTGGGCGGGCGGCGGCTGGTGCAGGAGCCGGGAGCCCCGCTGCAGCAGGTAGCCCAGGCTCAGCACGAAGGCGAAGACGGCCAGCGCCATGGACAGAGGGCTGCCCGCGGCCGCCCGCTCCAGCAAGGGCCCGCCAACCTCCAGCAAGCTCAGCATCCCGTCAGCAGCCGCAGGGCGCGGGACACCGGAGAAACGCAGTCGAACTACCAACGGAAGAAAAGAGCGTCGCGGCGGCAGCAGCAATTATTCATCCCGCTGCCCAGTGCCACCCCCCAGGCGGCGCGAGCTCTGGGCTGATCTCTCACTATGTGACGTCCCCGTGTTCCCAGCCAATCGGCGCCCGCGCGCCACAGAACAACCAACCCTGCCGGGGGGGGGAAATGCCCCTGATAGACGGACCGCCGGTGGGGAGGGGTTTTCTCCTGCCGGTTCCACACTGCCTTTGGCTCAAACCAAAGGCAGCAGGGCGGAGCACGAAGCCAGGCCTCTGGGCCAGCCCACCTTGCCCTCGGGGCTGGGCGGGCAGCCAGCCTAGGGGAGGGGCCGGTGTGGGGCGGCTGGCGGAGACAGGGCTGAATCAAGACGGGACGGGGGACCCTCGCCCCCACTCCTCCACTGGTGGGGAGCAGGGTCCAGGGCCCCGGCAGGCGCCGCTGTGGGTTGACTGCGGGGAGGGGGACCTGCTTCTGCAGGGTGGGGCTGCTGCTGGGGGGGCGCGCTTTTGCGGACGGGGTTGTCAGGCGCTGTTGGGGTGCGAGGCAATCCAGCCCCCCCCCGGCCTGGAAGGAAGGCGAGCTGGGCTGGTTGGTCAGCTCCCAGTCACCTGCAAGCCAGAGCGCGCAGCAGGAATTACCCAGCCTCTCGCCCGCCCCTTCCCAGGCTGCCTGCATGCCTTCAGCAGTAACGCCGGCTTGTGTCGGCCTGCGGCTCCGATGTCCAGCAGTGTGGCCCCGTGCAGCCCTCCCGCAGAAGCGCGATGTCGCTATCCCTGGCCCGCAGGAGCGCGCCCCCCAGCAGCGGCCTCTTGTGCAAAAGCGGGGCCCCCTCCCCGCAGTCACCTCACAGCAGCGCTGGCTGACCCTGCTCCTGGTGGTGGGGGAATGAGGGGCCCCACAAAGGGGGCCTGCCCCGACCTTGATCCGGCCCTACATACTGCTGGGGGTCGGAGTCGCAGCCCGGCATAAACCTGCGCCGCTGCTGGAGGCTAGAGGTTGGGTACTCCTGCCCTGCCCCCTGACTAGCTGGTGACTGTGAGCTGACCACCAAACCCGGGGTGGACAGGCAGTCTGAAGGTGCTTTTCAGGCCAGCTGGGTGGGTTTTTGAGGGGACACAGGCTTAAGGCCCTTGAGGTAATCTGGCCCTGGCTGAGGCCTTGGCCCAGGCCAATTGGCCCTGGGCCCCATCCCCCCTTAGGGATGGCCCTATGGGGAGTGCAACAGAATGTGTAGGATGAGTGGTGAGGTGGGTGATCTACGAGGAGCCAAGTGGACAGCGCCCTGTGGTGTCGCTGCCTTGCTAGGTGAAGCAAGGTGTCTCCACATGCATTCACCATACCCAGTTCAGAGGGAGAGACAAGCCCCCATGTACAGGCACTCTAGGAGGAAGATTTGCATCCTGGTGGAAGGAAGTCCTGTCTGCAGGGTCAATATAGGGACTGTGGGCCTGGGCCCCAGGCTGCAGCCCCTAAGGCACCTGCGTTGATCCAGCTGCCCCACTCAAGCCGGCACAGCACTGGCAGGACCTGGGGGCACTGCGAGCAGCCCTGCTGGCAGTGGGGGGTATGGGCCCAGAAGCCAGAGATTGGTGTGGCCAGGCTGGCTAATCTATCTGCCCCCAGAGGAGGGATGGGCTAGCACATGTCTGCTGCGCTCTGGGGGCAGGGCCAGCTGGTGAGCAGTGTGGTCCTCCAGGGTCCTGTGTGCTGTCAGGCTGCTGCACCAGGGCTCCCCTCCCTCTACGCCTAGTCCTGATAGGGTGGGAGATGGCGCTGCAGGCCCTGGAGGGCTGTGCTCGAGGCCAGTCCACACTGCTTGCCAGCTGGCCCCATCCTCATGGGCAGACCAGCCTGCTGGGGCAGAATGGGGTGGGAGTGTTCTGGCGCATAGCCTCTGGCCCCAGGGTGCCAAAACTCCCCAGTGCTGGGCCTGCTGGCCTGCCCCCAAGCATGGTGACTAGGCCCACAGTGGTGAGAGGCTAAAGCAGGCAACTTGGGGTCCTGCCTGTCTGGGATGAGTGTCACAGTGCTGCTGTTTTCCGACAGTGTCTCCTGCCCTGCTCCATGGAGGAGGATTTATTACTGGAAGGAGACATAGGAGGGAGGTTCACAGGACAAAGAGCCATGATCTCCACACAGACTGTAAGAATGCCAACGGTTAGGATATGGTTACTGTATTGTAGCTATGTTGGCACAGGTTATTAGAGAGACGATGGGTGGTGTAAGACCCAGAGGCGTCGTTGCCGTTGGGCTCACAGGGCGTTGGCCCGGATAGATTAGCCTGAGCCCCAGATCTATTTTCCCCAGCAGGCACATGATCAGACAGCCTGTTTGCAGGGGAGGCGGAGCTAAACTGGGAACGAGCTAGCTGCATCCTGTAGCTCAGGCACCTAGCAGGGAGAGAAGAGGGAACTTTAAATCCTCTCTCCCCTGCTGCACCAGCTCAGCCACGCAGCACTGCAGCTGACTCCTCTGCACCCTGCTTTATTTAGGAGCAGCTTCTTCTACACAATACCAGTAAGTACTGTGTGTGTGGGGAGGGGGAATCTGAAGGTGGTGGTGTTGGGAGCAGGGGATCAATCCCCAGGTCAGTCCAGTGGGTCTGGGGAGCAGGCTGGGGATCATTCCCTGCCCCATGGGTTGGTGACCAGCCAGAGCAGCAGCAAATTGTAGGTTTGGGATTGTCCCCCCCTTCTCCAGGGTGGCAGGTGGGGACTGGTCACCACCAGACTGTACAGTGAGGTCGGCTGAGGGGTGGGTGGCTTGGGGATCGTCCCCCAGCCAGGAGTGCCAATGATGACCCTATTTATGACTTCTGCAGACCATATGATGTGCCTAGAATTTATTCTGTGCTTTGAAATGTGGCTTTCTTGTTTGTTTGTTGTTAATTAAGCAGGGGGTGGAGGGTGACTGGAGGAAACGGAGTTGTTTTTAAGCTACTTTCTTGTGTTTGAGTTCCCCCCTGCCCATCCCAGGGTGTGAGTATGTAACAATTTAGGGTTGCCCTCTCTCCCACAGGTACTGGAAGGTGATTTTGGCCCCTGGTACAGGACCTGTCCCCCCACCTCTACCCCCCCCCCACCTCCTGCCCAGTAATTAACCCTATCCCCTCAGTTCTGTCCCAAACCAAACCCCTTTAATTCAGGGATCAGTTCAGTCCCCCAACCTCCATCAGCTGCCCCCCTTCCTGAAGCCATAGTACAGCTCCCCCATCCTCAGCTTTGATCCTCTTAGGGATCTTCACCCTCCCCAAGTCTGAGGGGAGATGGGTTTCAAATGGAGTCCCCTCTCTCCCACTTCCCAGGCTGGTAGGGGAGCAAATGCCAGGGCCTGGGGAAAAAATCCTAAAATTTGAGATTTCTATTGGGAGATCATGAGTGAAGCTTATTTTTACCTGCTAGAAATCATGTTATTTTATGTGCTTCCATTTTGGCCTGTGTTGAAAAAGCCACAGTGGACTAATGCTTGTTATTTATGCAGGCTTAAAGTAAAAGTTTCAAATGCAAAGACTAGCCCCTGTAAGCATTTTGCAACTGCAGATCATCATACCAATTACCTTAAGCAAAAGTCAACTCTGGTATAAGAGGCCCCAGAAATAAGCTCTTTCACACTTCCAAGTGTCTTGTTATCAAACTTTCCATCCCCTCCCTTTTTCCAGGTGTGACTCTCTGAGGCCTTGTACACACTACAAAGTTATTGCGCGATAACGCCCTTTATTGCGCGTTAAGAGGCACAGCATCCACACACAAATCACTGTTGTTGCGCGTTAACAGCCCCCTTACCGCGCAACATGTAAACCACCAAAACGAGGATGGTAGCGGCTAACGCGGAATAGCTATTGCACAATAGTCCGTGTGTGTACGGTTACCGCGCAATGTGAAACCTCCGGAAATGGCCCACAATTCCAATTCCATCCCTTCTGCACTTCCTTCTGTACTCTGTGGCTGTGACGTCACCTTACCCGCCCTCCCATCAGTCCCGGGAATTTTTGAATTCTTCACTCTTCCTGTTCGCTTGCTGTGGAGTGCTGCTGCTGCTGTGTGCTCCAAGATCAATGGAGGCTCATCGCAGCAAACATGCTCCAGTCTGGACAACAGCAGAGGTGCTTGATCTGATAGGCATCTGGGGAGAGTCTGCCGTGCAGGCACAGTTACGTGGCAGCCGGCGGAATTTCGACATTTTTGGCCAGATTTCTCAGGCAATGATGGAGAAGGGGTACGAGAGAGACACTCTGCAGTGCCGGTCGAAGGTGAAGGAGTTGCGGATTACGTACCACAGAGCCAGAGAGGCAAACCGGCGCTCCGGCTCAGCGCCGGCTACATGCCGATTTTACAAGGAGCTGGAAGCAATCCTGAGCGGCGATCCCACAACCACCCCAAAAGCTACCGTAGACACGTCGGCAATAGCCCCTGAAAAGGACACCAGAGCAGACGGTGATGAGCTATTCGTCGACGAGGACATGGAGGAGGAAGACGACATGGAAGGTGATAGCGGTGCACCCGACCTAGGGAGCCAGGAGCTGTTCTCCACGCCGCCTGACCCAAGCTGCCCAGATTCCCTCTCCATGCTTTCTTCGGAGGCAGCAGAGGGGAGCCCCGGTAAGTTTCATCAGCAGTGGCTTCTATGCTACCACTATAAGCTTTGCGGGTAAATGAAGAGCAGGCAGGAATTAGGCGTCTTTAGTTTCATCCTTTCTTTTCTTTTTTTGAATGGGGGGGGTTACCCCGCATTACATGAGCAGTGCATCAATGCATGCAGTAATTGCCAAGAAATCATCTCCATTGAGATCACTGAAGGTGTCCTCGATGTACTTCCACAGCCTCCTAGTTAAATTGTTCTGAGTTCATAGCAAGGTATTCGAAATAGGTAAATTAGACCTGATCCCTCTTCCCATTAACAGCTGAGCTGGAGAAAAGCCATTCTCCAGGCGTGTACTTGGGTAGACCAGCAGTGCTTTATACAGATCACCTCCATTGTCAAAAGTCTTTTTCATCAAGTTCTTTATTGTCTGTATAGATAGACCTTTCCACCAGTCCATTTGATTGGGGGTAATTTGGACTGGAGGCTTAAGAACATAAGAACATAAGAACATAAGAAAGGCCGTACTGGGTCAGACCAGAGGTCCATCTAGCCCAGTATCTGTCTACCGACAGTGGCCAGTGCCCAGGTGCCCCAGAGGGAGTGAACCTAACAGGCAATGATCAAGTGATCACTCTCCTGCCATCCGTCTCCATCCTCTGATAAACAGAGGCTAGGGACACCATTCTTAACCCCTTTCTGGCTAATAGCCATTTATGGACTTAGCCACCATGAACTTATCCAGTTCCCTTTTAAATATTGTTATAGTCCCAGCCTTCACAACCTCCTCAGGTAAGGAGTTCCACAAGTTGACTGTGCGTTGTGTGAAGAAGAACTTCCTTTTATTTGTTTTGAACCTGCTACCTATCAGTTTCATTTGGTGACCCCTGGTTCTTGTATTATGGGAGTATTTAAACAACTTTTCCTTGTCCACTTTTTCCACATCAGTCATAATTTTATATACTTCTATCATGTCCCCCCTCAGTCTCCTCTTTTCCAAGCTGAAGAGGCCCAGCCTTTTCAATCGTTCCTCATACGAGGCACTCTCCAAACCCCTAATCATTTTAGTTGCCCTTTTCTGAACCTTTTCTAGTGCTAGAATATCTTTTTTGAGATGAGGAGACCACATCTGTACACAGTATTCGAGATGTGGGCGTACCATGGATTTATATAAGGGCAATAATACATTTGCAGTCTTATTTTCTATCCCCTTTTTAATGATCCCTAACATCCTGTTTGCTTTTTTGACCGCCTCCGCACACTGTACGGACATCTTCAGAGAACTATCCACAATGACTCCAAGATCTTTTTCTTGACTCGTTGTAGCCAAATTAGCCCCCATCATATTATAGGTATAGTTGGGGTTATTTTTTCCAATGTGCATTACTTTACACTTATCCACATTAAATTTCATTTGCCATTTGGATGCCCAATCACTTAGTTTTGTGAGATCTTTTTGAAGTTCTTCACAATCTGCTTTGGTCTTGACTATCTTGAGTAGTTTAGTATCGTCTGCAAACTTAGCTACCTCACTATTTACCCCTTTCTCCAGATCATTTATGAATAAATTGAATAGGACTGGTCCTAGGACCGACCCTTGGGGAACACCACTAGCTACCCTTTTCCAATCTGAGAATTTACCATTTACTCCTACCCTTTGTTCCCTGTCTTTTAACCAGTTCTCAATCCATGAAAGGACCTTCCCTTTTATCCCATGACAACTTAACTTACATAACAGCCTTTGGTGAGGGACCTTGTCAAATGCTTTCTGGAAATCTAAGTACACTATGTCCACTGGATCCCCCCTGTCCACATGTTTGTTAACCCCTTCAAAGAACTCTAATAGATTAGTAAGACACGATTTCCCCTTACAGAAACCATGTTGGCTATTGCTCAACAGTTTATGTTTTTCTATGTGACTGACAATTTTATTCTTAACTATTGTTTCAACTAATTTGCCCGGTACCGACGTTAGACTTACCGGTCTGTAATTGCTGGGATCCCCTCTAGGGCCCTTTTTAAATATTGGCGTTACATTAGCCGACTTCCAGTCTTTGGGTACCGAAGCCATTTTAAGGGACAGGTTACAAATCTTAGTTAACAGTTCCGCGACTTCACATTTGAGTTCTTTCAGAACTCTTGGGTGAATGCCATCTGGTCCCGGTGACTTGTTAATGTTGAGTTTATCAATTAATTCCAAAACTTCCTCTAGTGACACTTCAATCTGTGACAGTTCCTCAGATCTGTCACCTACAAAAGCCGGCTCAGGTTTGGGAATCTCACTAACATCTTCAGCCGTAAAAACCGAAGCAAAGAATCCATTTAGTTTCTCTGCAATGACTCTATCATCTTTAAGCGCTCCTTTTGTATTATCATCATCAAGGGGCCCGATTGGTTGTTTGGCAGGCTTCCTGCTTCTGATATACTTAAAAAACAATTTGTTATTACCTTTGGAGTTTTTGGCTAGCCGTTCTTCAAACTCCTCTTTGGCTCTTCTTATTACACTCTTGCACTTAAGCTGGCACTGTTTGTGCACCTTTCTGTTTGCCTCACTAGGATTTGACTTCCACTTTTTAAAGGAAGTCTTTTTACCTCTCAGTGCTTCTTTTACATGGTTGGTGAGCCATGGTGGCTCTTTTTTGGTTTTTTTACAGTGTTTCTTAATTTGGGGTATACAGTGAAGTTGGGCCTCTATTATGGTGTCTTTAAAAAGCGCCCATGCAGTTTTCAGAGATTTCACTTTAGTCACTCTACCTTTTAGCTTTTGTTTAACTATCCCCCTCATTTTTGTATAGTTCCCCCTTTTGAAATTAAATGCCACAGTGTTGGGCTGTTGAGGTGTTCTTTCCCCCACAGGGATGGTGAATGCTATTGTATTATGGTCACTAGTTCCAAGCGGTCCTGCTACAGTTACCTCTCGGACCAGCTCCTGCGCTCCACTCAGGATTAAATCTAGAGTTGCCTCTCCCCTTGTGGGTTCCCATACCAGCTGCTCCATGAAGCAGTCATTCAAAGTATCGAGAAATTTTATCTCTGCAATATGTCCTGAAGTGAAATGTTCCCAGTCAATATGGGGATAGTTGAAATCCCCCACCATTATTGGGTTTTTAAATTTGATAACCTCCCTAATTTCCCTTAGCATTTCATCATCGCTCTTACTATCCTGGTCAGGTGGCCGATAGTAGATCCCTAATGTTATATTGTCATGGAAGCATGAGATTTCTATCCATAGCGATTCTATGGAACAAGTGGATTTGCTTATGATTTTTACTTCATTTGAATCTACATTTTCTTTCACGTATAGTGCCACTCCTCCTCCCGTACGACCTGTTCTGTCCTTCCGATATATTTTGTACCCCGGAATGATTGTGTCCCACTGATTGCTCTCTGTCCACCAGGTTTCTGTGATGCCTATTATATCAATATTCTCCTTTACCACTAGGCACTCTAGTTCACCCATTTTATTATGTAGACTTCTAGCATTTGTGTATAAGCACTTTAAAAACTTGTCCCTGTTTATTTGTCTGCCCTTTTTTAATGTGCCAGATTCTTGGTCATGTGGCTGTTTATCATCGAATCCGGCCCCCTCACCATCCTTTTCTGTCCTCAGTTCCTGACTATAACTATAACTATAACCTGGAGATTCCCTCTCATCAGACTCTCCCTTAAGAGAAGTCTGTGTCCGATCCAGCTGCTCCTCTGCAGCAGTCGGCTTTCCCCCATCCTCTAGTTTAAAAACTGCTCTACAACTTTTTTAATGTTTAGCGCCAGCAGTCTGGTTCCCTTTTGGTTTAGGTGGAGCCCATCCCTCCTGTATAGGCTCCCCCCATCCCAAAAGTTTCCCCAGTTCCTAATGAACGTAAACCCCTCCTCTCTACACCATCGTCTCATCCACGCATTGAGACTCTGAATCTCTGCCTGCCTACCTGGCCCTGCGCGTGGAACTGGGAGCATTTCTGAGAATGCCACCATAGAGGTCCTGGATCTCAATCTCTTTCCTAGTAGCCTAAATTTTGCTTCCAGGACATCTCTCCTACCCTTCCCTAAGTCATTGGTACCTACATGTACCACGACCACCGGCTCCTCCCCAGCACTACACATAAGTCTGTCTAGATGCCTCGAGAGGTCCGCAACCTTCGCACCAGGCAGGCAAGTCACCATACGGTTCTCCCGGTCATCACAAACCCAGCTATCTATGTTTCTAATGATCGAATCTCCCATTACTAACACCTGCCTTTTCCTAGCAACTGGAGTTCCCTCCCCCGGAGAGGCAACCTCCGTGCGAGAGGCAGCCTCAGCATCATCTGGAAGGAGGGTCCCAACTATGGGAAGGTTCCCCTCTGCTCCCGCTGACTGCTCTGCTTCCCTTGGGCATTCTTCCTCCTCAACAGCACAGAGGCTGTCTGAGCGGAGGTGGGACAATTCTACAGTGTCCCTGAAAGCCTCGTCGACAAACCTCTCTGCCTCTCTCAGCTCCTCCAGTTCCGCCACCCTGGCCTCCAAAGCCCGCACGCGGTCTCTGAGGGCCAGGAGCTCCTTGCACCGAATGCAGACATACGACACCCGCCCACAAGGCAGGTACTCATACATTCCACACCCGGCGCAATAAACTGGATAGCCCCCACTCTCCTGCTGGGCTTCTGCCTGCATTGTCTCCCAGTTAATAAAAGGATGGTTGAAAGAAAGGGGTTTTATAGTATGGTTTAGAAGTATAAGTTATATGGGGACAGGGGACCAAGGAGGACCTATGGGGCCCCGCCCTCCCTTGAAACTCCCTTGCAAAACTCCCTGTTAGCAGCCCCTGTTCGCAAGCTCCCTGGTCGCTTATGTGTGGCTTTATAAAGCCCTGGCCTGGGTTAATGCCCCACCCACTGATTAAGGCTGATTAAGCTCAGCCAATCACCAGAGGCTTCAAGCTCTCAAACTTACCTTTGAGGCTTCATGATGAAAATCCCAATCTGAGGCAAATTGCCTAAACTCTGCATTTGAAAATTGTGGCCCATTGTCGCTGAAGACCTCATCAGGAATTCCATGTCTGGAAAAAATTCCTTTCATGCCAGTGATCACTGAATTACTATTAGCACTGTGCAGTGTGCAAATTTCTGGATACAGAGAGTAATAATTGGTGACTATTAAGTAATCCTTAGAACTTCAGGTAAATAAACCCACACCTACCTTCTCATAAGGCCTTTGTGGAACAGGATGGGTTCTCAATGTCTCTGCCTGTTGGCATGGCTTGTATTTCATAATGAAAAGCAGTTTTTAACCACATTGTTGATGTCCTGATTTATCCGTGGCCAATACATGACCTCTTGTACTTGTTCTTTGCACTTCTCAATTCCTAAGCGACCTTCCTGGATCTTTTGTAGCATGTCCTTTTGGAGGTTCTGTGGAATTACAACCTTACCACCCTTGAAAATCATCCCATCTACCACAGTCAGTTCATGTCTGCATTGCCAATAATCTCTTCTACTTAGGCAGTGTTGCAGGTGGACGTCCAAAGACGGACAGGGGCTAGCTAGCAACAGTGGGTTCGTTGCCCGGAGTGCGCAGCACCAATAATCACACCAGGGCGGAGAAGCACACTAAGATTTATTTGAGATCTTAAGCAGGCACACAGAGACAGGCACGTCTCAAATCATGCGCACCCCCACTCAGTTACAGTAACTCTTATATAGTTTTCTTTTGCTGTGTGTGTGAAAAGATCCTACCCCCCCCCTCCCTCTTTGGGTGAGAAGCAAGCTTTCAAGGTTGTGTTATAATTGCAAGCGGAGACCGGCTGAGACTGGTACTGTTATTCCGTTATGAGGAACAGGTTATCAGTTCCTGCAACCGGGGAACATCCTTATATGGGGCTGTTGTTGGGATTGTTGGGCGCCAGTTATGTCCCAGCTGTGTCCGAGTCTGGAGCGAAGGGGATTCATCAACACTGTGGCGTTCCACCCCCCCGACTTACCCAGTGTGCGACCCCAGACACAGCCAGGGGCATCAACAATTCCCCCCTTTGGGAGGGCTCAGATTCTAGAAAGCTGAGTCCTCTCATATTCCTGTGACAGAAGGGAATTTAAATCAGAGGAAATTTCGGTCTGAATATACAGGACTGGTACGGAGGGGGCAGGGGCAGCACAGAGGCGGGCCAAAGTAGCTTTGCAACAGGCTAAAAACAAAAGGCAGCAAATACACAGAACTAAGCTGGTGAGGAGAAGGCGTACAATGCCAGCCCCCAAAGCACTCAAGCCAAAATTGGGGAGCCAACCCCAAAGGGTATCAAACACCGTGGGTTTCCGCTCCCCAGCTTTCCATTGATCCAGGGCCTTTTGAGCAGATAAAATATGAGCATTAACATCCTCCGAATTTTCAGGTACATAGGTACAACATTCTTCCCCAATAAGGGCACAGACCCCCCCTTGAGCAGCTAGCACAAAATCAAGGGCCTGCCTGTTCTGCAGTGCCAAGAGCCGAAGCTGGTACAGCTCAGCACTGAGGTCTTGCCCGATTTTTAAGGTGTCATTAGCAAATTGGGTAAGGAACACAGACAGCTTGTGGTACAATTGGGCTAAACGGCCCACCCCATACTGTGGCAGGACAATCATACCAAAATGGTCACCCTCCCCGATGGGCTCCAAGGTGCTAGGCAGGGTTCGTCACCACCGTGGCCGACCAACAGGGGCATGAGGCAACACCCGGAGGGGAGGGGCGAGGACTCCCAAGTAGCAGCTGCCACACCAGCCGTGGGGAAACCAGGAATAAGCACTACGTCCACAAATAAAAAAAGAATTAGTTTTGGCAACTAGACCATTCATAATGGCAGCATAAGGGGAGCCAGCATCCCAGGTTAAAAGACCCTCCTTTGAGTCTGCTCCGGAGGAGTCTAAAATAGGGATGGATAAAGTGCCCCAGGGTACAA
>ML685951.1:3763504-3784154 GCA_007922175.1 Pelusios castaneus | reverse complement strand
GAATTTAATGGGCACAGGCTTTCTGTCTGGATTGAAATCAGGTTTCTTCTTCGAGCGATGTCCCTGTGTGTGCTCCACATCAGGTGTCATCGCGTCCTGCGGTGCAGATTGGAGTCTTTTTAGCAGTAGTGCTGGAGGGAGCTGCACGCGCCGGCCTCCGCTTGCGACCGTTGCAGCCTCCCTCGGCGCGCGCAGCTCCCTCTCTCCCTCAGTTCCTTTTCAACCGCCCTCGGGTGAAGACGGAGTCTTTCCTGATCGTTCAAACGGTCAAACCTGAAGAAAAAAAGGAAAAGAACAGGACTTTAAGTCATCATTACTTGTCCCTCGATTTCTTTCTCTGTTTAAAAAAAAAAGCCGCTTCGCCGGCTTCGAGCCGGCCGGCTTTTTAACGGTTTTCCGCCTCTCTCTCTCCCTTTAAAATGCCTTCCTCTCCGGTATTCAAGAGGTGTTCCTCCTGCAATGACCCTTTCTCGGCCTCTGATGGACACTCACAGTGTGTCCGATGCCTTGGGGACGCTCATGTCCCTCAGAAGTGCTCTCATTGCCACAAGCTCAGTGCGAGAGCCAAGAAGGAGAGGGAGCTCAGGTTGAAGATGTTTTTAATGGAAAGATCCTTAGCCCCTGGCTCAACCTCTGACTCAAGCAAGCTCCCTTACACCTCCAACTCCAGACCTACTTCTGCGGCTGGGACCAGCACCTCGAAAAGGGGACGCTCCCCCTCGAGGAAGTTTCCAAAAAGCAGTGCCCCTAAGGCTTATGGTTCCTTGGGCACGAAACCGGCAAAAAAACCGAGGAGCACAAAGCCCTCCTCTGACGAGCTGAGTCTAAGGGGTAGGCGCTCTGCCTCCCCAGCAATTGCGGCTCCGGAGAAAGCAGCTCCGCCAGACCGCGCGGCCCCGGGACCGCCTCCGGCTCCGATTGACAGTGCGGCGCCGTTGCCGCCGAAGCAGCCGCTGTCGGCACCGGGCTCCCACCATGGAACTCTTCCAGTGACAGCGCAGCCCACATCTGCCTCGGCACCGGCCCCGGCTCCAACCGCGGCACCGCGGAAGAGGAGCAGGAAGGAGAAGCACATCTCCCCTCCTCATTCTCCAGCTGTCCGGTCGGGGCACGATCCGTCCCCGCCTTACTCGAATCGTAGCCATACCTGCCATTCTGATGACTGCCGATCCAGAAGCAGGTCTCCTTTATTTAGACACTCCCATATGCGGCCAAGAGTCAGCTCTAAGGAGGCACGGCACTATTCCTCTTGTTGCCCGTACACTTCTTCCCATCATGGATCCTGTGCTAGGCGGGAGCACCGCTCTCCATGCCCTAGCAGATATTCTCACCGCTCTCATCATCATCATCGTCGTCGTCGTCGTTCTTGCTCCCCACGGCGATCTCCAAGCCCTCCTCTATCTACTCTATCTGAGCAGTCCTCAATTCCACCTCGCTCTGGCTATACTGCGGACGAAGTTTCATCTTCACACCATTTGATTCTACCACTAGAGGAGGCAGTCATACCATCCACAGCATCTTCTGCTGATGATGCGAAACAATTTAATGATTTGCTTAAAAGCGTGGCAAAAGAGTTGGAAATACCACTGGAAGAGGTCACCGAGTCTCAACATAAGCTCCTCAAGATATTACATACCTCGGGGTCCTCAAAGATAGCAATCCCAATGGACTCAGCCCTGATGGACCCAGCCAACGTAATCTGGCAAAATCCAGCCACTACGCCAGCAACAAACAAAAGGAATGACAGAAAATGGTATATTCCTGCAAAAGGAATGGAATTCTTATTCACTCACCCTCCACCTAACTCATTGGTTATGGACGCAGCTAACCAAAGAGGAAAACACTCGAATTTCAAGGCCACTCCTCAAGATAAAGACTGGAAACGTCTTGACCTCCTGGGTAGGAAGATATACTCGTCTGCCACCTTGCTCTTGAGGATTGCGAACTATTCAGCTTTGTTATCAAACTATAGCCATTTGATCTTCGAAAAGATGGCACAAATCTCAAGCGGGCTATCAGATAATAGATGGGAACAGCAAAGACCCTTGGTAATGGAAGGCCAACTTGTGGCAAGGACGTCGCTTCAAGCTTCCATGGATGTAGCTGACACAGCGGCGAGAACACTAGCCACCGCCGTGGTTATGAGAAGAGCATCCTGGCTCCAGTCGGCAGCTCTGCCCAAAGACCTTCAGTCTAAAATCGAAGATTTGCCCTTTGATAAGGTAAACCTCTTCTCTGACAAAACAGATGCAACCATGCATGCGATGAAAGATTCCAGAGCGACTCTGTGCACTCTCGGGATTTACACTCCAACGTATAAAAGGAAGCAATCCAGATTCCACCCTTTCACTCGGAGATACCAACCTTACTTTCAACCCCAACATCACCAGAGGCACTATGACACCTCCCTAAGAGGGAGACAGAAAGGCTTCAGGAGAAGACAGCACTCCCAATCATCCTCCAGTACTCAGCCTCAACCTCAGAAACAGCAATTTTGAAGTCTTGGTCGAGGGTTCGAGACTTCCTCCTTCTCACGCAGCAACAGACCAATCTTCCTTAAGTTTCGAGTTTTGCCTGAGGCAATTTCTACCTGCCTGGTCCCTCATCACATTGGATAAGTGGGCTCTGGAGATCGTGAGAAAAGGGTATTCCGTCCCATTCACTTCCCATCCACCTCCACACTTCCCTTCCCCGTCCCTCTTCAGGGACACCACTCACGTACAAGCTCTTCAGCAAGAGATCGGACAACTCCTGAGTCTAGGAGCAATAGAACCTGTTCCAATTCAACACAGGGGCAAGGGATTTTATTCCCGCTACTTCATAGTAAAAAAGAAGTCAGGTGGATGGAGACCAATTTTAGATCTCAGATCTTTAAACAGGCAAGTCAAGAAACAAAGATTCAAGATGGTCACTCTAAGCAAAATAGTTCCCATGCTGCGTCAAGGAGATTGGTTCTCTTCCCTCGACCTAAAAGATGCATACTTTCATATCACCATCCACCCAGCTCACAGAAGGTTCCTCCGCTTCGTGGTAAACAACCTCCACTACCAATACAAGGTGATGCCTTTCGTCCTATCGACAGCACCCCGAACCTTTTCCAAGCTACTGGCGGTACCCATAGCCTTCCTAAGGACAAAAGGGATAAGGATCTTTCCCTATCTGGATGACTGTCTAATATCAGCACGAACCAAAGAGGCCGCCACCGAGGCCACCACTCAAACCATCACCCTATTCAAACGCTTGGGTCTGCGTATAAACACAGAAAAATCGACCGTCGAACCCACCAGAGAAATTGTTTTCATCGGAGCCCTTCTGAACTCCATGTCAGGCATAGCATCTTTACCTGCACAAAGATTCACTCCAATGATAGACCTAATCAACACTGTAAAAAATGTTCCCGTTGTCACCACTCGTACAATACTGCAGCTCCTAGGCCACATGGCTGCCTCCACCTCTGTGGTCCCATACGCCAGGCTGCACATGCGAGCGCTACAGCACTGGCTGGCAACAGTATACAGACCAAAATTTCAAAACCTAAACAAAAGGGTTACAGTACCAATACACATAAGGGACTCGCTTCACTGGTGGACCAGACCGCAGAATGTTCTGTCCGGAATACCATTCCTTCCAACACAACCTACTATCATGTTGACTACGGATGCCTCCCTTGTAGGATGGGGCGCTCACATAGATCGGTCGACCATCCAGGGTCTCTGGTCAAAAGCCGAATCTACTCTCCTCTTCTAGAGCTGAGAGCTGTTCGCTATGCCTGCGAACATTTCCTCCCCGTGATACGCAACAACCCAATAAGAGTAATGACGGACAACATGGCCTGCATGTTTTATATCAATTGGCAAGGAGGAGCGAGATCATCATCCCTTTGTGCAGAAGCTGTCAGCCTATGGAACTGGTGCATACGGCACAATGTCACCATTGCAGCTTCCTATCTTCCGGGGAAACAGAATGTTACTGCAGACATTCTAAGCAGGACCTTCCCTTTGAACCACGAGTGGGAAATAGACAATATGCAGCTAAAAGGCATATTTGCGCGATGGGGACACCCAGTGATCGACCTCTTCGCGACTCATCTCAATCGAAAGTGTCACCGTTTCTGTTCCAGAGCAGGCATAGGTCCCAAGTCGATGGGGGATGCCGTCTTCATCACCTGGTCTCAATGTCTCCTGTATGCTTTTCCCCCGATTCCCCTAATTTCGAAAGTACTACAGAAGATCAGAATGGACCAAGCCCGTGTCATTTTCCTGGCACCAGCCTGGCCAAGACAACATTGGTTTGCAGATCTACTAGATCTGTCGCAATACAAACCAATACCATTGCAACCAACGCCGGACCTGTTGACCCAGAACTTCGGCCGGTCTCGCCATCCAGAGATCAAGAAGCTTCACCTCAAGGCATGGTTCCTCGATGGTTCAATCAGGATGAATTACAATGCTCACAGGCTGTTAGAAGCATATTGCTGAATAGCAGAAAGCTAAGCACAAGGAAAACTTACCTGCTCAAATGGCGGAGATTCCAAAGCTGGTGTGACCGCAATCATATTGTTCCGTCATCGTCTTTAGTCCCACAAGTCCTGGACTATGTCCTGGAGTTGAAGCAGTCCGGTCTCACTATTAGCTCCCTGAAAGTTCATTTGGCAGCGATTTCAGTATTCCATGACCATCCTAATGATTCATCATTACTTAGCCATCCGATAATTAAACGCTTTCTAATGGGCATTCAGAGATTATTCCCTGACATCCGCCCCCCTCCACCCGCTTGGGACCTGAATATGGTCCTTAATACACTGATGAAACACCCATTCGAACCTTTGTCAACCTGTTCTGAATACTACTTGTCGATGAAGGTGGCTTTCCTAGTTGCCATAACTTCGGCAAGAAGAGTAGGAGAGATCAACGCACTCATGACAGAACCTCCATATACGGTCTTCCAAAAGGATAAAATTACATTACGCCCTCACCCCCAGTTCTTACCCAAAATAGTTACTCAGTTTCACATAAATGAACCAATACACCTACCTACCTTTTATCCAAGGCCACACAGAAACGGTCACGAATCAGTTCTTCACACTTTAGACATCAGGCGGGCGTTATCTTTCTATCTAGAAAGAACAAAACAATTCAGGAAATCAAACAGACTATTCATCTCCTTTGCAGAAAGGTGTAAGGGTGAATCAATTTCCAACCAAAGACTTTCAAAGTGGATAAAGGACTGTATTCACACCTCCTATCAACTGAATAAAAAACAACTCCCAGAGGGAGTTAGAGCTCACTCCACACGAGCAATGGCGGCTACGACAGCCTTCTTGACTAACATTCCACTCCCAGATATCTGTAAAGCAGCTACTTGGTCCTCGCCACACACATTCATTACTCATTATGCAATTGACAAGGCCTCACGCAGTGACGCTAGAGTGGGAACAGCGGTGCTCGCCTCTGTCCACCGAAGTCCCTCCTCCATGACTGACAACGGCTACGAAGTCACCTGATGTGGAGCACACACAGGGACATCGCTCGAAGAAGAAGAAGGGGTTGCTTACCTGTAACTTCTGTTCTTCGAGATGCATGTCCCTGTGGGTGCTCCACTACCCTCCCTCCTTCCCCTCTACTTCGGAGTACTTACCTTGCTCCGCGGTCAAAAAGGAACTGAGGGAGAGAGGGAGCTGCGCGCGCCGAGGCAGGTTGCAACGGTCGCAAGCGGCGGCCGGCGCGTGCAGCTCCCTCCAGCACTACTACTAAAAAGACTCCGATCTGCACCGCAGGACGCGATGACACCTGATGTGGAGCACCCACAGGGACACGCATCTCGAAGAACAGAAGTTACAGGTAAGCAACCCCTTCTCCCAGACATAGTCAATGGGCCTGCCACTGGCTGGGTCATGGGGGCCAATAAGGGAATAATTGGCCTCCAAAGTACAATTACACTGAAAAGTAAAAAGCTTGTGGTCATCCCGGGTGAAATCCCATTTCCCCACGATGGCACTTTGACAGAAATCTGACCAGTTAAAGGGGATAGCCCGCCAAGGTAACCCAGCCGCGTGGAAAGGGATCTGGGAACAAATCCAACAATTCGAAAGATTAAACGAGCGGGCAAATTGTCTTTTCAGCTGGTGAGTCCCCCTGCCAGCCCGCATGGGTGTAGATGGTTGTCACAGTTGGCAGCCAGAAAAGAATCAGGAACGGCGCCATGCGCTTCGGTGCTGTGACAAACAAAATTAATACACCCCACCCCACAACAAAGAAGGGGGGGGGGCGTTTGCACTCAGTGGGGACTCAGCGAGGCTTGCATTTAAACAGGAGTTTCAGTCCAAAGTCCAAATTGCCTGAGTCCTTGGAGGGTTGCACAGTCCAAGAATCTTGATCCGGAGGGCGGGGTGCTGGCTTTAGGCGGGAATAGTGGATCCAATTCTTGTGTCCCTCGACTTTGGCTGCAGTGTTGGTAACCAGGAGAACTGTGAAGGGGCCTTTCCACCGCTCCTGGAGGGGTTCATCTTTCCAGCTCCGGACAAGGACAGAGTCTCCGGGCTGGAGGGAGTGAGCCGGGGTTTCTAGCGGAACGGGCTGAGCATTCTTTACAAACCTGTGAAGAGAGGAAAGAACAGCAGCCAGCGAGGACAAATACTTGGATAGCATTGACTCTCCTAGGACCCACTCCCCAGCAGAACCAGGGCACCATTCATTGGCCAGGGGCGTCCAAAAAGGATCTCAAAGGGACTCAGTCCCAACCTGCCCTTAGGCAGTACCCGAAGCAGGGCCAGTGGCAAGGCATCCAGCCACTTGAGAGCAGTTTCCTGGCAAATTTTGGAGAGATGTCGTTTGAGAGTCTGATTGGTTCGTTCAACGACCCCACTGGCCTGGGGTCTCCAGGGAGAGTGCAGCTTCCACTGTAGTTGTAGAGTCTCAGCGATGATTTTTACGATGTTTGCAGTGAAATGAGTTCCATTGTCAGACTCAATCCATTGGGGCAGTCCAAACCTAGGGATTAGTTCTTTCATTAATTTTACAGCCACCGTCCTAGCAGTGCAATTCCGGCAAGGGAATGCCTCTGGCCATCCAGTGAAATGATCCACCATCACCAGTAAATATCAAAACCCCTGGGTCCATGGCAGCTCAGTAAAGTCAATTTGCCACACAACACCGGGTCCGGGGGTCTGTTCAAGCGATGCTGGCTGGTGGGGTCCTCCGGAACGAGGGTTGTTCTTCTGGCAAACGGGGCACCCTGCCACAATTCCGGAGGCCTGAGGGCGGAGACTACTGGCGAGGAAATACTTGGTGGCCATCTGGACTAGAGCTTCCCTCCCCGCATGGGTTGCTAGGTGTAACTGATTCAAAACATTAGGCACAAGAACACCCGGCAGGAGGACTTTTCTGTCCGAGGTGTGCCACCACCCATCTGTTTTCACGAGCTGAAGCTTTGCAGCCAGCTCTTGCTCACTCTGCGAGTAAACCGGACGGGGAAGATCTTCTAGGGCCGGAATGAGAGCACCCACTAAGGCCGTTTCCTCCACGGGGGGGAGGGAAGGCGAAGGCTGCATGTTTGGCTTCTCGATCAGCTCGGGCATTTCCCCGAGTTACATCCTGGTCCTCCCTCTGGTGGGCCCTGCAGTGTACTACAGCTACTTCAGCAGGCAATTGAACAGCTGCCAGCAAGCGGAGGATTTGTGGGCCGTACTTAATGGGATTCCCCTGGGCTGTAAGCATCCCCCGCTGCTTCCATAGCCCGGCATGGGCATGCAGTACCCCAAAGGCATACCTGGAATCGGTGAAGATGTTAACCCGCTTATCGGCGGCCAGCTCAAGTGCTCGGGTGAGGGCAATCAGCTCCGCCAGCTGTGCGGAGGTCCCAGGTGGTAGGGTCTGTGCTTCAATGGTGTCAAAGATGGAAACCACAGCATATCCTGCCTTACGCTGGTCATTAACCACCATGCTACTCCCATCAGTATACCATGCAAAGTCTGGGTTAGGCAGGGGCTGGTCCCTCAGGTCTGCCCTGCTGGAATGTTGTGAGTCCACAGTCTCTAAGCAATTATGTTCTATATCCTCTGAGTCTGGGAGGAGGGTGGCCGGATTAAGAGTTGAACAGGTCCGCGGTTGCACCTCCGGGTTTTCAATAAGCTTGGCCTGATATTGGGCTAACCGTGCCTGAGTTAGCCACAGACCCCCCCTTGCTATCTAGGAGGGCCTGGATCATGTGGGGAGTATAAACCGTCATGCTGCTCCCAAGAGTTAACTTCTCAGCCTCTTTAATGATCAAGGCTGTAGCAGCTACTGCCTGCAGGCACCCCGGCCATCCTGCAGCCACCTGATCTAGTTGCTTTGAAAAATATGCCACAGGACGGCGCCAGGTTCCTAGATATTGAGTGAGAACCCCAAGGGCCAACCCCCTTCGTTCATGAACGAAAAGCTGAAATGGCTTAGACAAGTCCGGGAGACCAAGGGCTGGGGCCTCCATCAGCTTTTGCTTCAGAGCCTTAAAAGCAACTTCCGCCTCAGGGGTCCAGCAGAATGGCTCCTGGTCTATACCTTGGAGGCATTCGTAAAGGAGCTTCACTATGAGGCCAAATTCGGGGATCCAGATGCGGCAGAACCCTGCCATGCCAAGAAATGCCCGCAGCTGCTTTCGATTGGTCGGGGTGAGGACTTGGCAGACTGCCTCCTTTCTTTCATTAGAGAGCCGCCTCTACACTTGCTGAATGTGGAACCACAGACACCGAACCTCGGTAAGGGCGATCTGAGCTTTCTTGTGTGACATGCGGTATCCCCTGAGCCCGAGAAAGTTTAGCAGGCTTACCGTAGCTTTCAGGCAGTCCTCCAGTCCCCAGGCTGCCAGGAGGAGATCATCTACGTATTGCAGCAGGAGTACCCCTCCTGGTTGTCCCACTCCTGTAGGTCCCCAGCAAGTGCCTGGCCAAAAATCGTGGGGGAGTTTTTAAAGGCTTGGGCTAAAACAGTCCAGCACATTTGTTTCTTTACCTGCTTCATGTCCTCCCACTCAAAGGCAAAAAGTTCCTGGGGCTGTTGTTCCACTGGGATGGTAAAGAAGGCATCTTTTAAATCGAGAACAGTGAAATACATATATTGTTCCCCTATAGAGGCAAGCAGTGTATAAGGATTGGGCACCAGGGGATGCAGGGGCTTCACTCGCTTGTTCACAGCCCTAAGATCCTGCACCAAGCGGTAAGTGCCATCAGATTTCTTAACTGGCAGAATGGGAGTGTTCCAAGCCGACTGACACTGCCGGAGGACCCCACACTTTAGGAATGTTTCAATGGTATTCTGCAGCCCCTCCCGTGCTTCTTGCCGTATGGGATACTGGCAAATTCTCACTGGTGTTTTCCCTGGGAGGAGCTGGATTGTAACTGGAGTAATGTGAGAGGCTTTCCCCGGAGCCTCTGTAGCCCACACTAGGGGATAAACCTGATCCTCCCAGTGTGCCCACTCCTGGGCTTCCTCTTGAGGCTCCATTACCATGAGCCAGGCATGCTCTGGGGGTAAACTAAGTGTAATTTCATTCTGTGTAAAATGCAGAGTGGCTCCCAGCTTACAGAGGAGCTCCCTTCCCAGCAAAGGGGTGGGACAGTCAGGGAGATATACTATGCGATGGGAAATATGTTTGTCTCCCAAGGTACATTCTGCGGGGGCATAGACAGGGCATTTAACCCCCCTTCCAGTTGCCCCAATTACAGTCAGGGAATCTTCGACGGGCAGGTCTAATGGTTGGTTGACCGCCATCCAAACTGCCCCTGAATCCACTAGAAAACTTATTTCTGCGTTGCCCACCCTCATCTTTGCATGGGGTTCAGGGGGTGGGACCTGCCGTCCTCCCCGACCTCCCTACTCAGTACTTGCCACTTCCATCATGGGGGTCACCTCCCGTTCCGGGCACTCGTTCTTCCAGTGCCCCTCCCTCCGGCATCTGGCACACTGGTTTTGCCCCAACCGCCGCTCCGTGGGTCCTGGCCTACCTTGCCCTCGCCCTCTGGGTGGTCTCCTGTCTTGTGCTCTTCTGTGGTCACTAGCCGAAACTGCGGCTACCTTCATCTTTATCTGGCGTTTGTCCTTCTCATCTTCTCGGAGAGAGTAGGCCCGATTGGCAATCTCCAGAATCTGGGCTATTGTCATGCCCATTAAATCCTCCTTCTTCTGCAGCTTCCGCAGAATGTCAGGGGCTGCTCGGCTGGTAAAAATACCTTTTATTATGGCTTCCGTTGCCACAGTGTCAGGGTCAGCATTAGTATTTTGACAGATACTGTCCCGGACGCACTGTAAGAACGCAACCGGGCTTTCCTTGGGCTCCTGGGTTACTGCATACGGTTTGGCCCAATTGTTATGATGGACTGCAGATAGGCGGAGGCCTTGAAGGAGCAGCTCCCTATATATTGCAAGGCGTGTATAAGAGACAGGGTCGTTAGGGTCCCACCGTGGATCTACAAAGGGGACTTGATTTGCGGCTGTCGGGACATTATTTGGATCTCTCTCATGTCTCTGCGCCGCCACTTCCCTGGCCTTAGCAATTACCTGTTGCCTCTCGACCTCAGACAGTAAAGTTCTCAAAAGGATGTTACAGACATCCTAGTCTGGCTTATGACTTGCCAGACACCCTTCAAACACAGACATAAAGCGGCTGGGGTTGGTTGAAAATTCCCCGGCTTGTGCCTTGAAGGCAGCCAAGTCCACCGGGTTAAAGGGGACATGGGTGTAGACCTGCATGGTTGTAGCCGGTCGATTATCACCCCCTTGACGAGAGATAGCAGTCTCAGTTATAAGAGGGTACATGCCCAGGGCCCCACCCGCTCCCTGAACTCTGGGGCCCTCATCCCTAGCTGGGGAAGGTATTGGGGCCGAAGGGGGCTCCGGTTCCGCCATTACAACCGGGGGAGGGGGTGGCAGATGTGAAAACGTCTCCGACCCGGTCACCACCAGACCACATTTCCGCAACAGCTCTGTTCGGTCCCGTAGAGCCATAAACAGCTGGGCATACATGTGCTCGTTCCACTTCCCGGTTCACTGACAAAACAAAAGAAGCTGGAGAATGGTGTTATAATTAAGGGATCCCCCTTGAGGCCACTGCTCCTGATCCCCCAGCTGATACTGTGGCCAATCAACAGAACAAAACCTTTTCAATTGTACCTTAGTCATGGGGTCTGACCCCAACTCTTTCCAGTTTAACAGAATACATTCCAAGGGGGTGCAATACCCCGGGCCCTTCCCTTGTCCTTGCCCCATACCAGAGACTACCCCTGGGCGTCCCCAGGGAAACGGACTTACCACCAAATGGACTGGTCCCACCTGTAGACCGGACCGGTTCCACACCGTCGCCTGACCCTCTGCCTGTGATTCTCCGCTTACCAAAGGTGCTTTGCACTGGAGTGCCCTCCGGGCAGGACAGTCTCACGCAACGAGGCCCTCTGCCAAAGTGCTAGTGTGTGCGTGGGCGTCGAAGTGGTGGCTGCCCTGGCCCTCGGAGGGGTCCGAGCAAGGCTGTTTAAAGCCCCTAAAGTCCCGGCGGAGTCGCCAAAAACTGTTGCAGGTGGACGTCCGAAGATGGACAGGGGCTAGCTAGCAACAGTGGGTTCGTTGCCCGGAGTGCGCAGCATCAATAATCACACCAGGGCGGAGAAGCACACTAAGATTTATTTGAGATCTCAAGCAGGCACACGGAGACAGGCACGTCTCAAATCATGCGCACCCCCACTCAGTTACAGTAACTCTTATATAGTTTTCTTTTGCTGTGTGTGTGAAAAGATCCTAACCCCCCTCCTCTTTGGGTGAGAAGCAAGCTTTCAAGGTTGTGTTATAATTGCAAGCGGAGACCGGCTGAGACTGGTACTGTTATTCCGTTATGAGGAACAGGTTATCGGTTCCTTCAACCGGGGAACATCCTTATATGGGGCTGTTGTTGGGATTGTTGGGCGCCAGTTATGTCCCAGCTGTGTCCGAGTCTGGAGCGAAGGGGATTCATCGACATTGTGGCCTTCCACCCCCCCCAAGTTACCCAGTGCGCGACCCCAGACACAGCCAGGGGCATCAACAACAGTAACTTATTATTTCAGGCCACCCTTTAATTATCACTTCTTTAAGGATTCCCAACGATTCATCTTTCTCTGTCTCCTCTCTTATTTGTTGCAGTCTCCTGTTTACTATGGAATTTGATCTCACAATCAAATCAACATAGGCTTGCACCTCTGTCTCCAGTATCTTCTCAGGTTCCATAGATGCTACTGCTCTGGAAAGTGCATCTGCTGTGAACATAAATTTGCCAGGTGTGTAGGTCACCAGCAAATTGTATTCTGCAATTTTATCATCATTCTTTGAATCCTTAAGGTACAGTCATTTAGTGGTTTGCTAAATAATGCAATCAAGGGCTTGTGATCTGTTTCAACTTCCACTGTCTGTCCATAAATATACTGATTGAATCTCTCACAAGCAAACAAGATTCCTAAAAGCTCCTTCTCAATCTGTGCATATCTAGATTCTGCATCAGTCAGTAATTTGGCTGCATATGCCACGGGTTGCTAGCAATCCTCAAGTTTCTTTAAAAATCACTGCACCTAGCCCAGACTAATGCGTCTGCTGAAATCTTAATAGGCCTTTCTGGAGCATAAAATTTCAACACTAGTTCTTGTGTCAAGTCTTGTTTTAAACCTTCCCATGATTCCTCCTGTACAACACCCCAACACCATTCATTTTTGTCCTCTAGGAGTTGTCTCAATGGCACTGCCTTGGCAGAAAGATTGAGTATGAATTTTCCAAGATAGTTAACCATTCCCAGGAACCATTGACATCTTTTTTTGACTGAGGACGTGGCATCATTTCAACGGCAGAAATCTTCCTCTTATCAGATTTTACACCTTCATGGGAAATAATGTCCCCTATAAAAGTCAGTTCTCTAACTCATAACACACATTTGTCCTTATTTTGTTTGAAGTGTGCAGCTCTAGTTGCATCCAACACTTGCCAAAGCTGACGATCATGCTCCTTTTTTGTAGAGCCCCAGATGATGATTTCATCCAAGGAGGTGTCCACACCGCTAATGTGTTCATAGATCATGTGTATGGTTTTGTGATACACCTCTGGTACTGAAGCTATATCAAAGGGTAAGCATAAAAACCTGTATCTTCCAAATGGAGTATTAAATGTGCATAATTTTGAGATTTCCTCTGGTAATTTTAGCTGCCAAAATCCTGAAGATGCATCCAATTTACTGAAATATTGAGCATTAGCAAACTGAGCCATAAATTCTTCTCTAGTTGGTAGTTTGAAATGTTCTCTTTTTATAGCTCTGTTGAGGTCTCTGGGATCTAAACATATGTGTAGCTGGCCAGTGCTTTTTTCCACTATGACAAGGGAGCTCACCCATTCCATTTGGCTCTGCTACTTTTTGTATGACTTGCATTGATTCCATCCTTTCAAGCTCAGCCTTTAGTTTATCATGGAGTGCAAATGGCACCTTTCTACATGGATGAATAACTGAAGGGACCTGCTTGTTTATGTGGTATGTTTGTTCACCTTGTAAGCAACCCAATCCCTGAAACAGGTCCTAATATTCCTGAAAGAGTGCCTCATAGCCAGATGCAGTACAGTCTTGTAGAGAGAGCACCCTTTTTACCAAATTGAGTTTCTCACTTGCAGCCAGGCCCAAAATCGGTGTCACATCCTGTGGCCCTACAATGAAAGGCAGCCTGTACATGGTGTTCTTATGGTTAACGCTAGCAAAGCAGCTCCCTGAACTGGTATAATTGTTCCAGAATACCCAGTTACTTTTATGTTTGTTGGTCCCAGTTTAGGTCTTATCTCAGTCTCTCATAATCTCGTGCAGACAGAATATTGACCCAAGCCCGTGTCTAGTTTCAGTTAAATGACTGTTCCATTCACTGTCAGGGGCAGTATCCAGTCCCTCTCATTTGGCTTGCTTGATCCCAGTACACCAACAAAACACTCTTCAGTCTCATTGTCAGTAACTAAGTGCACTTGATTTTTCTGCCTTTGGGATCTGCAGCAGTTTGCAAAATGATTAAGTTTCCCATAGTTATGACAGAGTTTCCCATAGGCAAGACACTGTTTGGGACTATGGCTTGATCCACCCTTGCCACATGACTGTCTGGACTCCGTCTTCCTGATAGCATGGGTTGGCTGCACATTGTAATTTGAACCACTCTGTCTATATTCCCCTGCAGTTTGCAATATAGCTCATTAATTTTTGTCCTTATGTCCATAAGAAACCCCAAGTCAAACAACCTCTTGTCAAGCTTTATCCCCTTAAGCGGGAAGGGTGCCTAAACAAATATCCAGTCCTTTTAAATGCGGATGTTGGGAAGCTCCTGGAGCCCCTAGGCAAAGACCACCATTAACAATGATTGTCTATTTTCTATGCATGTGATTACAATTGCACAGGTTAGGCAGTGAGTAGTAGTACAATAAACAGCCAATATATCCACAAACACTCTAAGCTACAATGCTGCTTATTGCATGAATGCAGTTTCAGGGTTTTGCATCAATTATGGCTTTAAACACATAACATAGAGAGTATAACAGAGCCCAATTTACACAAACCAGAGCAATCAAGAACACAAGCCCATATGTAAGACACAATCACACAGGACTCTTTGTGCTGTTGTATAGGGATCTCATTCACACCCGTCGGGTCACAAGGTTCACCTGTGCACTTTTGCACACAGGATTTAGTCCCAGACCTGGTCAACAGTTAACCCCCATTCACACTTTCCTCTCCACAGAAGCAGAGTTATAGCAGCACGGACACCAAGCACAGAGGGTGCCCTTTTATGCACTCACACAAGAAGGCGATCTAGTGAGTCACGAGGTTCACCTGTGCACCCTTGCTTTCAAAGCCTTGGGAGCTTTGGGACGGCTGTACACAGGATATAGTCTCAGACTTGGTCACTGGTTATAGTTTCCTCACATACACTCTCTAACACAACTTTGCTCTTTATCAATTATAAACACACACAGAAGCAGAAATGCTAACACAATTATACCCAAAGCAAATCCTCTACCTACCCCAATTCCTACATCAACCCCAAACCCAAGGCTGATGCTGCTATTGTTCATTTACCTAAGAGTCTCAGCATAAAGCAGGGAAAAACCTTAAAACTTTTTGTGTTACTTTTTGTTTAGGAGCCAGTCACTACTCTGAGCCCCTTTACTTTAATTACCTTTCCTTTGTTTTCAGATTCACTGGTCTGACGTTCCCGTTAGCTGGCCAGGCTTCCAGGGCTTGCACCCGGTCCGTCCGCATCCTACAGAGAGCAGGGTGGGGAGTGCTTATGGGGCTGATCAAATCCCAGAGACTTTGCCTTGAGACAAATAACTCCAAATTCACCCCCCCCAACAAGCCTCATTTTATTACTTAAAAACTGCAGTGATGTGGGCTGGCAGGGGAGAGTGTGGGGAGCATCAGCAAGGGAGGGGTGGCAAGGGAGGGCAGGAGAACAGGTCAGCGGTGGGATGGTAGGGAGGATGGGGTGGATGGCAAGGGGAGGTGGCAAGGCAGGGGAGGGGAATATTAAATGGTTTATATGTAATAATTTATCTCTATGTCTAATAAGCATGTAGTAGAGTGCAGGCTGGATTATCAAGGGGGCTTTAGAGGCTTAAGCCACAGGCTCCAGCCAAAAGGGGGCAGTCCTGAAACCCCTTTGATGATCCAGAGACCCCCGCCCCACTCAGTGCCAGCAGGGCATGAGTGCAGAGAGTACTCCTGCCCTGCTGGCACTATGGGGGTGCGAGGCCCTGGCATCAGAGGGGAGGGGCTCTGCCTTCCACCCCACCCCTGGCCTGGCTGGTCTGCCCCTGGGGGCAGGGCAGGCCAGAACCTGCTCACTCTGCCTGGGGAGCAGGGCCAGCTGGCACATACTGCGCTCTGGGCCCAACTTGGCATGCGGCTCTCCAGGGCCACTGGCCCTGGGGGGCTGCCGCGCCATGCTCCAGCCACAACCCCTCCCCAGGAGACTTGCCAGAGTGGGGCTGGGGAGGGAATGATCTCAGGCTCCAGGGCCCCCCACCCCAGGGACAGGGGGAGTGGTGGCCTGGTCCCTGTGGTAGGGGCAGCCCAGGGCTCCCAAACCAGTTAATCCGACCCTGGTAGAGTTATATTAAACATACCTTGCCTTAATATGATAATGCATCAAAGAGTCATAATTGTGAGTCATATAATGCATATGCACTTACAGAACTCTAAATATATGTGCATCGATTATATGTGGAAATTTCCATAGTGATCCCATGTTGGGGCGATTCCAAAGGTGGAGATTCTACCACCTCCCTAGGTAACCCATTCTGGTGCTTCACCACCCTCCTAGTAAGAAAGTTTTCCTAATATCCAACCTAGACTTCCCCAGCCTCAACTAGAAACCATTGTGCCTTATTCTGTCCTCTGTCACCACTGAGAACAGCCTAGCTCCCTCCTCTTTGAAGCACCCCTTCAAGTAGCTGATGGCTGCTATCAAATCCCCCCTCAGTCTTCTCTGCTGCAGACTAAATAAGCCTACTTCCTTCAGTCTCTCTTTGTAAGTCATGTGGCTCAGTGCACTAATCATTTTTGTTGTCCTCTGCTGGACTCTTTCTAATTTGTCCACATCCTTTGTGTAGTGGGGAGCCCAAAACTGGACACAGTATTCCAGAGGCAGCCTCCCCATTACTGCTGGCACTGCTCCTGCCATTGGCTTTTTTGGCAACAAGGGCACATTGTTGACTCATATCCAGCTCCCCATCCACTATAACCCCCAGGTCCTTTTCTACAGAGCTGCTACTTAGCCGATCGGTCCCCAGCCTGTAGTACAGGGATCGGCAACCTTTGCCGGCCCCCGTGCCAGCCCTGCCCACCGCACTCGTAGCAGGTGCCGGAGGTGGAGCCAAAAGAGGGCAGGGTCAGGTCTTGGGGGCCGGCACCCACCGGTGGACGGCCTGCAGTTCGTAGGCAGTCTCTGGTTCCTGGTTGGAGCTGGCTCCTGTCGGAGGGTGGCCTCTAGTTCCCGGCCGGGGCCATTACCTCCAGTTACTGGCCCCGGGGCCAGCTCCTGCCAGCAGTGGTGGCTCTGGGTGGGCCAACATGCCCTTTTCCCAGCCATAGCTGGGGCCAACTCCTGCTAGCAGCAGCGGCTCTGGGCTGGTTGACCTCCCCGCTCCCCTCCAGCAGTCCTCCCCAGCAGAGGGCAGGGCCAGTAGGAGCCAGGAGCCCTGCGCCGCAGTTTCTTTTTCCCTCCTGGCCATGCTCCCCAGGAGTGGGGTCAGCAGGGGAGCCTGAACAGCGCCGCATGCCGCTCAGGCTCAGTCCGTGTGCCATGTTTGGCACACATGCCAGGGGTTGCCAACCCCTGCTGTAGTAGTACATGGGATTTTTCTGTGCTAAGTGCAGTACTTTGTCTTGTCCTTGTTGAACCTCATGAGATTTCTTTTGTCCCAATGCTCCAATATCTCTAGGTCTCCGTGAATTCTATCCCTACCCTCCAGCATATCTACCATTCCTCTCATCTTGAGCATGCAATCTATCCCATCATCCAGATCATTAATGAAGATGTTGAACAAAACTGGCCCCAGGACCAACCCCTGGGGTACTCCGCTTGTTACTGGATGCCAACTAGACATTGAGCCATTGATCCCTACCCGCTGAGCCCGATGATCTAGCAAGCTTTCTATTCACCTTACAGTCCATTCATCCAACCCAAACTTCCTTAACTTGCTGACAAAAATGCTGTGGGAAATCATATCAAAAGCTTTGCTAAAGTCAAGATATATCACATTGATGGCTATTCCCGCATCCACAAAGCCAGTCATCTCATCATAGAAGGTAATCAGGTTGGTCAGACATGATTTACCCTTGGTGAATCCATGCTGACTGTTCCTGATCACCCTGTTTTCCTCCAAGCGTTTCAGAATGGATTCTTTGAGGACCAGCTCCATGATTTTTCCAGAAATTGAGATGAGGCTGATTGGTCTGTAGTTCCCCGGATCCTCCTTTTTCCCTTTCTTAAAAATAGGCATTATGTTTGCCTTTTTCCAATCCTCCGGTACCTCCCCCAATCGCCATGAGTTTTCAAAGATAACGGCCAGTGTCTCAGCAATCACATCGGCCAACTTGCTCAGCACCCTTGGATGCAGCTCATCCGGCCCCATAGACCTATTCACACCCAACTTCTCCAAATAGTCCCTAACCTGACCTTCCATAACCAAGAGCCGCTCTCCTTTTCCTCATTCTGTTTTGCCCAGTGCAGTGGCCTGGGAGCTGTCTCTGCCTGTGAAGACTGAGGTAAGAAAAGCATTAAGTACTTCAGCTTTTTCCGCATTATCCACCACTAGGTTGCCTTCTCCATTCAGTAAGGGACCCATACCATCCCTGATCCTCTTCTTGTTACATACCTCTCCTTACTTGCCATTATGATGTGGATGACAAGATAGTTTTTGCCTAGTACAACTCTTTTGTAGAGAATAATTTTATGCAATTCTGAGGAATCTGAAATAAAGAAATCCATACAACACACATATTTCATTATCATAATGATTAGAGTCATGGGAAAATATTAAAAACAGGGAATTAAGAATATTTGGATTAATCATATAAATTTATAGAAATTGAAAGTTTAAACAGTTAAATGCAGTTGCCAGGCTTGGATAGGCTGCAGCCTCCCTGCTGGGACCAGAGAGGGGAGATATTCCTGCTCCCAGGTGGGACAAGGGAGGGGAAAAGAGAAGTCCCCATGCAACTAACCCAGACTCCCATCTGGGACTGGAGAGGGAGAAGTCCCCTGAAGCGGCTCCTAGGTGTAACCTGGGGGCCAGCCCATGGGGATTGGATTAAACATTTAATTAAATTATGAAAAAGGGAAGAGCTGCTCGCTGTTTAAATGTTTAGCATCAAACTGCCCTACTTAAAAAGCAGAAAGTAACCATATATCAGGGGCGTTTCTACACGGAAAAAAAGATTCTAGGGCACAGGACCCCCAACTCACCCCCCTCAGACATGGGCCCCAGGATATGTGTGCTCTAGGCAACCCCTCCATGTGAATGGTCTGAAAGCAGCCTTCCACCCTGAATTCACTTTACATACATGAAACAATTAATCATAAAGGGAGTGAATTTAAACATTCAAAAAATAAACACATTTACAAAATCAATTTGATTCTGAGTGCCAGCAAAGGAGAAATGGGGGAGTGGGGGAGGGATGGCAGTGAGGGGACAGGTGGGGTGGCAGGGAGGGCCAGTAGGGTGGCAGGGGAGCAGGGCAGGACTGGCCGGCCGGGAGGGCAGGGGAGCAGGGCAGGACTGGAGTGGCTGGTGGAAGGACAGGGGAGCAGGGCAGGACTGGAGTGGCTGGTGGAAGGACGGGAGGGGGCATGCAGGGGAAGGGTGGGGATGACCTGCAGGGCCAGACTTAGAGGGGGGCAGGGCCTGGGGCCAATTGGCCTGTGCGAGGCCCCTGACCCGCATGCTGGCAGAGGGTGGGCCAGCTCAGAGAGGCTGGGCCCCATGCATCCACCCCTCGACTGTGCCAGCTGCTCTGCTCCCTGAGGCAGGGTGGGCTGGCCCAGAGGCTGCGCTCTGCTTCCCCACCCAACCCCTGGGCTGGCTGCTTCGCCCTAGGGATGGGGACATCTGGCCCAGGGGCCAGGCTCATGCTCCCGCCCCGCCCCGTGGCCTTCGGCTTGCTGCAGCCAAAGGCCATGAGGTGGGAGGACGGCAAAGTGCGGCAGTTGGGAGCTGCATAACCATGGGGTTCAGGGCAGTTTCCCCGCTCGCCCTGCCCAAAGGATGGCCCTGATGGCCAGGGAACGTGGCAGGGCAGGGGAGCATGAAGAGCAATATGGCTGGGTATTAAGACACTTGCCAAGCCCAGGCTCCACCACCAGGGCTGGATTATCAAAGGAGCTTTAGGGATTTAAGCCCCAGGCCCAGCCAAAAAGGGGCCCGGAGTCCAGCTCCTATAACCTCTCCGATAATCCAGAGAACCTTCCAGTGCTATGCAGAGAGGAAGGAAGGGGCTCTGTGCTCCACCCCATCCCTAAGATGGCTGGTGTGCCCCTGGGGGTGGGGCAGGTCTGAGCTCACTCGCTCCACGTGGGGGTGGGGCCAGCTGGCAAGACCTGTCCTGTGCGCCTCCAGCCCGGGGCCACATTGGGGTTTGTTGCTATCCCGCCGCTCCAACAGACTGGCTGAGCTCCCACTGACGCCTACACATCAGGGCTAAGGGACTTAGTTAGCTGGGACATTCAGGACCTTTGTCTGTGTGCCCATACCCAGCAATGCCCCTGCCATACATTGCAGCCTACAGAGCCCTAGAAACCATACACACAGTGGTTAAAGTACAATTTGACGGGCCCCGGAACCCTCATAATCTCTGGGCCTCCTTCCCATATTGTCTGGGCCCCCTTCATGCATGTGCGGGCCCCAGCTCAGGTAGACATTTGCAACCACTTCTCAGTACCACATGCATCGGTTATCGCTCCATAAAAATATTTATAATTTTATATGGCAGTTATGTCTATAGCAGGACAACAGAGTCCTGTGGCACTTTTAAAGACTAACAGATTTATTTATCGCCTGAGCTTTCGTGGGAGAAAATCCCACTTCGTCAGACGCTTCAAAGCGTCTGACGAAGTGGGATTTTCTCCCACGAAAGCTCA
>ML685951.1:3715984-3763104 GCA_007922175.1 Pelusios castaneus | reverse complement strand
TGAGCTTTCGTGGGAGAAAATCCCACTTCGTCAGACGCTTTGAAGCGTCTGACGAAGTGGGATTTTCTCCCACGAAAGCTCAGGCGATAAATAAATCTGTTAGTCTTTAAAAGTGCCACAGGACTCTGTTGTCTTTCTACAATAGACTAACACGGCTACCCATTTGGAATATGTCTATAGCAATTATTGTCACAAACTAGCAAACACTGCATAACACAATACGCATTGTGATTAACAATGGGGCGTAAGACCTGTCAGCAGCCAGGGCAGGATGGAACATGCGTTCCACCGGACTCTTCTATTTTTAGGGGCCCTGGAACTCTGGCCCCTCAAATTTGTGGGCCCCAGAACTGCGTTCTGGTGCGTTCCCTCTTACTTTAACCCCTGCAAACACACTACTTTAGGTAAAATAAACTTCTTAACTGCAGGAGGATTTTAAGTCAATAAAACTGAAATAAAAAGTCACAGTCGCTCAAGAGATCCAACAGCAAAAGGCATTGTAAAGTGAACTTACATTAGGAATTTTAAACTACACTTAACTTATTAGGAAACTTACAAACTTAGGTGAGTTCACCACAGGCTGATTGGTTTGTCTTCAGCAACTGTCTTGAACAGCTCAATACTTCAGTTCTCTAGTGATGTTTGCAGATGGAGGAGGTGGAAGAGAGAGAGCAGCATGGCAAATGTCTCTTATTTCTTACCTCCTGTGAGACCTGTCCCCATTCCCCGTCAGGGTCAGTTGACAATGTCCTTACATGGATTCAGGGCATGTCTACACTGGGGTGGGATTTTAATTCAGTTTTGAGCCTCTGAATTAGAAAAATTGAAGGAGCGTTGTCACATCATGCGCCTTGTGCCGGGCTCTTGCGTCCCTATTGCTCGTTGTTACTTCAAATTGAAACGCATTGAGTGTGGATAGCCATTCCACAGTGCAACTAGGTGCTGCAGCATGTGAGAAGGCGGTCATCCTCCCATGATGCAATGTGTCCCCTCTCCCTCCCTTCTTCTCACAAACAAACAGGAAAAGCTTTTCATGCCATTTTTTTCTTCTGCACTCATGGAGAACATAGAGCCTGCTCATCTCTGCACAGGGATGTCCTCTGGGGGGAGCGGGGCCAATCGGCCTAGGCAGGGCCCCCACCCTCATGCTGGAGGGGAGCGTGGCAGTCTGGCCCGTTCCGCCTCCCAGGGACCCTGAATGCCCCAGGCCCAGGCACCTGCACAGCTATGGGCAGCAGCCGGCGGCGGCAGGAGTGGGGGCAGGTGTGCTGGCCTGGGTGGGCTCAGCTCTCCCACTCCGCTTCTGTGGGCCGGCTGCTCCACCCTGCCCAAGGGGTGGGGTATTGAGTGGGCCACCTACAGGGCGCAGTGGGGGGCAGCGGTGCAGCGCGGGGCCCTCAAAACCACCCCAATCACCCCCCCCCAAAGGACAGCCCTGTCTCTGCAGTATTATTGATAGTGTTACAAACACTTCACGACTTATCTTGCAGTATTTTCAGCAGTGCAGCAGGATCTGCAGTGCAGAAACCTGCAATGTTACTGAGGCTGCCCTGCTAGAAGCCATTGAACGAAATAATTCCTGCTTTGTGAAAGCTGTAATGCTTAATCTGCAGTCTCTGGAGTGCCGCTTCTGGGCCTGGGAAACAAGCACAGACTGGTGCGACTGCATCATGCTGACCAGGTGGGATGATGAACTGTGGTGTTAGGCTTCAATATTTTTTCTGTCCTTTTAGACATTTCTGTGTCAGGTCTCTTCTGTTACAGCTTGGATACTTTTCCTGACAGTAAATTGCATCATAAAACTCAAGTTAACAGATAGTCATACCAGACCCACCAAAAGCAAGGATGCTGTGAACAATCAGTAAGTCAGTGGCCAGCTGCCTATTGAGAAATTTTGACTTAGATGGGAATTAATACATTTCTGACTATCTGTGAGGCGTCTCCTCTCCATCCCATCCTCCCACTCCACCCTAAACCATAGAATCATAGGCTATGTCTACACTTGTTAATTTAGGTCGACTTTAGCTAAATTGACTTAACAAAGTTGACTTTAAGTCGACTTAGCATGTCCACACCTAAATTTTAAGTCGATTTAGGGGGGAACTTACAAAGTCGACCTAGAGCATCCACACTGGACACCCAGGTTGACTTCTAGGGGCTAGGTGGACCTAGGAGAGGTCCACAGTGATGGGGAGGCACCCCTCGCCAAGTGCCAGGTGGCTCAGCCTTTGCCCCATTGTAGCTGAGTACAATGGGGCAAAGGGGGACAGGGACCCAGGCAGGGCATAGGAGCAGGGTGGGCAAGGCTCTGCCCTGCCCTGTGGGGGGGCATGCCAGGCTCCCCCTGTGCCACCCCCCAGCAGGGAGGGCAGTGGCGGAGTCCTGGAGAGCCCTAAGTCGACTTAGAGTCGACTTAGGGCTACTCTGCATCCATACTGGCTTAAGTCAACTTTAAAAAGTCAACTTAAGCCTAAAATCGACTTTAAATGAGATTTAACAAAGTCAACTTAATTTTCCTTAAGTTGACTTAACGAAAGTGTAGTGTAGACACAGAGTAAATTAAGTCGACTTAAGCAAGCTTAAGTCGACTTAATTTACAAGTGTAGATGCACCCATAGGGCTGGAAGGGACCTCATGAGGTCATCTAGTCCAGCCTCCTTCTAAAAGCAGGACCACTCCCACTAAATCATCCCAGACAGAGTTTTGTCTAACCAAACCTTAAATATCTCCAAAGATCACCACCTCACTAGGTAACCCATTCCAATGCTTCACCACCCTCCTAGTCAGAAAGATTTTCCAAATATTCAACCTTGACCTCCCCAGCTGTAGCTTGAAACCATTGTTCCTTGTTCTGTCCTCTGTTACTACCGAGAACAGCCTAGCTCCCTCCTCTTTGGAGCACTCCTTCAAGTACTTGAAGGTAGCTATCAAATCCTCCCTCAGTCTTCTCTTCTGTATACTAAATAAGCCTAGTTCCTTCAGTCTCTCCTCATAAGTCATGTGCCGCAGTCCACTAACCATTTTCGTTGCCCTCCACTGGACTCTTTCTAATTTGTCCACATCCTTTCTGTAGTGGGGAGCCCAAAACTGGACACAGTATTCCAGATGCGGCCTCACCAGTGCCAAATACAGGGGAATAATCACATCCCTCGATCCGCTGGCAACGGTACTACTGATGCAGCCCAATATGCCATTGGCCTTTTTGGCCACAAGAGCACACTGTTGGCTCATATCCAGCTTCCCATCGACCATAACCCCCAGGTCCCTTTCTACAGTGCTGCTACTTAACTGCTCGGTCCCCAGCCTGTATCAGTGCATGGGATTTGTCCATCCTAAGTGCAGGACTTTGCCCTTGTTCTTCTTGAACCTCATGAGGTTTCTTTTGGCCCAGTGTTCCAATTTGTCTAAGTCTCCCTGAATCCGGTCCCTGCCATTCAGCGTGTCTACCATTCCCCCCAGCTTGGTGTCATCCGCGAACTTACTAAGCATGCAATCTATCCCATCATTGAGATCATTAATGAAGAGGTTGAACAGAACTGGCCCCAGGACTAACCCCTGGGGCACTCCATTCATTACTGGTTGCCAACTAGACATCGAGCCATTGAATCCTACCTGCTGAGGCTGTTGATCTAGACAGTTTTCTATCCACCTTACGGTCTACTCGTCCAACCCATACTTCCTTAACTTGCTGACGAGAATGCTGTGGGAAACCGTATCAAAAGCCTTGCTTAAGTCAAGGTATACCACGTCAACGGCTCTTCCTGCTTCCACAAATCCAGTCATTTCATCATATAAGGCAATCAGGTTGCTCAGGCACGATTTGCCCTTGGTGAGTCCATGCTGACAGTTACTGATTACTCTATTTTCCTCCAAGTGTTTCAGGATGAATTCTTTGAGGACCTGCTCCATGACTTTTCCAGGGATTGAGGTGAGGCTGACGGGTCTGTAGTTCCCTGGATCCTCCTTCTTTCCTTTCTTGAAGATAATATATTTGCCTTTTTCCAATCCTCCGGGACCTCCCCTGTTCGCCATGAGTTTTCAAAGATAATGGCCAGTGGCTCTGCAATCACATCAGCCAACTCCCTCAGCACCCTCGGATGCAGTTCATCCGGCCCCAAAGACTTGTGCACATCCAACTTCTTTAAGTAGTCCCTATCCTGATCTTCCATCACAGAGGACCGCATACTTTGTTGTGAAAATTCCAGGTACTTTATGTTTTATGTGCCATACTGTTCCTCAGTCTGAGCCCTGCATACCCAGAACTATGGTATCAGAAAGCAGTATGGCTATGTCTACACTGGCAAGTTAGTTCAAATTAAGGAAGCTTAATTCAAACTAATTTAAGCCTTGGCTACACTAGGCTTTCATTAGTTTGAATTAAGGGCTTCCTTAATTCGAACTAATAAATTTGAATATGCTATTCGAACTAAGGGGTCTCAAACATGCGGCCCACGGAGTTACCTTCTGTGGCCCATGACAATACCCAGAGTTCAGGGGTTCCCAGCCCCTGGCCAGCTTTTCAAGTTGCCGTGCCCCAGCTGGCTGGGAGCCGGCAGCCACTCTGCAGCTGCCTGCCTCCCACCTGGGATCCTGGCAACGTCACCTCGGCAATGCTTCCTTCCGGGCCATGCCCCCTGCCTCCCTCGCCCCCAGGGGCCTCAGAGCCACTGCTGGGGAGGAGCCAACTGCCGCAGGGGCATTGCTACCCCCAAAATGGGTTTGGGGCCTGGGCCTGATCCCACCCCTTGGCCCGATCTGGCTGCCAAGGAGAGTCCCAATCCAGCTGCCGAGGTGGCCAGTCAGGGCTGAATCAGGCGCCTGCCACTGCCGGCCTGTGGCCTGGCCCCAAATCACTGGCCTCAGCCCTGGTGGGGGCTGCAGTGGGCTGCCGGGATTGACTAGGCCCAGATCTCCAGCCCCGGCCCCAGTGGGGGCCATAGTAGGCCGCCACCGCCGGCTGGGCCCCAGATTTTTGGCCTCAGCAGGGGCCACAGCGGGAACTAGGGTTGGCCGGGCCCCGGATTTTTGGCCCCCCCCCCCGGAGCTCCAGCAGGCCGCTGGGGTCGACTGGGCCTGGATCACTGGCTCTGGCGGGGGCCAGAACACTTCACTGGGGGGTGGGCCTCAGGCACCAGATCACTGGCCCCGGCGGGGACTGCAGTGGGCTGTAGGGGTGGCCGGGCCCCAGATTGACAGCCCTGCCTGGGCTGCAGCTGGCCGCCATCACTCTGCCTGGTCTTTCTTTCTTTCTTTCTTTCTTTCTTTCTTTCTTTCTTTTCCTTGTTTCCTTCCTTCTCTCTTTATTTTTTTTTAAAAAAAAACTTTTAAAAATGTAATTTTAATTAAAAACCTTTTTAAAAAGGTTTTTTTAAAAACCTTTCTAAAATTATATTTCAATTAAAAATTCATTCAAATTCAATGAATTAAACCCAATTAATTTTTTTACCATCAGTTTGGATTCAATTAATTATTTTTTAATTTAATTTTAATTAAATAAACTGGTGGCCTATTAGAGTTTTAAAAACTGTTGTATGAAAAGGTTTCAGTGATGTGGCACGTGGACCAATATCCTCGTCCTCACGTGGCCCTCGTGGTGATTTGAGTTTGAGACCCATGTTCTAAGCAGACTGACTGTTCAATCCCTCAGTTTTGAGACACTCAGAGTGATAACATTTTCAGCACCAGATAATTACATCACAAGCTTTCATCTCGTTCAGAAATAAAAATGCTATTTGTGTATCACCTGTTTAGAATTTTACTGACTGCGTATAGAGTTTTAAAGCTTTCACTTTGTTGGTCAGGTAATGCATGCCTGTCATTGTTAGTACTCTGATCAACTGATCTATCATTTCAGCAGGAGTTAGAGCTTGGTTTTCACTTTTCCAGCTATTCAGTGCCTGAAGAATTTTCTCTTCCAATACAAGGGACCTAAACAGAAAAAATAAAAATGCTACTGAGAAGATATTTGAGAAAGTCAAAGACTTAAATAAACGATTCTCAGAATGTACTATACTATACTATCCTGCATATGCTATACATAGTGTTTTGATAGTATGTGTGTGTGTTTGTGTTTGTATATATTTTGATTATAGCATTATCATAACTGTTTATTACATGGCATAAAAACAATAACAGAAATTAAATTACACTAAGCATTGACTATTCTGTAAGTTTTTATTTGTAACCAGGGGTGTTGCTGGATAGCAAAAAGATCCAGGGCTGTAACCCCCACTCCAGCCCTCCTAACTCCCCAGCTTCCCCCATCTTCACTCCACCCCCCTTCAGCCCCCAAACCCCCTCCACACCTCCCCAGGCTCCTCTGTCCCTAACCCCCACTCATCCCCCAACCTCCTCCATCCCTCTCCAGCCCCCCACCTTGTCCCCCTCCAGCCATCCATAATCCCCTCCACCCCTCCCCAGCCCCCACCAGTCTCCTTGTCCCCATGTCCCCTCCACCCCTCTCCAAGCCTCTAACTCCATCCATCCCTCCCCAGCCCCCCACAAAGTCCCCACTCCTGCCGTGCATAGTCCCCTCCACCACTACCCAGCCCCCAGCCACTCTCCTTGTCCCCTCCACCCCTCTCCAGGCCTCCCTCCAGCCCCTTCCCAGCCCCCTTACCTGGCCGGAGGCTCGGAGCTGCAGGGACGGCCGGCAGAGCCGCTTCTGGGCCACGCCGCTCCCACCCTGAGCACGCACTGTCTGAGCATGCTCAGGGCGGGAGATTTGAATCTCCCCAGCCTGGCCGCAGTAGGAGTCTGCGGCTTTGCTGGGGCCCCTGGGTGGAACGCAGCGTTCCGCCTGGGTGCGCATGTGCCTGCTGGGGAAAATAGATTCGGGGCTCAGGATTTTCTACCCGGGGCTGGCGCCCTGCCAGCCCGATGACAACAATGCCTCTGTTTGTAACTAACCTGTTGTTTTCAAGAGATTTAATTTCAGCATTATTAAATTGCAGTTTCTGGCAGAAAAATTCAAAATTTTCAAAGGAAACATTCCCAGCAATTATCTTTAATATCTTCTGCAAAATTTTCCCTTTGAATAGAAACAAATTAAAAATGTTATGCTTTATCAAATAAATGGATTTAATTTATCTAACTTTCACCATTTATGCATATATTTAACTTTTCTCAGTTGTAGATGCCACTTATCTACTACAAGACTCAGGCTGTTGCAGAGAGATGCAGCAGGACTGAAAAGTGGCAGTTCTGGCTATGGTACAGATGCACAATATTGTGACCATAACAGAGCTGACAACTGGCAGGGGGAGAAAGGGAAGACACACACACACAGCACTCAGATCAGGGAGCTAAAATGTATCTGACACAGGGTGTGACAGAGACACACAGCACTAAGACATAGAGTCAAGAATAGGCAGTCTTGGGGCATTCCACAGGGATAGAGCAGTACAGCGAGGTGGCCTCAGGGTATGGTGCAGCTACACAGCACTAAAATATGGGGAGTTGAGGATAAATAGATGTGATTCATACCACAGGTACACAGTGGTGATTCAGGAGAACAAAATACACCAGTGAGATGAATGAGGAGGTTCATGCATCTCCATTGTTTCAGGCTGTACTTATGACCAGGAGGCTTTCTCACTGAGTTGGGAAAAAAGCATAGGGATGAATGATGCTGTTCACACACCTGCACAATCTTTTACGTACTAATTCAAAGTGCTCTGAAATCCATGTGCATCTTCAGATTAACCCACAAGTAGGTATGCCTCTTCAGGGTGCATGTAGTCTGTGTTGCACATTTTGGGTAATTTGGTTAAAGGATTCCCAAGATACAGCCTCAGCAAAATGACTTGGTTTAAAAATGATGGGTCAGTACATGTAAAAAAAAATATAAAGTACATGCACAGGGATGATGCACACAGAACAAGCAGGCGTGGGACAGGCAAACAATGCTGAGACCAGGGTAAATAGCTCAGAATGACCGTGCTTCATGCAAAACACAAATGAGACTGACACCAACAAGGAAGGAGAACATGCCATTGAGATGAACTGGGCAGTTTATACCTCTGCAATTCTCCTGTAGTAGCCAGGTGTGAGCCTAAGGCAGCGGTTTTCAAACTTCATTCCTTGGGACTCAGTTGAAAAAAATCATTTATGCCCACAACCCAGCAATTATATCTTTGAGCAATGCATTCCAGTCTTTCAGTGGCAGAAGGGGACATTGTGACCCAGGACCTGAGGGTCTGCAACCAAAAACCACTGGCCTAAGGCATTTGCGAGCTCCTTTTTCTCCTTACTTAGGGGAAAGGACTCTGGAACTGCATGTCACCCACTCCTGGGAACAAAGAGTGCAACTAGTATGTGATATGAAACTTAAGGAGGGCTCTAAGGATCAGCTCTGGCTATTTCTTCTCATTCCACTTGGTGATATCTCCTGCTGACAGATTTTTCAAACTTGAAGCTGGCTAAAAATGGGAATCCCTTCCCATTTCTGGGAGGAGGCATAGAGGCTCTCTGTGTGTTGGGTGCTGGAGTTGTGAGGGAAGACGAGTGCCTGGGGCTCTAAATCTGGCAATCCTCTGGGAAAGCTTTTGTCAGTTTCATTGACAGAAAGTGAAATTGAGAAGGACCTTCCAGAGTTCTCCCCCCCTTTTTTTGCGGGGGGGGGGAGGTGGTCAGAAAATTGTTCAGAGGACAAATTTTTTACCAGCTCTATTCAAAACCATTGGGTACCAATTTCTCACCTCCCCATCTCTCCAATTCCACAGGGAGCATAGAGTGGAAAGCTGGAAGCTGAGGGACAGTGAAGTGTGTGTAGGAAGCCCTTTCAGTGCCCCTCAGCACTACCAATTTCTCAAAACCCAGTGGAACTCACTATCAAAAAATTTTGTAAAAGAGGTGAGGCTACCTAGCTTGGCCTTTCCACAGTATGGAAATTAGCAGCCAGAAATCCTAGGCTACGTCTACACTTACTAAAGTTAGTTTGAATTAGTTTATTCAAACTAACTAATTCAAACTAATTTTAGTTAGTTCGAATTAACTTAATTCGAACTGGCAAAATTTAGTTCGAACTAACCAAGTGCCATTAATTAAGTTTCCTTAATTCGAACTAACTTGCCAGTGTAGACATAGCCCTAGAGATCCAGGAAATACATTCAACCAAATAAAACATACATGTTAGAAAATCAGGAAATCCAGAGCTAAGGTTATGACTTCTACACTACACAACCTTAATGCTGTCCTCTTTGACCACCACCTTGTAGGATCACTAAGGTAGAACAGCATCATGCTACTCTAGAAAGATATTCAGCAGTTAACTGAAGAAGGTGAAGAAAAGAATTGTTGGGGAAACTCTAAAGAAGTTTTAAGCTCTTAAACTCCTTTGATCCCCGCCCCAAGGTATGCATAAAGGGAATTACCATACCCCTCACTCAGTCTTCTAATCCAGCATGATAGCTGTTAATCTACCCCTGCTGCAGCCTGGACCAATGGGATTGCACAGAGCACCGAAAGAGCCCATGGGAAAGTATGAACCAGTGTGCAGCACTAAAATTGTAAAGGGGGCAGAGAAAATAGCAAATAGTATTAGGGAAGGGTGGCACTACTTTATTCCTAGAGCTTATTGCTGTCTCCAGAGGGTCAGAGTTAGGGGGTGAAAGGAGTATAATGATGCTAACTGTGTATTTCCTGGTTTTCTATGTTTCTGTTTGAGTGTATTTCCTGGATCCAGGTTTCTGCTTTGGGCTATCAACTTCTACTTTGGAAGGTGACTAGGCAAAGCTAAGCAGACTAAACTCCCTTTTAACCATGATTTTTTTCTTACTGATTATCAAGAATAACTGTATGCAAATCTCTTTAAAAGCCTTGTAAAGTCATTACCTCTCATGGGGCAGGGCTGGCCCATTATGGAGTGCCAGGGCCCAGACTACCTATGACAGACTCCTGTAAACAAGAATGAATCAATCTAGCCTGGACATAATTAGCTATGTAGGTAGCTGATTGGCAGTTAATTAGCTAATATGACTGAAAGGATTACCTAGGCTCAACTGGGATGGGACGGGGGGAGGGGTTGGTTCATAGAGTCAGGGCAGTCCAGATCAATAAAGGTGTTTAGACAGCTAAAGTACAGTGTGAGGGAACCTTTGCATCAGAATATCCCATAGGTCTGGTTAGAGCATCCTACTGAAAGGTAGGAAACCTCTATTCAAATCCCCTTATCCCTCTCTGGCATTTAACCTGGGTGCCTCATATTATAGGTGAGTGCCCTAACCACTGGGCTAAGAGTTTTCAGTTAGCAGGGGCATGGGTCCAATGAATGCCAGAGGCACACAACTCCTTCAGGCCAATCGCTGGGCTGCAGGGAGAGTGAGTTCTTCCACCTCCAAGGTTGGATCAAGAGTGCTCCAATGCTTGGCAACCAGATCCCCTCCTCCAAGAGCTGGGGGATTCTCTGGAGCTCACCCATCCTGCCTCCTTCTCTGTCTCCACCAATCAGCAGTTGAGATGATAGACAGTGGCAATCCTCTTAACCAATAGCAGAAGGCCAGTGAGCAGAGTCTCTGCGGTGGGACAGGCAAGGAAGAGGTCAGTGGAAGGGGGAGCATCAGATCTTCAGTGGTGGCGGGAGCATGGGGTGCACTGTGATGGAGGTGAATATGAGGGGGAGCACAAGGTCTCCAGTGTGGCTGCAGAAAGAGAGCAAGATTCTCCAGGCCCAGAGCCATGGCAGCAGCACAGAATGCCCCCCTCCAAAAGTGACCAAATATTTATTCCTGTGCCCACCCCTGTCAGTTAGGCATTGCCACTCCCTTCTCCTCCTCTAGGCAGTTTGTGTGGAGCGAGGTAGGCACCTAACTTATTCCTGAAAGAAATGCCTTAGGCACTTCAGCTGCTTGACTCCAGGTGACTGGTTCCCCTTCATGGTTAACTAAGCAGAGTTAACATCTCCTTGAAGCTTGGACTTAGGTGCCTGTCTCCAAGAACAGAGGGGGGCTTAGGACATACCCTGTCACCAGTATCTCTCACTGGCTAACTTAGGCAGGTCCCCATCTAGCATGCTGGCATTTGCAGATCCCATTCCAAGGCAACCAAGGTACCTCAGTCGGGTTTCTGGATTGCATATTTGTTCCTATGATTTTTAGTGGCCTAAAAGTTAGGCGTTGCAATGTTAGCTATTGCAGCATGTAAGTCTCTCCGTGGATCCGAGCCAAAGAGTGCAGAATGTGTCCACCTAGGGACATGGAATTTATAGGAGATCTCACAAGAAAAGGAAGGCTACAAGGGTATGCTTCTAGAAAGAGGAGATTCCCAAGGAAAGAGAGAAAGTTTGCAGGCCTCCAGGGAGGCCTGGTCTCAGTGAATGGGTCTCTCAAACAGTGGCAGGAAGCCCAGCCCATCAGGAATTACATGCTGCCCTGGAAAATAGGCACAGTTGACAGATCTCTGGTTTTTGGAAAGGATTCTTCCCACATAGCAGCAAGAGGCCTGACTCCAGAGAAAGTATCTGAGTCAAGAGAACCCTGATGGGAAAGGGCCAGGGTGGAGGGAAACAGTGGGGGTTCAGGTGGGAGCAGATAATCTAAGACTGATTCTCTCTCCCACTTCAGACACTGAGATGTAGGATTGTTTGTATTCTTGTTAATAATAGTTTAATAATAATAGTTAATAGTTTAATAATAATTAACTAGGCCCCTCAGAAGGGTTCTGTTCTTTATATAAAGCCTCACTGAACTTATTGATGGTGCATTAGGGGAAACTGAGGCAGGGAGTGCTTGGCGTGCCATGGTTGACCAGAAAGAGTTGCTATAGAGCAGACATACCACAGTGACAATCATTAGTTGATCGTTACAAAATTTGGGAAACTGTAGATTATAATTTAAGAGCTGTTACCACTAACTATAAGCATTAGGATGGGGAAGAAAGAGAGAACATGACAAATACTAAATCTGACTTCTTAAATTAACAAAACAATGGATTTCTAATAACTGTTACAGGAAGCTATCTTTAACACTTCAACAGCATTTTTAACAGGATATTGCTTTACAATATACTTGTTTTTAACATACCATCTCTTTCATCAGCAGTCTTCAAGTAACGTACAATGGTATATAGTTGTTTTCCTTTACAGACTTCCTGTGGCGGTCTGATCAGAGGATTTCCATCAAAATTTATATCCTTCAGTGACTGAAGATGATGGAGACCACTTGGCAAACATATTAACTGATTTCCTAACAAAATACCAATAGTTAATTATATTTGTATTTTATTAATTTAAGGAAGTTCAATACTTGAGTAACAAAACAATGACATTCCTTTAAAAATATTATCAGTTGATTCTCATAGTGAGCTCAGCTGTGCAGTCAGAGTCCCTCGCACAAGGTGTTTGCAATATAGGGAATCTTTCCATTGATGTCAGTAGGTTTTGGATCAGGCTCATGGTGCAGGTACAAACTAGAAAGGTTCAGACACAAATACATCAGGTGCATGCAAAAGTTTGGAGTGGGAATCTTACAAAAATCATCGTTAGCTTTTATGGAGGAAGTGTGTCTTCAGGAGTGATTAATGGAAGAGATAGAGATCAATTAATAGAGGCACAAGAATATTCCAATAGAAGAAGAGGAGTGAAGGAAAGACTTGTAAAAGGAGGAATATAGGGAAACAATAACAATAAGCAGAAAAGCAAATAGGAGAGAGGTTGAACAAGGGCTTGAGGTTCAGGTGAAGAAATCAGAACTCAGTGCAGAAGGGTTGCGAATGCCAGCAGAGACTTGAAGATTAACATGATCAGAGCAATGAAGAAAAGAATAAACTTTGAATTGGTTATTCCTGAGTAACTATCATCCCCCATGTTGACAAGTTCCAAGGGGTAGCCATGTTAGTCTAGTTCAGCACAACAAACAAGGGGTGCATCTACACTTACAAATTAAGTCAATCTAAGGAGGCCTAAGTCGATTCAAACTACTCCGCATCCACACTGGGCTTTCCTGAAGTCGACTTAAGCAGTTCCTTAAGCTGACTTAAGGAAAAGTTAAGGCGACGTAATAACACTTCCTTTTAGGTCAACCTAACGCTTAAGTCGGCCTCATTAAGTCGACCTAAGCCAGTGTAGGCGCAGCGTAGCCCTAAATCGACCTCCATGGCCTCCAGACCTTCCTCCCTGACCTCCCTCCCAGAGCTTCTGGCACAGGAAGAGCCTGCCCTGGCCAACTACAGGGCAGGACTCACCTCTGACTACCCTGCTGCTTGGGAGCAGGGCAAAGCAGAGCAGAGCCAGCGCCACAGGTGGGCCCCATCCTGGAGCCATCAGGATATCCTCGACCTGCTGGCCATTTGGGGGGATGAGGCAGTCAGCTCTCAATTGCAAGGCAGCCATCACAATCAGGAGGTGTATGCCTCCATCTCCGAGGCCCTGGCTGCCAAGGGCCACACCCGGAACACCCAGCAGGTCTTCATCAAGATCAAGGACCTCCACCAGGGCTACCAAAAGACCGGGGGGAGACGCTCCAGACACGGGCAGCCCCCACCAGCTGCCGGTATTACCAGCAGCTGGATGACTGTCTGGGCCAGGAAAGCAGCAGCCTGCCAGCCCACACCATCGACTCTGCTGAGCCCCCCTCCCTCGACAAGGACAAGGAGGAGGGCTCGGGGGATGAGACTTTGGTGCTGGAGCAGGGGGAGGCCAGCAGGAGCAGGAGGATGCCCACCGGAGGGTTAAGCAGGGGCTGCGGATGTTTCCATGGTGGTCCACGAGGGCCTGCAGGACCATGGAGTAGTACCCCTGGCGGTTGACATAGACCCTGGCGTGGTGTTCCGGTGCTCAAATGGAGATGTGGGTGGCATCCACAATGCCCCCACAATTGGGGTAGCAGAGTCAGGCGAGACCGTCAAGGAGTTCGTGCAGGTTTCCTGGGGTGACGAGGCGGGCTAGCAGGACCCAGTTGATTGCCCTGCAGACCTGCATGAGGGCAGTTCCCATGGTGGCCTTCCTGATGCCAAATTTCTGGGCCACGGAGAGGTCGGAGTCTGGGGTTGCCAGCAGGCTGTCGTCTTCCTTGGCGCTGGTGTGTCGCCGGAGAGGCCTGCTCCACAGCTGTAGAAGCCTTACCACTGGCTGGCAGGTGTCACACAGCTGGCTGACAAAGCGCAGGAACAGAGGCAGATCTATGACCTGCTCAAGCTCCGAGATTCCAGGCACAAAGGGAAGGGGCTGAGCCCACTTCGTGTTTTGAGGGCGTGGCCGGGGGAGGAGAGACCATTTCTGCTGCCATCCTGCCACATTTCCCACGATGCATCCCTCCAATGCCCCCCCAAGTCAAATGATTTGGAGCTTTTTGCCTCGGACTCTCCATCTTGAAACAACTTCAAGCAAGAAGCGGGGGAGGAGTAGCTCTATATGTAAAAGAGCTGTATGACTGCTTGGAGATCCACTATGCAAGTGGAAACAAGATGGTTGAAAGTCTATGGGTTAAGTTTAGGGGAGAATGCAACAAGGGGGATGTTGTGGTGGGTGTCTGCTACAGACCGCCAGACCAGAAGGAGGAGGTGGATGAGGCGTTCTATGGACAACTAACAGAAGTTTCCAGATCATCGCAGGCCCTGGTTCTTATGGGGGACTTCAATTATCCTGACGTCTGCTGGGAAGATAATACAGCAGTGCACGGGCAATCCAGGAAGTTTTTGGAGAATATTGAGGACAACTTCCTAGTACAAATGCTGGAGGAACCAACCAGAGGCCTTGCACCTCTAGACCTATTGCTCACAAACAGAGAACAATTGATCGGGGAAGTAGAAGCAAATGGCAACCTGGGCAGCAGCGACCATGAGATGGTAGAGTTCAGGATCCTGATCAATGGAAGGAGGGAAAGAAGCAGAACACACACTCTGGACTTCAGAAAAGGAGATTTTGGCTCCCTTAGGGAGCAGATGGGCAGGATCCCTTGGGAGGCTGATCTGAAGGGGAAAGGTGTCCAAGACAGCTGGCTGTATTTTAAAGAAACGCTGTTAAAGGCACAGGAAGATAACATTCCGATGTGCAGAAAGAACAGCAAATGTGGACGGTGACCAGCGTGGCTTATCAGGGAACTCTGCGGGGAGCTGAAACATAAAAGGGAAGCTTACAAGAAGTGGAAGCTTGGACAGATGACAAGGGAGGCATATAAAAATATTGCTCGGGACTGCAGGGATAAAATCAGAAACGCCAAAGGACAATTGGAGTTGCAGCTAGCAAGAGATGTGAAGGATAACAGAAAGGGGTTCTGTAAGTATATCAGCAACAAGAAAAGGATCAGAGGTGGTGTAGTTCCCTTACTGAATGGGGCAGGCATCCTCGTGGTGGATGATGCCAAAAAGGCTGAAGTACTCAATGCTTTTTTTACTTCAGCCTTCACAGGGAGGGCCAGCTCCCAGGCTACTACACGGGGTAACGTGGAATGGAGAGGAGAGTGGCCCTCGGTGATGGAAAGTCAGATTAGGGAACACTTAATGAAATTGGATGTGCACAAGTCCATGGGGCCGGATGAACTGCATCCGAGGGTGCTGAGGGAGTTGGCTGAAGTGATTGCAGAGCCACTGGCCATTATCTTTGAGAACTCGTGGCGAATGGGGGAGGTCCCGGAGGATTGGAAAAAGGCAAATGTAGTACCTCTCTTCAAGAAAGGAAAAAAGAAGGATCCGGGGAACTACAGACCAGTCAGCCTCACCTCAATCCCTGGGAAAATCATGGAGCAGGTCCTCAAAGAATCCATCCTGTAACACTTGGAGGAAAATAGAGTGATCAGGAACAGTCAACATGGATTCACCAAGGGCAAATCGTGCCTGACCAACTTGATTTCCTTCTATGATGAGATGACTGGATTTGTGGATGCGGGAAGAGCTGTTGACGTGGTATTCCTTGACTTTAGCAAGGCTTTTGATACGGTTTCCCACAGCATTCTTGTCGACAAGTTAAGGAAGTATGGGCTGGACGAGCGGACCGTAAGATGAATCGAAAACTGGCTAGATCAACAGGCTCAGCGGGTAGGAATCAATGGCTCGATGTCTGGTTGGCAACTGGTAACGAGTGGAGTGCCCCAGGGGTCGGTCCTGGGGCCGGTTCTATTCAACATCTTCATTAATGATCTTGATGATGGAATAGACTGCGTGCTTAGTAAGTTCGCGGATGACACCAAGTTGGGGGGAATGGTAAATACTCTGGAGCGCAGGGACAGGATCCAGGGAGATTTGGACAAATTGGAACACTGGCCAAAAGAAACCTCATGTGGTTCAACAAAGACAAGTGCAAAGTCCTGCACTTAGGACGAAAAAATCCCATGCACTGCTACAAGCTGGGGACCAATCGGCTAAGTAGCAGCGCTGTAGAAAAGGACGTGGGGGTTATGGTGGACGGGGAGATGAATATGAGCCAACAGTGTGCCCTTGTTGCGAAAAAGGCCAATGGCATATTAGGCTGCATCAGCAGGCGTATTGCCAGCAGATCGAGGGATGTGATAATTCCCCTCTATTCGACACTGGTCAGGCCACATCTGGAATACTGTGTCCAGTTTTGGGCTCCCCACTACCGAAAGGATGTGGACAAATTAGAAAGAGTCCAGCGGAGGGTAACAAAAATGATTAGGGGGCTGGGGCACATGATTTATGAGGAGAGATTGAAGGAACTAGGCTTATTTAGTCTACAGAAGAGAAGACTGAGGGGAGATTTGATAGCAACCTTCAACTACTTGAAGGGGTGCTCAAAGAGGAGAGAGCTAGGCTGTTCTCTATGGCAACAGAGGACAGAACAAGGAGCAATGGTTTCAAATTACAGCTGTGGAGGTCAAGGTTGGATATTAGGAAAAACTTTCTCACTAGGAGGGTGGTGAAGCATTGGAATGGGTTACCTAGGGAGGTGATAGAATCTCCATCTTTGGAGATTTTTAAGGCCCAGTTAGACAAAACCCTGGCTGGGGTGATTTAGTGGAAGTGGTCCTGCTTTTTAGCAGGGGGTTGGAGTAGATGACCTCGTGAGGTCCCTTCCATCCCTATTATTCTATGATTCTAAGATCGGAGCCCTGCCTGGTCTCAGGCAGAGACTGTCTGTACAAACATCTGACAGCCAAACACCTTGAGCATAAAGTTCTACTATGAGGTCAGTTTAGGTGGACAAGGGAAGGAGAAGAGGCAGATCCATGACCTGCTTAGGCTCCGAGTTGCCAGACACAATGGGAAGAGGCTGAGCCCACTTTGAAGGCGTGGCCGAGGGAGGGGAAATCTTCTCTGCTGCCACACTTCCTACGATGCATCCCTCTAACCCCCCCAAGTCAATTTAAGAGTCTAGTGTAGACTCTCTATGTCGACTTGAGAAAGTGTGCCTTAAGTCGACTTAGGAGTCTAGTGTAGACTCTACGTCAACTTGGTAAGGTCAACTTAAAGTCGACTTAATAAAGGCGACTTATTACAGTCGATTTAACTTTCTAAGTGTAGAGATAGCCAAGGAGTCCAGTGGCACTTTTAAAGACGAACAAATGTATTTATTTGTTACTTTTAAAAGTGCTACAGGACTCCTTGTTTGTATCACCCCCCAGTTCATGGATTAGCCTGGGGCTTAGGTGAGAGATAGATATTCCAGAGGCCTAGAATAAGGCAGTATTATGTTTGCCCAGAGACAAAAACATAGATAGCTGTTACTTCCAAAACTAAGGTGCAAGATGAGGTTAAGTGATAGCCAAGCAAGAGTCTGGTGGATCCGAGTGGTGCTTATAAATGGGTCTTAAGCCCCTAAACCTGAGAGTTAGGAGCTTTGTGGATCAACACTCCAGTGAGCAAGAGCTGTTGAAATCTCAAGTAAAAGTTTGTTCCCACAAGATATGACACTGTTACTTAAAAGGCAGATAGCTTATTTTGGAATCCAGTAATATTATTCACAAAGTAATAGGAATTCCTCCCACCAAAAAAAAAGTCAATTCTGCAATTGATTGGAAGCTACCTAGAATAAATATTAATACTTAATGTCAACCATCTCACATGTCTCATGCCTGCAATAGTTTTACATTCATAAAATCAGATCACATCTGCAATTCCACACAGTTAGATTCCTGCAACAGACATGCTAAGAGATACTAAACTTGAAAGGGGCCATAGCAGGGGTGGCCAAACTGTGGCTTTTACAGTTAAAATGTAGCTGATGGAGAGACCCTATGCCCACTTCCCCCATTCTCTGCCTACCAGACTGGGGTGAAGAGCTCAGAGCTTCTGCCTTGTGGCAGAGTGGTGGGGTAAAAGGCTTCTGTCCAGCGGGGAGGGGAATCTTGGAGGTCAGTATGTTTGGCCACCCTGTACCTGTTCATTTAATTAATGTATTTATAGACTCCCCTGGCTCAATATTTTTATGCTTGCATTTCACTAAGGAATGGGGTACTTGATACATACCACTTAGATTAAGTTGTTGGAGATCACTCAGTGATGTAATAGATTTGGGAAGCTGACTAATGTAATTATTATTTGCAGTTAAACTGACCAAATGTTTCAGTTCCCCTATGCCTTCCGGAATTTCTTTTAATGCATTGTGAGATATATCCAGCTCTTTGAGGCAAGTCAGTTTAGACAGCTCCTCTGAAAGTTCAGTTAACTGGGAAATAGATAAAATAATTGCTACATTTACTCTCTTATTTGATAAATGACAGTGTTTTCTTGCATAAAAAGCTGAAAAGGTAATTCTTCCTACTTTTAAATTGTTCTATAAGTCAGTTCCATCAATAAAAACTCATAATATTCCATTCTGATAGATACTGATTTGTTTTCCAATGAGAATTTACATGACACAGAATCCTGAAGAATAATTTTCTCTAGATAAAATAAAATAGAATTTCTATCAATTACAGTGATAATTGTATTATTGGACAGTGTCTGCATTGCTGAAATGGAAAAAAAACCCTTTGATTATTATTTTTAAATGCAACTAAAGAAGTGATTTTGCCTTCTTTCAAGAAACTGAAGAAAAATTACATGCTCTCTCCTTCGTTTTGCAATCAGAATGAAAGGAAATATTTACTTTTCTTCTTCTTCTTTCTTTTTTTCTGACAGAGCTAATTGCTCTCAGGTGTATCAGGTTACCATATTAGTTGGAGATGGAATAGACCTACTAGATCACTAAGTCTATTCCTCTGCAATTGAAGAATATAGTCCCGTTATAGAAATTATATTTAAAGCCCTACTTAATTTGAGATATTGCAGACTCTGCAATATTAGGCTTCCATGGCAATTTTGACAGCAGGAGCCCCACCATGTGCAGGGCTGAGAGTGGGAACCCTGCTGTCAGCTTCAGATAGCCACTGACAGCCCCAGGCAATCAACAGCAGGAACCCCCACTGTCTGCCCAGGCAGCTGACAACAGAAAATCTCAAAAAAGTAATAATGCACTTTACTACTGCAAATAATAAGGTCCTATATTATTTTTCTGCAATTTCCAGGACTTGTCCACATCTCAGTCACAATCTTTTGACAATCATCACACAATTCAGATCGGACTTTAGTTATATACACACATTATATTATTAGAAGAAAGGAAAGCCCTTTAAGAAACCAAATGTTGAAATGCTGATTCACCCATTTTTTGTGGCAAAAAAGATTAAAATAGCCAGTATTTCTTTATGAGTGACATCTGACAGCCTTTCAACAGAGGACCATGTACCCTTACACTCGCTTATTAGAAGGAAGAGCTTGCTTCAGAAACAATAACGTTTCAATTTTCATTGGTGGTAGAGTGTCATAATGCTAATTTCTCTTCAGGACACCTGCTCATTTGTCATTTTAGTCGGAAGAGAAGGTAGACAGATTTTTCAGAGTAAAATTTCTTTGTTCCACTCCTCATAACAAAAGAAATAACAAGTGGTCCAGAAAATTAAACTGTAGCAGTCTGAGTCAATTTTATCTTTTAAAAATAAGTAAAACACCCTATTTACTATCTTTGCTGAAATGAGTGAGACTTCAGGGATAAATATTGTGGTTGTCTAAATTCTGAGACACAAAATAGAAATTGTAAAGTTTTGTTCCTTTCACAGAGAAGGTTCTTGGAGATGGGATTATTTGGAAAATTCTGGTTGGTCATTTTGTCTGTCAATAGTCATCAGGATAGAAGGCCCATGAATTCACATTGCAGATGCAAAAGGAGTAGAATATAGTTAGACTATTGCTGAGCAACCTGATTCTGTTTTTATCAAAATAACAAACTGAGAGGAAATTCCTGAGTTATATAAATGTGAGGTCAGAATCAGATCTAATCTTTCTAAAAATAAAAAAAATAATAATTGAAAGGTCAGTATATATCAATCAGTATACATCTTTGCTTTACTGAGAATATTTTAATCAATTTATAACCAAAATGTTTCAAAAGCCATTTTCAGTTAATAGCTAATTACATTTTTGTTAATTTTAATGCCTTTACAAACTGTTTCTGTTCTTTGCTAACTGTAGGTGCATTACTTTTCCTTCAAGCCCCAGAGGAAAAAGTCTACTATTAATAATTTTCAGTACAGCAATTTGTATGACTAGGAAAAAATTTTCTCTTACCTTTAATCCATTTATTTGGCACATCTTGAGCTTCTCCAGTGATGAAAGATGACATATTTCAGATGGAAAAGATACTAACTGAATGCTTGACAAGTTTAAATCTTTGATCACTTGCAGATTACAAATATCTGAGGGAATGTAGTGTATTTGATTTTCTGAAAGATCAAGTGTCTGTAGAGTCTTTAAATCACACAGTTCAGTGGGAAATGAGACAAATTTGTTACGATATAAAAGTAGTACCTGGAGATACTTCATATTAGATACCGTTTTTGGAATGTTATTTATTTCATTTTCACTTAAATCTAGATACATTAGTTTTGTAAGTCTACACAAGTGTGCAGAAAAAGAGGACAGCTTGTTTCTACTTAATTCTAGATGCTCCAAATTTTCAATAAAAGAAATTTCAGTTATTATTTCTGAAATATAGTTTCCACTGAGGTTTAAGATTTTAAGAGCAATGAGTGCACACAATCCAACTGGAAATTGAGAAAGTTTGTTATAGCTCAAGTCAACTTTAGTTATCTGAATGCAATTTTTTATTTCAACAGGAATGCAAGTTAATGCATTTCCAGAAGCTTCTATAATGGAGAGGTCTTTAATATGTGTTATCTGTTCATCTAGTTTGTCCATTTGATTGCTACTTACACAAAGTTCCCTTAAATGTTTAAGTCTGTGCATTCTATTAGGAAGTTGCATTACCTGATTGCCACGAAGAATAAGACATTCCAGCATTGTACAGTTGCAAAGATTCTTTGTGATGATTTTGAATGAATTGTTGGCAAGACTAAGAACCCTAAGTTCTTGCAAATTCTCAATTTCGTCTGAAAGAACTTCCAATTTGTTATCATCCAACCTGAGTTTTTGTAGTTTTGTCAGCTGAAAAAGTTGCACAGGCAAAAATATAAGCTTGTTGTGATTCATTGAAAGTGCTCGTAGTCTCCTGAGCTCTTTCACATCCTTAGGTATACTCTGAATCAGGTTCCCTGAAATGCTGAGTTTTATTAGATTTGGAAGGTAGCAGAGGACCTTTGGGAATATTAATATCTGATTGGAATCAAGATTGAGTACACGCAAATTTGTCATGCTAATCATGTTTTCTGATAATGTTTTCAGATTATTCACAGCAAGATCTAAAATTTCCAAGGTTTCAAGGCCTTCCAGTGCAGCTGGGAATTCTTCAATGTTATTGTGACTGGCAAAAAGCTGCTTAATACTTACAAGCTTTGATAACTCTTTAGGGAGACACGATAAGTGGTTGTGACTGATGCTCAAAACTCTCAGGTTGTGAAGGAGGGAAATTTCAGATGGCAATGCTATCAGTCCATTTCCTTCAATGAATAATGTTTCCAGGTTTGTCAGATTACCTAGATCTTTATGTAAAGTTTTGATTTCATTGTTGTTTAAATCCAAATACTTTAAAGTTTGGATTTCAAAAACTACTTGAGGGATTTCCCTTAGTCCTTTGGCATTTAGTTTAACCATGAATTCTTCATGTTTTACTTGAGGTAATGTATGTGTTGATATCTTTTCAGCTATTTCAGGATTCCCTGCTGATTGTAATTGATCTCTTTTCGCATCTCCTTCAGCAAGTTCTTGAGGGATTTGGTTTAGTTCTTCAGCAATTAGATCAGTTGTGATTTCATCATCCTTTGTTTCCAGTAACACACTTGTTGACAATTTTTGAGATGCTTCAAGATTTTCTAGTGAATGTAATGCGTTTTTTCCCCCCACATCTTTTTCAGAGACCTTTTGAGGAATCTCCATCAGCTCTTCAGTATTTAGATCATCTGGGAATTCATCACTCTTTTTTTCAGGCAATAAAACACTTGTTGAGAATACTTCAGCTATTTCAAAGTTTTCCACTGATTGTAATTCGTCCTTTTTAGTATCTCTTTCAAAAACTTCTTGTGGGAGTTCCATTGTCCCATCATTACCAAGATCAGCTGTGCTTTCATCATCCTCTTTTTCAGGTGACATACTTGTTGATAATCCTTCAGTCATTTTAAGATTCTCAAGTGATTGTAAGATATCCTTACTAGAATCAGGAACTTCCTGTGGAATTTCATTCAGTCCTTTGGTATTTAAGCCTGCTATGAGTTCATCTTTCTTTTCAAGAGACCTTGTTGTTGATAATTTTCCAGCCATTTCAAGATTCTCAATTGATTGTAATGAATCTTTTCTGGCATTACTTTCAGAAACCTCTTTCTGGATTTTGTTCAGTCCTTCAGCATTTAGGCCTACTGGGACTTCATCCTGTTCCTTCCTGCTTGTTGATAAATTTTCAGACATTGTGGGATGGATGGCTCATTGATTCCTTTCCAGTATCTCTTCAGAAACTGAAAAATTTCAAGTGTGGAAACTATATGAAGCAACATGTTTTTTAACATAAGGAAACTGAACTAGTAATTATAACAGAATTTTATAATAATCTAGATGTGCACCCATCTATTTATTTGGGCATCTTACTGAAAACTGGATTTGTCTTTAATTCTGATGCTCCTCATTTCTTTAGCATAGTATTTTGTCATCCAGATTTTTTTGGCTGGAATAACAGGAAAATACAGCATCACAAACAACTCTACATTTGTTCTGTGGCTTTCCATTTCAACAAATCCTGGGATTAAGTTGAAAGGGAACTGGGATATGCCTTTGTTTTTATAAAATAATGAGATAAACACACTGAGATTGACAAATAACATGAAAAGTAAAAGAGGCCAAGATTTAAAAAAAAAAAATAGGATGCTAATTTTAAGACTCCTAAATCCATATTTAAGCACCAAAGTGGTCCGATTTTAAAAACAGTGCACATCCAATGGGTCTCATAACTTAAGGTGTCTAAAATATAAATTCAGGAGCTTAATTTTAAGATCTTATTTTCGAAAATATTTACCAAAGTATTTACCATATAAGTTCTAATCAGAGTCTCGTGATGTATGTGAGAAATTTCTTTGGACTATCCTTAATGTACATATGGAAGGGTGCATATGTTTACATCATATGAAGTGATCTTCAAATAATTGAGGGTGAGACTCACAAAAGTACTCAGGATCCTACACCTGACTCAGACAATTCAGACACTTAAGTGTGGGGTATAGGTGCCGAAATCCCAGTTTTAGGCGCCATTGTGATTCACAAAACTCCCACCAACTGCTACAGGCATCTAAACTCACCCGGTTCCTAACTTTTTATGGTTAAAGGTTCCCTAGGTGCCTATGTTTCTGCCTCTGATTATACATAATGCTGCCTCACTGTATGCATACAGATGCCTAACTCTTGCCAAAGCCTTAGGTAGGGATCGGCAACCTTTGCTGGCCCCCATGCCAGCCCTGCCAACTGCATCCTCAGCAGGTGCCGGGGGCGGGGCCAAAAGAGGCAGGGACAGCTCCCCCCAGCTGGTGGTCTCCAGTTCCTGGCCAGGGCCGGGGCCGGCACCTGCGGGCAGATGTCCTCCGGTTCCCGGCCCCGGCTCCTGCTGGCAGCGGCGGTGCGGGGCTGATGGCCCCTGCTGGCCCTGCTCCCTGCTGGGCAGCAGGGCTGCTGGAGGGAAGCGGGGTGGGTTGGCCTGCCCAGAGCCGCTGCTGCCAGCAGGAACTGGCCCCAGCCATGTCCGGCAAGAGGGTGGGTTAGCTCAGCCCGCCTGGAGCCACCATCTGCTGGTGGGAGCTGGCTCCGGGGCCAAGAACTGGAGGCCGCCCTCCAGCGGGAGCCAGCCCCGGCTGGGAACTGGAGGCCACCCGCTGGCATGTGCCAGCCCCGGCCCCGGGGCTGGCTCCCGCTGGCAGCGGCAGCTCCAGGCAGGCCAAGCTGACCTGCCCTCTTGCCGGCCATGGCCGAGGCCAGCTCCTGCTGTCCTGCTGCTGCCAGCAGCAGTGGCTCTGGGTGGGCCTACCTGAACCCCTCCCCTCCAGCAGCCCTACCCAAGGGGTGGGGCCAGCAGGGGCGATGAGCCTTGCGCCACAGCTTCTGTTTCCCTGCTGGCTGCGCTCCCCAATGGGGAAGTGCAGCAAGCGGGGGCTTGGAGCCATAGCACACGGCTCTTGTGGCCCCCGGACGGACTGGGGGGGGCGGGACCAGCAGGTGCCTGAGTGGTGCCTTGTGCCGCTCAGGCTCGGCCCACGTGTCAACCTTGGCACACGTGCCGGGGGTTGCCGACCCCTGCCTTAGAGTGAGTTATAACCCTGGAGCGGGGAGGGGGAGAAAGCATTTGAGCAAGGGCCTGTATCAGTTGGATGCCCTAACCACCAGGTTACAGAATCATTCTCATCCTTGTTTTTTGCTTGTCTCATAGTCTCTCAGGCTATGTGTACACTTGTAAAGTTAAGTTGACTCTTAAGTCGACTTACCAAGGTCAACTTTAAGTTGACCTTGTTAATTCGACTTAACAGGGTGACTGCACTTTAAGTCGACCTAGGTCGACCTTGTTAAGTCAACTTAACAGTAGACATAGCCGTCCACATTGGCTTTAAGTTGACTTAATAAGGTCGACTTAGCGCTATTCCCCATTCACACTGGCTTTAAGTAGACTTAAGAAGTCGACTTAAGGCTTAAGTCGACCTTCAGAGGTGGTGTTATTAAGTTAACTTAAGCTGTTAATAAGTCGACTTAAGGAAGTGCCTAAATTGACCTAATAAGAACCCAGTGTGGACGCAGCTTTCTGTAAGTTGACTTAAGCATCCTTAAGTCGACCTAAGTTGCCAGTGTAGACGCACCCTCAGTGACTATTTGTATTTTTCCACAGCGGAACATCTTCAACAGGAGAGACTAAGAGAGCCCCATGTTAGAATATCCCTAGAGCACTCTTCTGGGAGACCTCTGTTCAAATTCCTTCCTCTCCACCTCCAAGTCACAAAAGACAACTGCATTTGTGTCTGCCACATCCTAACAGCTGGATTAAAAGTCATAAAGTCAGTGCTTCCACTTCCTGTGAGTGTAGAGCACGGCAGACACCTAACTAATTCTCACAAGAAAGTACTTAGGTGTATAAGCCACTGGACTTTCAGAAAGGGATTCCCATTTGTAGATTGTTAGCAAAGATATGCACCGTGGCATTAGGTGCCTAACCAGGGGTTAAAGTATGCCAGAACGCACTGGAACGCCATTCCAGGACCCAAAAATTTGGCGGGCCAGCATTTCGGTGCCCAGGAAACCAGAAAACTCCAGTGGAACGCATGTTCCACTCTGCCCTGCAGGCAGGCTGCTGCTCAGGAGTTTTCAAATCTCCCGCCCTGAGCATGCTCCGAAAGAGCGTGCTCAGGGTGGGAGTGGCCTCCTGGTCAGTGCAACTCCGGATGCCCCTGCAGCTCTCTGGCCAGGTAAATTGGGGGCCGGGCGGGGGAGAGGAGCCAGAGAGCTGGGACTGGGAGTGCTGTGGAGCTTGGACAGGGAAGGCTGGGCAGGCTGGGGAGCTGGTGGGGGCCAGGCAGGCCGTGGAGCCGATGGGGAGCTGGGAGGCTCAGGGATCAGGGGCTGGTGACCGGGAGGGTCAGGGGCCACAGAGCCAGTCAGGGGGTGGGGACCAGGAGGGTCAAGGAGCAGGGGCTGGGGAGCCGATGGGGGCCGGGAGGGTCGGGGGCCGTGGAGCCATTCGAGAGCTGGGGACCAGGAGGGCCAGGGAGCTGATGTGGACCGAGAGGGTCGGGGGCTGCGGAGCCAGTTGGGGGGTGGGGACCGGGAGGATTGAAGAGCTGGGGCCAGGGATCTGGGGCCAGGGAGCTGCCAGGCAACAGTGGGCCCATGGAGCAGGAACTGTGGGCCTGGGGCGTTCCTAGGCCAGACAGGACTCAGCTTCAGGGTCCCTAAGGGGAGTAGTACAAGGGGGTTGCCTCCTGTCAAACTTCAGCTCCGCCCACCGGCCATCCATCAAACTTTAGCCATGCCCACCTGTCACCGGAAGTACCGCACCATCCGACCAACTGACATCCGGCCCCGGCCACCGGAAGTCCCATCCCATCCGGTCACCTGACATCCAGCCCCGCCCCCCACCCCACCTGTCAGCAGAAGTCCCGCCCCAGCCGGTCACCTGACATCCGGTCCCACCTGTCACCGGAAGTCCCACCCCATGACATCCGGTCTCGCCCGCAAGCTCTCACTTCCGTCTGACAAGGGTCACCTGATCAGAAGTGGGCGTTGTGACCCTTTCCCCGCCCATCGGGGCACATTTCACCCCGAGAGCAGGATTGGCCGGGAAAGGGCACATGGCGGGGGTGGGGCGACCCTCCACCAATCAGGGTCCTTCCGGAAGGGCGCGGCAGTTGGCCGGGAGGCAGCGCCGCCCCCCGGAAGTCTCGGGCCTTTTTAAAAGCAGAAGACCCCGAGGGTGGTTTCTTGAGGCCGCATGGTTCGCAGCTCGTGGAGAACATGGACGCCTTCGCCACCCCCGTGAGACCTCTACACTTTGTTTTGGCTCCTAAAGTCTTGGCCCCCTGGCGTAGAAAGCGGTACATCAGCAGCAGTTCTGAGGAAGAGGGAGAAATCAAGGACAGCCAGAGCCCTTGGGCTCAGCCTTTGTTTGATACGCCAGAACCCGAAACCCAAGAGATCAGGGAGCAGCCTGACAGACTCTCACCGGCACCAACAGACCAGGAGAAAGGAGAAGAGGAGGCTCAGGTAAAGGAACAAGCATGGGTTGCTAACTGCATAGCTTTAAAAAGCCAAAAGGGTGGTGGTGGATTCACAGCTCTTTCTTTTTTTCTGAAAATCTCTCTTGTCTTTCAGGAACCCCCGGACAATATTGCAGCGGACGAGAAAGATGAAGCTGGCCCGCCTTGTTTTTGTTCAACACCGGTACACACCGATGAAGAGGATGAGGCCAGGGATGAGGCCTATCTGGAGTTTGAGAGAAGGCTCGGCCTGGAAACGTTTGAACCACTGCCACGTCGCCAGCGTAAAACACTCATGCGGTCTGTTCTGCGTGTTGCTGTTTCTGCTTCCCTTAATTACTGTCTTAAGGAAAAGATGTTTGCAGATTGTGAAGGCTGTGTCATAGACGCTCCAGGCCAACGGCACCATGACTGTGTGCAGTGGACTTCAGAGGATATAAACTGCAAACTCCAGGATGTGTGCGCTGAACTATGTTTTGAAAGCTTGTTTAACATTGTTATTGCCACGAGTTACGTTATGGAATGTCTGTACGTAACTAAAGAACATTTAGACCTAGGGGTGACCTTGGTACGCGCTGTGCAATTCGATCCAGACCCTAGCAGCGTTCTAAAGAAGATGACTGAACCGGAGGATGCCCGTTTGGAGCGTTGTATGGACCGGCTGGTTACAAAATGTTACAGAAATCTACTTAGGAAGCAGACTATGCGTAAGAAATACAAAAGGATTAAGTTAGAGAATGCTGAGGGGTCATACACGAGATATAAACCATCTTGTTAGCTGTAAATAAATGCATCTCTGGAAAAGGCCTGCGTGGGCCTTAAAGGTAAGTGTTTATTTCAAGGTTGCCACCGGTCTTTTAAATAAAAATGTTTTTTGTGAGATCCAGCTATTGCATCTTTGTGTACTTACAGCAAAAATCTGAAATTTGTGTAGCAGCATTTTGTGGGGAAAAACAACCCAGAAATATTTATTTAAAATAAAGCCAAAGGATTAGAAAGGCAGCATGGAACAGGGGGTCTCTGACTCACCACCCCACTACAAGAAGCCACCCTGATTTCTCTCTCTTCCTCAGAACTGCTGCTGATGTACAGCTTTCTACGCCAGGGGGCCAAGACTTTAGGAGCCAAAACAAAGTGCAGAGGTCTCACGGGGGTGGCGAAGGCGTCCATGTTCTCCACGAGCTGCGAACCATGCGGCCTCAAGAAACCACCCTCGGGGTCTTCTGCTTTTAAAAAGGCCCGAGACTTCCGGGGGGCGGCGCTGCCGCCCGGCCAACCGCTGCGCCCTTCCGGAACGACCCTGATTGGTGGAGGGTCGCCCCACCCCCACCATGTGCCCTTTCCCGGCCAATCCTGCTCTCGGGGTGAAATGCGCCCCGATGGGCAGGGAAAGGGTCACAACGCCCACTTCCGATCAGGTGACCCTTGTCAGACGGAAGTCAGAGCTTGGGGGGCGAGACTGGATGTCATGGGGTGGGACTTCCGGTGACAGGTGGGCAGGGGGTGGGACCGGATGTCAGGTGACTGGCTGGGGTGGGACTTCCGCTGACAGGTGGGGTGGGGCCGGATGTCAGGTGATCGGATGGGACGGGACTTCTGGTGACAGGTGGGTGGGGCTAAAGTTTGATGGATGACCAGTGGGCGGGGCTAGAGTTTGACAGGAGGTAGCCCCCTTGTACTACTAAGCGGAACTGGGGAAGTGGGGTGAGTTCCCCTGGGGGGCTCCGTGCTCGGGGGCCCAGCCCAGCCCGCTTTCTGCCTGGTCCCAGCATGCAGCTCGCTATGGCTGCTTGCCTCCCCTCCAGGCTTGGGGGAGCAAACAGCCCTTTCTTTCACTTCTTTCTTTTCTTTTCTTCTTCCTTAAAAAAAAAACTTTAAAAATTAATTTTAATTAAAAACCTTTATAAAAGGTTTTTAAAAAACCTTTCTAAAATTAAATTGCAATTAAAATTAATTCAAATTAAATTAATTAAAATTAAACCCAATTAATTTTAATTAAAATAAATTTTAATCCAATTAATTAATTTTAAATGCATTTTTAATTAAATAAACTGGTAGCCCTTCAAGGTTTTAAATATGAATATTGGTCCCTCAACCAAAAAGGTCGGGAACTACTGATTTATAATACAGAGTTTTAAGTGTGTTCATTTGCTTCTTCTTTGTCTTTCTAATGATACTGCTATCTTCAGGGGGGGGGGGGCATTTCGCATCCTGGCCTGGGCTCTAAACACCACTGGGAGCCCCTCCAGGCCCATGCCCCAAACACTGCTAATCTGGGCCCAAGCCGCTCACCCTCCAGGCTTGGGCCCCACACGCCACCAAGGGGAGTGCTTCCCAGGCCCCAAATGCCACCCCCTCCCAGCCTGGGCCATTCACCCGTTGAGCCTGGTCCCCAAACTCCACCCAGGGGGCCTCAAACATCACTGGGGAGGCCCCCTCCGGACTGAGCTGCTCCCGCACCAGGCCCCAAAGACCATCCCCAAGGGCCTCAAATACCCCCGGGGGGCCATTGGACCCAGGCTGTTCACCACTCAGCCCCAAATTCCACAGAGGCTGCCAGCCCCAGGCTACACACCCATGCCTGCCCATGGCCTCTAGCCCGCTCCCCCAACATCCCACTGATTTGCCTGGCCCAGCCCGGCCCTGTAGCCCACTCACCCACCACAAGCCCAAGGCCCCACTCACCTGCTGCCAGCCCAGCCTCTCTGTCCCTCCTTCTTGTGCAAGGGGGCTAGGCCCCAGAGTGCTTACCTACGTTATGCTGGTCCTGCTGCTGCACAAGCTGCTTGGGCATGAAGGAGGGATTTAAATTTCCCTCCTCTCTCTGCTCTGGGCCGCCTGCTGCAGGGCAGGAGATTTAAAAGGGCAGATCCCTGCTGGCTGCAGCTGAGCTCTTCCCAGGTGTGTGGGCTCAGGGCAGGCAGGCTGTTTGCATGTGTGTGATGGGGCTCAGGGCACTGGCCAGCACATTTGGGACCTGTGCCCCAGGTGCCCAATGGCAGTGACACCCCTGCCCTACAGACTACCCTGCTCCAGTCCTAGTTCTGCCCTGCTCTCGACAGCGGACAGCTCCCAAACTCTCCCCCACTGACCAGCCACAGACTGCGGGTCTCGGCTCTGCCCCCGCAACCCCTGGGGCCGTTCAGTGGCCCGCCCAGCTGAACACCTGCCGTGGCCCCCAACCAGGCAGAGAGAGGCGATGCCTTGTGACCCTGCTACTGCTAGCCTGGCTGTGTGGGCCTAGTAACATGAGGACTGGAAGGGGCAGCGGGCAGGCGGGGACACAATACACCTGTCCTACCTCACAAGGCTGCAGCTTAGATGCGCATCCAGTAGCCATGACAACAGGAAGACACTTACTGGAGCGGTGACAGATGGTGCAGTGCAGGCACAATTGAGTCTTGCGCACACACAAAACGGCACTGACTACTGAATTTGGAGTCATCGGGCCTGCAGTCGACTGGGGGGCTGGCAGCTGGGAGGGAGAGGAGCTGGGTCCCAGTGACCACATAGGGAAAGGGGAGAGGAATAGGTGTGGGATGCAGCCGACAGGGCGGTGATGTGCTCGGTGCTCTGCGCTGGATCTGCTTTAATTACAGCCGGGGCAATGCTGCCTGTGAAAAATATCTGGAGCATAGGACCCCCATACCCAAATCCCTCCCCCACATTACTACTTTTTGCCAGGCACCACCCCTGCTTGCCTATGGCTCCCTGAGCCCAGGCCCCAAATGCCACTTGGGGGCCCCATGCCAGGCCTGGATGCGAAATGCCAGTGTGCCTGGGCCCCAAACACTGCCCGAGAGGACATCCCCACCGGGCATTTGCCCCAAATGCCACTAGGAGGGCCACCTGTCCCTGGCCACTCCATCACACCCCCTCAGGGCCCCCAGAACCCTGCTAACTCACCTGACTCAGCCCAGGGGCCCACTCACCCACTGCAGATCTGGGACCCCTCTCACCTGCTCCTTGTCCAGTTTCCTTTTCCCTCCCCCTTGCCCAGTGGGGCTAGGTCCCAGAGGCAGATTAAGGGGACCGGGCCCTGGGCTCTGGCCCCCTGGTAGGCCTCCTGCCTGGGGCCCCAGCCCCCTATTGGAGGACCCCTCCAGGGGCTCTGGCACCCTGCTCTGGCCGGTCTGCCTCTGGGGGCAGTGGGGCTGACTGGCGAACAGTGCAGCTTCCAGTGCAGTCCTCCAGGGCCACAGGCCTGGAAGGCCACGCCAGAGGCCATAAACAGCATGCCAGCTGGCTCTGTCCCTGGAGCAGGGCAAGTACATGCTGGCCCAGCCTGCCCCTGGGGGCAGAGCAGCGGGCTCAGGGGCAAGGCAAGAGCGTGGAGCCTAGCCTCTGGCCCAGGGTGGCCCCGCCCTGCTAGGGTTACCATATTTGAACTTTCAAAAAAGAGGCGCTGGAGAGGGGATGACGGAAAATGGTGGGCAGCGAGTGGAGTGGTTTGGGGATGGGGCTATGGGTAGGGATGATGGGGGCTCTAGGCAGTGAGTGGGGGGGTCAGGGAGGTTTGGAGACTATGGATGGGGATGATGAGGGGTCAGGAGGTTTGGGGGGCTGTGGGGTGGGAAGATGGGAGCTCTGGGCCCTGAGGGCAGAATCAGGAAGGTCTGGGGGGCTCATGGTGGCAGCAAGGGGGGCTCTGAGCAGTGAATGGAAATTTGGAGGGGTTATGGGTAAGGTGAAGGGGATGGGGGCTCTGTGCCATGAGTAGGAAGCCAGGGGGCTTGGGGGGTTCTTGCTGGGGGTAGAGCCCAGGGCCAGATTAAGGCAGCCCTGACCTAAAGGGGGGCCCCACAACCCCCCCAAAATCCAGCCCTAGCTCATCACCCCAACAATGCTGCCAGTAGGTCCCCTCCCTAATCAACATGTGCCTGCTATGGGCCCTCTCGCCAGCCCCCTTCCTTTCTCCCTACAGATCCCCTTCCTCGCCGAGCCTCTACCTCAGGGGCTCCCCTTCCCCAGCCCCGCTGCGGGGGTTCCCCAATCTCTGCTCTGGTCCTGCAACCACTTCACCAGCCCCATCCTCACCTGAAAGGGACTGAATGCAGCCCCTGGACAGCTCTCTGTGGCTCGGCAGCCACACCGGGAGCAGGGAGGGAGGAGGTGGCAAGGCAAGAAGAGCTGCCCAGAGGGGAGGGAGGAGGAGGGACATTCTCCCCAGACTTCCTCCTCCCTCCTGTTTCCCTGGGCACCAAAAGACATTTTAAAATTGTGTCTGGACAGAGGTTTTATGTCCAAAAAAGAGGATATGTCTGGCAAAACCTGGACATATGGTAACCCTATGCCCTTCAGGTCCCCGGCACAGGCCTCGTAGGGCTGTGCTGTAATCCACCCTTGCTGGGCCCCAGAGTACTTACCTGTGTTGTGCTGGTCCCCTAGCTGCACATGCTGCCTGGGCCCGAAGGAGGGATTTAAATTTCCCTCCTCTCTCCTGCTCTGGGCCAGGTGCTGCAGGGCAGGAGATTTAAAAGGGCAGACCCCTGCTGGCGGCAGCTGAGCTCTTCCCAGGCAGACAGGAACTCAGGGCAGGTGTTTGCACCTGCACGTGCTGCACTCACGAGCAGATTCGGGGCCTGTGTACCCAATGGCAACGATGCCCCTGCTTTCAGGAGTGCAGAGAAGTACAATTTTCTGTGCTGCCCTCCTTCCACAGATGACACTCCCCTTGAGTCGCACAAATCAGGATGGAGAGGGACTATTTGGTCATCTAGTAACTACGCTGGAGGCCAGCACAGGCTTGTTCCCTAAAGTAATCAGCCAAAGGCTTTGCTGGGTCCAGCCTTGGAGACGCTCTTCCGTAGCCTCACAACCCCTTCTCAGCAGCTGTTCTTATTTTACACTACCCAAGACAAAAACCAGTCACTTTTTATTGATATTTTGCAGACTTTGGGGCTCTAAAAGGAGAAATCTATGTATCAAATTACATTACTTGTGAGGTGACAGCTGATGTCTTTTGAAAAGTCTCCCTGTACTGGCAGCCCCAGATGAAATGAAGCATGCAGCAAGCAGTAGAGCCACTTTTAGCAAATAATATGCTTCTGTGTTTTCTGAGCACAAACAAGGAAATCAGAACTTTACTAAGTGAAAACAAAGAACTTCGAGTGAAAGAGACGTTGCTGAAGCTGAGGGCTAATTTATTTATGTAAATTAGTGATGAAGAGAAATAAGTTTAAAAGTTTCAGTATGCATTTAAAAGTTTCCTTTTTCAGTTCTACTAGCATCCTTTTTCTCCTCAAAGTTTCCTTGTTCAGCTGGTTGGGGGGTGGGGGGTTAGTGGCAGTCACAAAATTTGTCCCCTTTCCCCTCCAAAGTTGTAAAATTAATTTTTTCAACCAGCTTCTTTTTTGTTACTTCTCACAGAAGATGAACAGTGAATTGAACTAAGAAGGAAATTGAACTTCTTGTGGATTTGGTAATTCAGAACTTTCCAAAAATTTTTGTAATACTGCTGCAAGTTTCCAGGAAATGCTGCTCTATTGCAATTTCCTAGTAACATAGTCTCCCTAAGGTGTTGCCACAAGAAGAGCTAGTGTAAACATAAGTGTTATAGGCTATGTCTACAGTTGGCCAAATAAGTCAACTTTGCTAAGTCAACTTTGTATATCCACATGATAAAATTAGGTCGACTTAAAGTAGACCTTGCAAAATCGACTTAGAGTGTCCACACTAGACGCCTAAGTCAACTTCTAGGGGCTAGATGGACCTGGGAGTGGTCCATGGTGGGAAGGGGGCACCCCTTTCAAAGTGCCAGGGGGCTCAGCATTTCCCCCATAGTACCAGTATACAATGGGGACTGAGCAGGACAGGGACAGGGGCAGGGTATAGGAGTGGGGTGGACAGGGCTGAGTCCTGCCCTGTGGGTGGGCACGCCAGGCTCTGGCTGTGCCAGCCACCCTGGCAGGGAGGTCAGTGGGGGAGCCGTGGGGGCCCTTTAAGTCGACTTAGGGCTAATCCGCGTCTACACTGGCTAAGTCGACTTAATAAAGTCGACTTAGCCAGTAAAGTCGACTTTAAACTAGGCTTTATAAAGTCGACTTAAAATTTCCTTAAGTCGACTTAAGCAGCAGCTTAAGTCGATTTAAGGAAATTGTAGTGTAGATGCAGAGTAAATTAAGTCGACTTAAGCATGCTTAAGTCGACTTAATTTACAAGTGTAGACGCACCCCTAGTCTTGTAAATAACATACAATAAAATGCAGAGAGGCTCATAATGCACAAAATGTCCACCACACTAACTGAGAAAAGAGTTGTGTCTTTCTATGGTTCAAATATAACCCCTGGAGGAACTAAAACAGATCTGAAATAAAATTTTGTGTTTCTGTTATATTAATTTTTATAGTGTTATCCTTACTGAAATAATCATCCAGTCTCATTTCAGCATCACATCTGATGTTACAGGAAATGCACATATGATAACAACCAACAAGAAACAATTCACATAACCACAGAACATCTCCAGATTGATAAATCAGTGGTTTTTTTCCTTGCCTATATATAACTGGCACCAGATCCAAATCCCAGTTAAATCAATGGAAAACCTCCCACTGACTTCAGTATGAATTGGATTGGACATTGTTTATTATAGCTCCTAGACAGATTTAGTAGAAAAGTAAGGTCATGTAGAAATAGCCCATTAACTTGGCAACAATACCCATGTCTGCCTACTGTGAATATTAGGGCTAATGTCTATTGTATTGTATTTACACAGCAAATGCTTATTGTATAGCATATGAATATAAATAGTATACACTGTTAATTTGAATATGAAACTATTAATATTTTTTGCCAGTCTGTAAAATGTCTGTTTATAGGATCCAAACACCATGTGTAATATAGACCTTTGGTTGGTTTGCTGGCTTTTCTCAGAGTTCCTCAGATTCAGTATGTGTTGATTATACTGATGAATGTCAATGTCTGAATGTGCTATTTACATTGCTATGTCTACCATAAAGCATATACTTCATCTATAATTCTCAAAAGTGCTTTTACATGGTAGCAACAGATTTAAGTGTGACAACCAGCAGACAAACAAAGTCCTGTGGCACTTTTAAAGACTAACAGATATATTTATCGTATGAGCTTTCATGGGAAAAAATCCCACTTCGTCAGACGCTTTGAAGATTGGAAATTTACAGAATGGGAGGAAATTAAATGCAGGAAAGTGTATGACATAAGATCAGGTCAGGCTGTAACAGCAAATCAAAATAGATGTTAGGATTCAAATACTCGGGAATAGCATATAGAGGAAGGTGAGGTCAAATCACCTGTTGTAATGAGAAAAAAATCTGTAGTCCTTCTTTAACCCCAAGGCAACTGAGTCGAATTTGTATATAAATTCAAGTTCTGCAGTTTCTCTTTGAAGCTGTGATTTGTTATTCATCTGTTTCAGCACAACTATTAGCAAGTCGTCAATGGAGTGAGCAGGGAGATTGAAGTGTTCCTCTATTGGTTTTTGAGTGTTGTAATTTCTGTCAGATTTGTGTCCATTTATTCTTTTGCACAGAGACTGCCCTGTTTGTCCAATATATAAGGCAGAGGGGCATTTCCAGCATATGATGGCATAAATCACATTGATGGATGAGCAGGTGAATGATCCCTTGGTGGAGTAGGTGGTTTGATATGGTCCTGTGATGGTGTCTTCAGTGTAGATATGAGGGCAAAGTTGGCAGCGTGTTTTGTTGCAGGGATATGTTCCTGCTTTAATGTTTCTGTTGTTTGATCTGTAGTTGCTGGTGAGTATCCGTTTAACCCGTTGGGGGGCTGTCTGTAAGCGAGGAGAGGTCTGTCTCCCAAGGCTTGAGAGAGTTAGGGATCGTCTTGTAGAACAGGCTGTAGATAAGCTCATGCAATAAATATATCTGTTAGTCTTTTAAAGTGCCACAGGACTCTGTTTGTTTCTCTGCAATAGACTAACACGGCTACCCCTTTGGATCTTAACCAGCAGACAGAATACATAATTCTGTAAGGAATATAGGCAACAATGTGAGGGGCACACTGTCAAAATTCACAGAAAATCCAATATAATCCTCTAGGAATCAGTTACAAAAAGGTGACAAACGGTAGTTTGTCATTCAGGTATATGTAGTGTAACTGCATCCCATTGATACCTCACTTTTAATTTTCTTTATATCGCTATAGTTTCCTTACAACGCTTATGCATATACTGATAATGCTTTTGCACATTTTCCTTTTACCGTACTTAGAAAGTTTCCTTGCAATTCTCTTGCTAATTTTACAAAATGGGAACTCGGCCAAGCCTTCTTAAAAGAAAAACTGATCAACAGGTTATTACATCATTTTCAAATGAAGATTGTAGATCGATAAATAACACTTTGCCACTACAACTGTTTAGTGTTGCTAGGAATTTGATTAATTACAGTCTTCATGATTCTCTAATTGTGTCTGATTCAGACTTTACAATGCATTCAATTAATTTTCACTCAAGAGAGCTTGACAAAAGCGCAGAATCAAAACAGCAGTCACAGCATGACAAAAATTTCCCATGTGTGGTTATAGGTCCAATGCACAAAGCTAGCACCAAAATTTTAGGCCAGGTTTTTAAAAATAGGAGCCTAAGGTACAGTCCCATTGACATTAATGTTAGCTGTTGGGTGCTTAGCTCTTACGAAAATCAGGTCACTTATTTAGGTGCCTATATATGGCTATGTCCACACCTAAATTTTAAGTCGACTTAGGGGGGACCCGACAAAGTCAACCTAGAGCATCCACATTGGATGCCAAGGTCGACTTTTAGGGGCAAGGGGGACCTGGGAGAGGTCCACGGTGGCAGGGGGGCACCCCTTGCCAAGTGCCAGGAGGCTCAGCCTTTGCCCCATTATACCTAGGTACAATGGGGCAAAGGGGGACAGGGACGCTGGCAGGGCATAGGGGTAGGGTGGGCAAGGCTCTGCCCTGCCCTGTGGGGGGGCATGCCAGGCTCCCCCTGTGCCACCACCCCCGGCAGGGAGGGAAGTGGGGAAGTCCTGGAGAGCCCTAAGTCAACTTAGAGTCGACTTAGGGCTATTCTGCATCCACACTGGCTTAAGTTGACTTTAGAAAGTCGACTTAAGCCTAAAGTCGACATTAAACTAGGTTTAGTAAAGTCAACTTAATTTTCCTTAAGTCGACTTAAGCAGCTTGCTTAAGTCGACTTAAGGAAACTGTAGTGTAGACGCAGAGTAAATTAAATCGATTTAAGCAAGCTTAAGTCGACTTAATTTACAAGTGTAGATGCACCCTATGGATTTAGGAACCTTATTTTAGGCCCCAATCCACAAAGGAATTTACATGTCATGACACTCAGTACTGCAACTGTTAGGAAAATCACTGGTGTAGCACTGCAACACATAAAGCCTGAGGTAGGAACCTAGGCTTCCTATACTAGTGCATGAAGAGACAGGAACCTTAAAATGCTGTCCACAGAACCCAGCATTCTAAGTGAAAAGCTGCCTAATCTAGCTAATGGCAGATGCTCATGAGAGGAGCATGTGCAAAGCCCTTCTTCTCTCTCAGAGTTCGATATCTAAAGCTGGGCTGCAGGGAGGGATCTCTCTTTTTCTGCTTGTGATCCAAAACTGGAAACCCATTGTGACAGCCTGCTCCCCAAATCCGGTCTGGTGTGCTGCTATGACCCCTCGAATCCCACTCCTGAACCCCAATTCACCACACTGCTGGGCGACCACTCACTCCTAAGTCAGTCCACACCAGCCACCAGTGTGTAATTGGTCCCAGGCAGTTGGTGTAAATCCACTAGCCACACAGACGTTGGTCCCCAAGCAAACACACCCAGCCCCAGATGCTATACTGGGAGACACTGCCTTACAGGGATTGGGACCCACTCCCAATCACCTTAGTCTCAAATCCGTCCACTTAACAAAGAACTGGATTGTGCCCAGCCTTCCACATCCCCACCCTCTAAAGATCACACATCCTTAGATAAAACAAATACTAGTTTATTGATCAGAGTCTGATTTCAACTGAGAACATGCCCAATCAAGGCAGAAACATAATATAGATGAGTCAGGAGTGACCACTATCAAATAAAAGATATAAACTGCATACTAATAACATCTCTACCTAAACTGACCTCCTAGTCCAAGATTATGCTCAAGGTGTTTGGCTGTTCGATGTTTTACAGCCATTCTCTGCCTATTCCCAGGCAGGGCCCAGATCTTGGTTGAAGTTGGTTGCAAGATGCTGTCTTCCCAGACCGAAGCCTGCAGCTTCTCCCTCCAAACAAGTTCCAAAGGAGTAGCCGTGTTAGTCTATTGCAGAAAAACAACAGCGTCCTGTGGCACTTTTAAAGACAAACAGATTTATTTATCACGAGCTTTCGTGGGAGAAAATCCCACTTCGTCTCCCACGAAAGCTCATGCAATAAATAAATCTGTTAGTCTTTAATTGTGCCACAGGACTCTCTTGTTTTTCCCTCCAAACAGTCTCTGTGTCTTTGTTTTTACAAACTACTGACAGACCCGCCTCCCCCTCCCCCGCGTCCTGTTGTTTGATTCTCTACCTGAGCCAAGGAGGGCATTAGCATTCCCTTTGTCGTGTAAGTCTCCAGCCACTGTGCTAGAGATAGTCCTGAGAGTCTGAACCCTGTAACATGCTTCACATCTGCACATACCTGTTGCTGGTAGGGAACATGGCATCACAGCAATCCTGTAGAATATGTTATGAGCATTCATAAAGGAACCTGGTATAGCATATTTGGCATCAAATCACACGATTACATTGCAAAATTGAACAGAAAAGTTACACAGACTATACCCTAGATGTGCACGGATGTGCATCCCGTCACACCCATCTCCGAGGGTGAGGCAGCTTGGGTGCCCAATGTGTTTTTTGTGAGAATAAGGTAGGCACCTATCTCCGCCCAGAGGAGGAGAAATCAGAGGTGGTTATAGTGCCACCCATCTTAAAACTTTTAGCTCACTGGTTAGAGAACACAACAAGGATGACCCAGGTTCAATTTCTCCCTCTGCTACAGGGAGAAAAAAGGCTTGAACAAGGGTATCCTACCATCCAAGAGAATGTCAGAACCACTGAGTTATGGGATATTCTGATGTGAGGCGCCCTCAGTCTCTCCTGAGGAAGCTGTTTTCATTTGATAAGTAATTAGTCATTTGGGCGCAGGGCCTCTCATAGACTTTAAGGTCAGAAGGGACCAGTACAATCATCTAGTCTATCCTCCTGCAAAATGCAGGCCTCAAGACCTCATCCACTCACTCCAGCAATAGGCCACCAACCTATGTCTGAGTTATTTACTTCCTTAAATCATGATTTAAGGACTTAAGATAGAGAATTCACCGGTAGGTGAACCATGCCCTGTGCTACAGAGGAAGGCAAAAAACCCCCAGAGCCCAGGCCAATCAGCCCGGGGGGAAAATTCCTTCCCGACCCCAGATATGGCAATCAGTTAAACCCTGAGCACGCGGGCAAGTCTCAACAGCCAGTTACCCAAGAAATGATTCTCTGTAATAACTCAGAACCCACCCCATGTACTCTCCCCTCTTAGGCCGCTTGTATATCCACCACATGTAGCCAAATATCAGTCAATTTCCAAAACAGGGTAATCATACCATCCCCTCCATAAATTTATCAAGCTCGGTTTTGAAAGCAGTTATGGTTTTTGCCCCCACAACTCCCCTTGGAAGGCTATTCCAGAACTTTACTCCTCTAATGGTTAGAAACCTGCGTCTAATTTCAAGCCTAAATTTCTTGATGGACAGTTTATAACCATTTGTTCTGGTGTCACATTGGTGCTGTACTCAAATAATTCCTCTCCCTCCCTGATGTTAATCCCTCTGTTGTATTTATGGAGAGTAATCATATCCCCCCCTCAACCTTCTTTTGGTTAGGCTAAACAATCCAAGCTTCTTGAGTCTCCACTCATAGGGCAGGTTTTCCACTCAACAGACCATCCTTGTAGCCCTTCTTTGCACCTGTTCCAATTTGACTTCATCCTTTTTAAACATGGGGGACCAGAACTGCACACAATATTCCAGATGGGGTCTCACCAGTGCCTTATACAACGGCACTAACACCGCCCTGTCTCTACTTGAAATACCTCTCCTGATACATCCTAGAACCACATTAACTTTTTTCACGGCCACATCACATTGGCGGCTCATAGTCATCCTATGATCAACCAGTACTCCCAGATCCTTCTCCTCCTCAGTACGTTCCAACTGATGCGTCTCCAGCTTATAGGAAAAATGCTTGTTATTTGTCCCTAAATGCATGACTTTGCATTTCCCGTTATTAAATTTCATCCTATTCCTGATACTCCAGTTTACAAGGTCATCCAGATCTTTCTGTATGGTATCCCGATCCTTCTCTGTATTGGCAATACCTCCCAAGTTGGTGTCATCCGCAAACTTTATTAGCACATTCCCACTTTTTGTGCCAAGGTCAGTAACAAAAAGGTTGAACGAGATCGGTCCCAAGACAGATCCCTGAGGGACTCCACTGGTAACCTCCCGCCAGCTTGACAGTTCACCCTTCAGTATGACCCGCTGTAGTCTCCCTTTTAACCAGTTCCTTATCCACCTTACTATATTCATATTAATCCCCATCTTCTGTAACTTAACTAATAACTCCCTATGTGGAACTATATCAAATGCCTTGCTGAAATCTAAGTAAATTAGGTCCACCGCATTCCCTTTATCTAAAAAATCTGTTATCCTTTCAAAAAAGAAGATCAAGTTGGTCTGGCACGATCTCCCTTTTGTAAAGCCATGTTGTATTTTATCACAGTTACCGTTATCCTCTATAGCCTTAAGTACTTTCTCCTTCAAAATTTTCTCCAAGACCTTGCATACTACCGAGGTCAAACTAAAAGGCCTGTAGTTACGCGGATCATTTTTATTCCCTTTCTTGAAAATAGGAACTACATTAGCAATTCTCCATCATATGGTACAACCCCCGAGTTTACAGATTCATTAAAAATCCTTGTTAAAGGGCTGGCAATTTTATGAGCCAGTTCCTTTAGCATCCTTGGATGGAGATTGTCCGGGCCCCCCGATTTATTCCCATCCAGCAGCTCAAGTTTGGCTTCTACCTCACGTAAGGTAATTTCCACTTTCATGACCTCGTTCCCATTAGCTTCCCTATCTCTGTCCCCCAGCTCAACTTCACTCTCATTGAAAACAGATGCAAAGTACTTATTTAGACATTCAGCCATGCCTAGATTATCCTTGACCTCCACCCCATCCTCAGTTTTTAATGGTCCCACTTCTTCTTTCTTTGCGTTTTTCCTATTTATATGGCTAAAGAACCATTTACTAGTGGTTTTAATTCCCTTCGCAAGGCCAGCTCAGCTTGACTTTTTGCCTTTCTCACTCTCTCTCTATATGTTCTGACCTCCAAAAGGTAGCTTTCCTTGCTGATCTCTCCCCTTTTCCACTCCTTGTAGGCTCTGTGCTTCCTCCTAATCACCTTTCTGAGATGCTTACACATCCAGCTTGGTCCAGACCTCTGGCCTATGAATGTTTTCCCTTTCCTCGGAATGTAGGCTTCAGATAGTTCTTGCAACTTTGATTTGAAGCGATTCCAAGCCTCTTCTACATTTACATTCCTGAGTTCTTCTACTCAGTCCACTTCCCCAACTAACTCCCTTAATTTTCTAAAGTTAGCCTTCTTAAAGTCAAAGATCTGGGTCGCTGATTTATTTTTGTTTCTCCTTCCAATTAGTTTGAACTGAATTAGCTCATGGTCACTTGAACCTAAGTTGTCCCCTACAACCAGTTCATCTATGAGGTCCTCACTATTCACCAGTACTAAATCTAAGATGGCATCCCCTCTCGATGGTTCAGTAACCATTTGGAGAAGGAATTCATCAGTCATCACTTCCAGGAAAAAACTGGGCCCTCTTATTATTACTAGCACATGTCCTCCAGTCTATATCTGGGAAGTTAAAGTCTCCCATAATCACACAGTTCCCAGTAAATTAACTTCCTTAAAGACCTTAAAGAGGTCCCTATCCATGTCTAAATCAGATTTCGGCGGTCTGTAACACACTCCAAGCACCATTCCAGGAGAAACTTTAGTAGCTTTTTTCCCTAACATGATTTTTACCCAGATTGATTCTGTCTTGTTAATTCCATCACTTTGAATTTCCCTGCAGTTTATCTCCTCATTAACATACAATGCCACCCCCCCACCTTTGCCTTTATATCTGTCTTTCCTAAAGAGCACATAGCCTTCAATACCGCTACACCAGTCATGACTACTATTCCACCATGTTTGTTATCCCTATAATATCTGGTCTCACTTCCTCTACCAGTAGCTCCAGCTCCTCCATTTTGTTACCCAGGCTTCTCACATTAGTATATAAATGTTAGATAATGCTAAGACTTAAATTGTCCAAAACCTAGGCCACAGGATCAGAAGTTGAAAAGAGAGGGAAAAAAAAAGAGTCAATAGGCATAAAGATGGGAGAGACCACAAAACTGTTAAATTAGATAGCACTGACTGACCGGTACAGAGGGCAGCGTAAACTAGCTACAGAGAGGAGAGGGAGATTAACAGACCCCCAGCGCTCTGGCTAGATAACCGCAAAAAGAGGAGAAGGTTCAGAGAGGCTTCTGACAATCAGAAAAAAACAGCTGGACCTTAGGAGTTGAAAAAACACCACGTCACTGCGTTTCTTGAGCAATAAAAGGAGGCTTGTTGGGGGGGGGCGAATTCGGAGTTATTTTGTCTCAGTTAACTCTGAGGCAAAAAAGGGCTCTGGGGATTTGATGACCCCCATGGACACCCCCATCCGGCTCTCTGTAGAACGCAGACGGACCGGGTGAAAGCCTCGGAAGCCTGGCCAGCTAATGGGAACATCAGACCAGCAATCTGACATCAAAGGAAAGGTAATTAAAGTGAAAGGAGTTCAGAGTAGTGACTGTCTCCTAAACAAAATGTAACACAAGAAGTTTTAAGGTTTTTCCCAGCTTTATGCTGAGACTCTTAGGTAAATGAACAATAGCTGCATCAGCCTTGGGTTTGGGGTTGATGTAGGAATTGGGCGAGGTATAGGATTTGCTTTGGGTATAATTGTGTTAGCATTTCTGCTTCTGTGTGTGTGTTTATAAATGCTCTTATTTTTATCCCCGGATCCTCCTTTTTCCCTTTCTTAAAGATAGGTACTTTATTTGCCTTTATCCAATCCTCCGGGACCTGCTCCATTCGCCACGAGTTCTCAAAGATAATGGCCAGCGGCTCTGCAATCACTTCGCCAACTCCCTCAGCACCCTCGGATGCAGTTCATCCGGCCCCATGGACTTGTGCACATCCAATTTCTTTAAGTGTTCCTTAACCTGACTTTCCATCACCGATGTTAGATTAGTATGTGGTTTATACCTTTCATTTGATAGTGGTCACTACTGACTCATTTATATTATGTTTCTGCCTCGATTGGACATGTTCTCAGTTGAAATCAGACTCTGATCAATAAACTAGTATTTTTTATCTAAAGCTGTGTGATCGTTAGAGGGTGTGGATGTGGAAGCCTGGGCACAATCCACTTCTTTAAGTGGACGGATTTGAGACTAAGGTGATTGGGAGTGGGTCCCAATCCCTGTGAGGCAGTGGCTCCCAGTGTAGTGTCTGGGGTTGGGTGTCTTTAATTGGGGACCAATGCCTGTGTGGCTAGTGGATTTACACCCACTGCCTGGGACCAATTACACGGTGATGGCTGGTGTGGACTGACTCAGGAGTGGTCACCCAGCGGGGTGTGGTGAATTGGGGGTCAGGAGCAGGGTTTGATTGGTCGTAGCAGCACACCAGACCAGATCTGGGGAGCAGCCTGTCACAGGCATATACTTCACATGCCCTCACACTCTCATTTTCCAGAGAGCACAGTATCATTGACTACTATCAGGATATTCTGAAGGAAAAACAGATGAACCTCAATTTTTCTAGGCCACTTACCTTCTTCACCATTTTTCATGTCAGTGAACTGGGTCCATAGCAATTTTGGCTGCTCATTGCTGTGCAGGAAAACAATGTAGCTCTTAAGAGCCTGCACATATTTCCACGCCTGTTTCCAGGTGAGAAAAGATGCGATCAGCATGTTGGACTGTGGCACAATGAAGTGGCATACTCCATTTTCACAAAATGAAACATATCTTTCAGTGCTGCTACTCCACTAGCAGAACTACTGAAATTATTCAAAATCTTAATCACCAGAGGCTCAAGGTCAGCTTGCAGAGTACTGCGAGTATGTTGCACAGCCTTCTGCACAGCAGTTTGCATGATTTTTTTTTTTTTTTTTAAATTCTGGTACACTGATTGTTGCTTTCCATAATTCATGTCTCATTAGTAGTGCATTAGGATACTTTATTCAGATAATTTTTGTGTTGTAATTTTTCAAGTAATGTGTTGATTACTGTCTCTCCAATCTCTTAGATTTCTATGAGGAAAGCAGTTTTTCTTGCATCCCTATGTTCAGGTGTCCAGTATCTCAATAATAAGGGGTATGTTTTCAAGGTGCCCTTGTTAGATGCATCTGTAGCAACTGAGAAATAGGTATTGTCTGGCTTGTTGATGTCTTTTAGAAGTTCTGTCAAGAGAGGCAACAGCACCTTTTTTATCAAAATGCCTCTGCTTTAGTCCGGCCGAAGCTGATATGCTTTGCCACCACTGAATCTGGATACAAGTAGGTGCCAGTTTAAGTTCCTATTCAGAGAGGTGAGTGTTGATGGACTACTGTATGGTACATTTGAGTTACCTCCACAACAATGATTTAGTTATTGAAGGGTTCAATTAGCCTGCTGAAAAAAATTGAAACCACGGTATTGCTCTTGTGAGTCTCGGTGTTTTGTTCATGATTTTTTGAATCAGCACGATGCTTAACATTAGACTCACTGCCATGGGAAACGATGGGCTTCTTCCTGCATGACTTAAAAAGGGCTTGACTCACATTTGTAGGATTTCTAAACCCATGTGCAAGTGTTCTCCCATTCTGTCTAACTACACTTTTTGGGAGGGGGGGGGCATTTTTTTTGGGGGGGGGGGGCGCGGAGAAGGGGAATAATTGGCTCTTCCTTACGTGCCGTTGCCATTTCAGGGTTTTTCGCTGAAGGTGGTTAGCTAGCAACTGAAAAGAACCGCATGGCCTCTGTATGTCTACACATTATTACACCCCCACTGTAGCTTGTGTTATGGTACGTGCTGTGGCTCAGAACTGCAATGCAAACTACATATCCCTATTGTGTTACATCAGAAAACTACCGAAAAAACAAAATTCCCAGCAGATAATGAAATCAGGTAAGGGCTCAACAAATAGGACAGTCCGACTACTTTTCTATTTTACTACAAAGCTTTAAAGTTTACCTCAATATCAGGACAAATGGCATCCCACATATTTCGACTGGGATGAAGAATATAGTGTTAAATATTGGGACAATTCCGATTTTATTGGGATGTCTGATCGCCCTACTCAACCTGCTCTTGGATAAGGTACATAGGTTGAGCTTAATACATCTCTCAGTATAAGGTATGTTTTCCAGACTTCAAAACATTCTTAAACTCTTCTGATTTTTTAAAAAAATTTGGCTACCTTTTTGAAGTGAGGGTACAAGAACTGGACACAGTATTCCTATAACAAAGTCTTCCTAACAGTGTATGCAGAGGTGGTATTACCTCCTTATTTCTGCTAGTCATCTCTCTGGTTACATATCCAAGCATCATATTAGTCCTCATGGCCACAGCATTCTTGAGTTCATGTTCAGTTGATTATCCACCATGTCCCTCTAAAGTCCTTCTCAGAGTCATTGCTTTCCAGGATACAGTTCCTCATCCTGTGTAAGTGTAATTATCATTTTTTGTTCCGAGAGGCATGACCTTGCAATCTAACTATATTAAAATAACATGGCGTTTGAATAAACCCAGTTTACTATGATTAATTGCTCTCTTTCACTGACCTCTCATTATGTCCTCCTTCACCAATCTTATTCACCTACAAACTTTACCAATAATTATACATTTCTTCCAGATCACTGAAAGAAATTGGATGTCATTATTATTTACCATACGCATTATCACAGTGCCTAGGAACCCTGCTCATGGTCCAGGACTCCATCATGCTGTAAAACACAGAACAAAAATATGGCATTTGCCTCAAGCAGCTTACATCTAAGTATAAAACAAGACAACAGACAGACATGGACAGATGGGAGATTACTAGTAGACAATGAGACAATATTAGTCAGCTTGATAGGAAATGGTCTCTGCACATTACCAATCTAACTATTGTCAAGTTTTTTGTAGGCATCAAAGCAAAGGAGAGTTCTAAAGAGGGATGTGGAGGATAATGAGACAGATATTTAAAGGGAGTGTCTCCCAAGTGCATGGAGCAGCCCAAGAGAAAGCACAAAGATATCCGTCATCATAGATCAGAAGCAAGCATCCATAGCTTGACAGTGGATGAGAGATGATAGGTAGGGTGGAGATTCGTTGCAAAGGACTTTAAAAGTGAATACAAATAGTTTATATTTGATGTGACTTAGATAGGAAGCCAATGGAGCGATTCAGAGAGATGGGCTAGGAAAATGATCTCTGCAGCAACATTCTGACAGGACAGGAGAGCAGTGGTTCCCTCTAAGCTGCGCGGGCGCGCGGCCGCGCAGCGGCCTTCGCAACCTCCGCGCAGGCCGGCAGCCCCCACCGCTCCCTGCAGACTCCCCGGGCTGTGGCTTTGCCGCGGCAGCCCCGGCGTGAGCCCGGCCTCTGGGCTGGCCCTCCCCGCCCCCAGGGCGGAGCAGGCAGGCTCAGGGCCGGGGCATGCGCGTGTGCCTGCCTGCCTGCCCCATGCGGCCGGGGCAGCGGGGTGGCCGCGGCCGGAGCAGGCTCTTGGGTTCTCACCCGCTGGCCGCCTCGACTTCCTGGCCCGGGGCCGGGGCCGGCTCCGCCGACAGCCTTGGCCTCCCGGCACGGGGCCAGGATCGGCCTCCGGTGCCGGGGTCTGCCCTGCCGGGGCCGCGTTCGGGTCCCTGCCGCCAGCGGCCTCGGCTTCTTTCTTTTT
>ML685951.1:3609531-3715584 GCA_007922175.1 Pelusios castaneus | reverse complement strand
ATTCAAAATTCATTCAAATTCAATTAATTAAACACAATTAATTAATTCTGTTTACAATCACTTTAACTTCAATTAATGCCTATAATTTCTGTCGTGTGAGTTTGCACAAAAATTTTATTCAGAAAAAGTTTTGCACACGGCTTGAAAATTTTGCACACAAGCTGCCAAACCTTAGAGGGAACATTGCAGGAGAGGAGCAATATTACATTTGTCATGGCCAAAGAGAAAAATGTTATATTGCATGTCAGTTCTATGAAAACTTGGACTAGTATTTTAGCTGCATGGATGGATACGAAATAACATGCAACTGCTAGTCTGTTTGTACAGTTACACTATATTACAGGGTCAACAGAGTTAGGCTCCCAAACAACTTATGAATATGAGAAATATGAGGAAAAAATAGCTCTCTGGAAAAAGCATGCATTGAGTAAGTTACTCAATATTTATTTAGAGAAAGAAATGCATCTTTCATATTGGTTGGGATATTTAAAAAGTAGTAAACTTGGCCAATTTTGCACAAAAGTCATTTATTGGACAGTGATAAATAATGTATAGCAGTAAGGTATATTAATTTTATTTTTTAAATATGCAATTATGACACTTATTTGTATATACAGTTTGTAATATTATATACGTCTACTTTTCTAACAAGTGCATGTTATAAAAAAGTATATTCTGATATTTAAGCCAAGTGATAGCTGAAAGTTTATTTAGCCTCTACTATACTATTCACTTCAGTTAAAAGGCAATACAATCAATCCCAAAAGATTTACAAGCAATTGTATGCCAATGAAGCTCATGTAGCATAGGTAGAGCTTTAAAGAAAGTTCTATAGTACAGATTTTTTTCTGCATGCATTTTAAAAAAGTGCCTGCAGAGTACTTTATAATTTGTTAAAACATTCTGATTTTGGGTTTCAGAGAAGTTTTAATGCAAAGATGAAAGTACTGCAAAGTGCCACAGTGCCTGGCATTGAATTCTTTAACTTTCATTTTAGAGGGGAGTATGAACATTTAACTTTACCACAAAATATTGCACGTGGGGTTAGCCATGTACAATTCCCATTAAAGTTAGTGGGAGTTGAAGTAAAAACCCTACAGGTTTGAAAGTTGAACTTCAAAGTTCGAAGGTTAGTATAAAAACGGAAGAATTTTGTGGTACAAAGATATATTTTGGTCTCCATTTGACGATTTAAAATGTTCATTCCATACAGTTCATAAAAGTAACCTAATTAACGTACAACAGGAAGATTAAAGTATGTAACAGTTTTACTTTCATGGTTATGCTCAGCAAATGTGCATTTACTTGTTTAAGGCCATCTCTTTAAAATGCAGTTTCCAGACTTCTTAAATATTATGAAAATAAGGCTATGTCTACACTTGTAAATTTAGGTTGACTTTAGCTAAGTCGACTTAGCATGTCTACACCTAAATTTAAAGTCGACTTTGGGGGGAACTTACAAAGTCGACCTAAAGCGTCCACACTGGACGCCTAGGTTGATTTCTAGGGGCTAGGGAGACCTAGGGCAGGTCCATGGGGGCACCCCTTGCCCAGTGCCGGGGGCTCAGCCTTTGCCCCATTGTACATGGGTACAATGGGGCAAAGGGGGACAGGGACCCTGGCAGGGCATAGAGGCAGGGTGGGCAGGGCTCTGCCCTGTGGGGGGGGGCATGCCAGGCTCTCCCTGTGCCCCCCGCCCCCGGCAGGGAGGGCAGTGGTGGAGTCCTGGAGTAGCCCTAAGTCGACTTAGGGCTACTCCATGTCTACACTGGCCTAAGTTGACTTTAAAAAGTCGACTTTAGGCTTAAGTCGAACTAAAATGAGGTTTTATAAAGTCGACTTAATTTTCATTGAGTCAACTTTATTTTCCTTAAGTTGACTTAAGCAGGCTTAAGTCGACTTAATTTACAAGTGTAGACGCACACTAAGAGAGCAGGTAAAGTTAACCGTAGCCTATTAAAGGTTGTTACTTTACAGGTTTCAATGCCTTCTACAGCATCACTAATAAATTAAACAAGGAGTACTGTGGCACTTTTAAAGACTAACAATTTCATTTTATGACTAATTTGTTTTGCTGAACTAGATTAACAGGACTACCTCTCTGGAACTTGTCAACAAATAAATTAGTAACAGGACTGGTTTAAGGCACAGTGAATCCTCCAAAATTTGTTGGGAACAAGAGCATACTTTATTTCATTTGGTCCACATTCATTTTACTTGGCATATCCCTTTTCATATCAGTATCTTCGTTCTCATGGTTTAGCTCAAAAATTAGAATAGCTTATATGGAAGAAAATTTCTTTATAAAAATAGATATGTTATATTCTTAAAAAAACAACAACAAACCATGAAGCTTCTGTAAAGAGTCTATACAAATGTCACACACATTTCATTCTCATAAACTTTCATGCACACGAAAGGCTTCTATTTTAATGAAAACAAAGTTACTTCTGCTTAATCACAAAATGCTGTTGCATAACCACCATCCATTGCTGTCACTCATTTCGTTCAGTTGTCATTAACTGGCTGTTTAATTTCATCAGCAATTTTACAACGAGACCTGCCTACATATAGGGGAAAAAATAAAAAAGTTATATCAAGTTTTCCAGTAATAATATAACCCTCCATCCCCAGCCTACTTAATATATGATAATCAAATTTATTCACCTCTGTTACTAACACGGAACTCTAGAAATCCAGCTCATTTGCCACTATTTGTGCTGTTTTTATTTTGTTTTTTCACAGTGAATGAAAATCAGTGAAGTCACCCTTACTTTAGCTCTTTTCGCTTTCAATCTTTTTTGCTTTCAGATTCTAAATGGAACAGTGTTTGACTTGCAAATTACAGAGAAATGTTTTAAAAACAGCAGTGTATATGGGAATCTAAAATTAACACAAATATTGCCACAGTAGTTTATGTGACTGCAGTAACAGATTATTTTATACCATAGATGGAGAAAAAGAACTATAATTATTCCTAGCCCTGAACCTTTCTTTTGTATATCAGAAGGACATCAATTTTGAAGTACTGCATCAACCTCTTTCTCCTCCCTTTAATATTATATATGCAAAGGGTTGGAAACTCTCTTATGATTACTGCTGCTGAAGCATACAAGACACCCAAATCTGTAATTTCTTCACAAACTTCTCTAATTAGTTGTATGCATTCACATAAGTTTTCTCAACCTGACTTCAGCCAAAGCATTACTCACTAACAGCATTACATCATAGACAGAATTAATTTATTCTATTGACTGCTACACAGTAACTTTGTAACATTGATTTCAAAGCTCTTTATTTCAGCTAACCCCATACTCTATTTTTACTAACGCAGTTACCAGCTCTCATGATTTTATCGTGGGTTGGACTCATGGTACATGTTATTTTTCTTAAAACCACAATACATGGATTCATGTAATTAGGTGAGATACTAAGTTTAAAACTTTCATTTACATTTCTTTTTTCTAACCTTCAAAGTTGCAGAGAAACTTTAGATAACAAGAACCCTCCAGGCTCAAATGCTAGGAACCAAATAAATAAAAACCACCCAAATCTCTCATTATAAAATAATCTCCTGATTTTTAATTCAGTCCTGATTGGAGGCCTATTATACGATAGATGAATGTTAGAAAATCATAGAAATGTAGGGCTGGAGGGACCTTGAGACGTCATCAAGTCAACCCTCTGTACTGAGGTAGGACCAAGTAAAACCAGACCATCCCAGACAGGTATCTGTCCAACCTTTTCTTAAAACCACTGATCTAGGTAATACTTAGTACTGTTTTGAGTGCAGAGGACTGTACTAGATGACCTCTTGAGGTTCCATCCAGTCCTGCACCTTTATGATTCTATGTCTTTCTTAAGTGGTTAACAACTAATTTAGATCCCAACATTTTGTAGGTATAGTTGGGATGATGTTTTTCAGTGTTGATTCCTTTGCATTTATCAACACAGAACTGATCTGGCATTTTGTTGCTATTCACCAAGTTTTGTGAGATCTCTTTATAACACTTTGCAGTCAGCTTTTGACTTAACTCTCTTGAGTATTTTCAGTTTGGTCTACTCTACCAATTTTGGTATAAGTACATTGCACCAAGGTTTGGAAAATCCACGTTCCTAAGCAACACGGTTATGTCAAGTAACTTCCAGTATAGGCAGCACTATGTTGATGAGAAGACTTCTCCTTTTGACACAGCTACCAGCTTTCAGGGAGATGGAGTACCTATGCTGATGGAAGAAACCCTCTGTTGGCATAGATAGCATCTTCACTAAGCACTACAGCTCCACTGGTGTAGCTGTGCTGCTGCAGCTCTGTAAATTTAGACAAGCCCTTGGTATTATATGCGAACTTCGCCACTTCACTGTTTACCCTTTTTTCCAGACCATTTATGAACATGTTGAACTGCATTGACCCCAGTGCAGATCCTTGGGTGACCCTCTCTCCATTGCGAAAAAGTAACCATTTATTCCTACCCTTTGTTTCCTATCTTTTAACCAGAAACTGATCCATGAGAGAACCTACCCTCTGACATATGTGATGCTGTGTAAAAAGGAAGTTAACTAGTTATTCTGATACAATCGTCACTGTTACAGAATTGCAATAAATTTTGTACAAGGGATGTCACATAAGGAAAAGTTAAAGACTGACACGTACTATTATCGTGTTTAAATTCATATATCATTTTCGCATATGAAGTTTAAATATTTGCTGTGTGTTTGTATTTCAAACATATTGTTTTTTTTGGAGACTCCTCTAGAGGCAAATTTGTCTTGGGACTAGCCAGCCAGCTTGATGGCCCCAGTGAACCCTTCCTGGAGATATTCAGAGAGCACTTGAGGCAATGGCTGTCCCATGATTCAGCAAGGCATGAAAGGACATGTGACTTGTAATGTATATGATTCTTTTAAAGATTTAATAATTCTCTTCTTTTCTTTTTATTAATAAACATTTAAGTTTTAGTTACTAAAGGATTGGTTACAAGTGTGGGATTTGGTAAGCTCTAAAGTACATATATTGATTTGGGGAAGTGCCTAATCCTTTGGGATTAGAATATTTTTATGCATGATTAATCTGGTTTTCAGTTGTCTCTCATCATAAAGACTAGGTGTCTGGGTAGTGATAGGGGCTGGATTGCCTAATTGGACCGTGTTTTGGTTTCTTGTTAACCAGTGTTAATGAGCTCAATTTTATTACTAGCTTGATGAACTCTAATGTTAGAATAACCACCAGAGTGGTGGAATAACAGGGTGTGACTGCCCTGTTCTGTTTATCAGTCTGCCCTGATTTTGGCATTCTCAGCCATGATCCACACCAGGCATGGTTACACCATGAGTCTTACTTCGCTTCAGAGCCATTGATGAGGGACCTTGTAAAAGGTTCTCTCAAAATCCAAGTATACTATATCCGCTGAATCACCCTAGCTCACATTTGTTGACTCCTTCAAAGAATTTTAATAGAGTTTCAGTATTTAACTACATTTTCTCAATGCTTACCTGTTTGGTATGTACGATAAAGCTCATTTTGTTCTCCAGACTATGGATTTGAAAACAGGTGTCTGCATCTCCTAATTGCCACATAAAGCAACCATATTTTAGACTGATGAGCAAACTCTGCAGTGAAAAACAGAAAATGATGAGAATAGTTTCTGAATGATATCATCAGGAGTTGGCAACCTTTGCCAGCCCCCGTGCCAGCCCCGCCCATCGCACTCTCAGAAGGTGCTGGGGGCGGGCCCAGGCCTTGGGTGCCCTCCCAGCTGGGGCCAGCACCCGCCAGTGGGTGGCCTCTGGTTCCCGGCCCACTGGCAGCGGCAGCGCAGGGCTGATGGCCCCTGCTGGCCCCGCCCCCTGCTGGGCAGTAGGAGGGGAGTGGGGTGGGCCCTGCTGCCAGGCAGGGGGTGGAGCCAGCAGGGGCTGGGGCCAGCAGGGGCCATCAGCCGCGCCTCAGCTTCTCCCTGCTGGCCCCAAACTCCCCAGCAGGAATGTGCGGCGAGTTAGGGCCAGGCCAGGCCACGCCACGCCACACTGGGGGGTGGGGCCAGGGGAAGCCTGAGTCGGCCTGCATGCCAGGTTTGGCACTTGTATTGGGGGTTGCCGACCCCTGGATAATAAGAACCTTCCCCAGTTTGTCTGAATGAGGTTCTAATATATAGTTAAGGGCACAGCATACACAATACTGAATTTTAAATGATTAGCTGCCAACAACTTCCATTACTTAAGAATGTAAAGCTGAAATTCCATATTTTTAGAGAGTTCTTAAACTTGACATATTGATTGTAAATGCATACAAGATTCTAGTTCAATACTCAAATGTGAAATAAATCACCAGCAATCAGTCAAGTCTCCACAGTCTTAATGTCCATGTAAACTGCCAGTAAAAACTGCCAATCCTCACCTTGGTTTCCATATTGAGGAGATGCAGTCCTTTTATATTTACTCCTACATACACTCTGATCACTTTATGACTGCTTGAACTCGCCTTGGTGAATACTTGTCCTGTGAAAAAAGCAGCTCCATAGGTAGGAATTTCCCAGCAATTCTGCAAGAACATGCGTTGCAGGTGATGCATCTCTTTACTTACACCTTCACTAGTACTGAGACTCTAGAAGTAGAAGAGCAATTAAGTCACAAAAGAATTGTATTAACAATGCTTCAAATAGGCTAAAAAGGTAGCTGGTTTTCTTGAAGGGCTTTTTTTCCTAGCAATCATCTTGAAAAGATGCCACACCTGGACTAACAGCCTAATAGCAGTGTGATGGGACGTATCAAGCATTTGCCTCCCATGTGTGGAGGGTCCTGTAGCCCTCGTGCACCCACCTGAAGAAAGTATCCTTTGGGGGAAAAGACCAGTAAGTTCAGACCTAGAAGTGTGTAGGGAGGGCATTCTGGATCAGCTACTGGTGGAACCAATGAGAATTGGTCCTCCAGCAGCAAGAAAGGCTGGGAGAAGGTAGAAGACATTCAGGGCCCAGCCAGGAAGGTAAAAAGGACTAACTGTTTCCTCCAAGGCGCAGTTCTGGGTGAAGCAGGAGAAAGAGATGCATGATCTCCCTTGTCTTAATTCAAAAAACTCAGCCTGATCAGGCACCTGATTGACTCTCTCTTTTGACTGACTCAGCAAAAGATTGTTTTATTTTATTTTATGGAATTTAAAGCCCAGGTGGCCATCTTGAGTTGGTTATCAATTGACTTTGGTAAAGTTAAAAGGGAGCTCACTTTGAAAAATATGCCGTGGTTCAGAGGAACCCATGACAAGCAGTCTCAATTTGTCAGAAATTCAGAACTGTTTTTTTTTTTTTTTTAAAGTGATGAAAACATTTCTATTTGGTTTCATAAACTTACACTCTTCTGACTTATATTGTATGCCTAAGCTGAACTGACAGTGTCCCTTTAAGCACAGTTAGCTGGTTGGCATGAAAGTAAAAAACAGATTATGATTTCAGTGACACAATTCACCATATTCACTTTCTGACAAACAAATCAACTTTTAATTTTATAATAAGAAAAAATATTCAAACAGCTCACTATTAAAATATGTTGTTCTAAGTTATATTATATTTTACTTGAATATAAAATAATAAAAGTAGATACTGAATTAGTAAAAAGAATGATTCATTATCAATATTTAGCTCTTCTGTGTTTCTGGCTTTGTATCTTGACATTTTAATACATAACAGTAACAGAAAACTCAAGAAAAACTAAATATTTTAAGAAAGGACTCATATTCTTACCTTGTACTCATGAAGTATCCTATTTGTCCAGTGAGGAGCCTTACTTTTCAGTTTGGTGATGGGTACTATGGATTTAAGATTTTCTTCACTGAAAGAAAAAAACGCCAAAATACTATTTTGTTTTCCACCACTGAGCAAAGTACAGGACACAAGGCAGTGTCTTCCAGCATGGCAATACTAATATCTTTAAGTATCGAATATTGGGATAGATCATCAGCCCCAATTCAAGCTGCTCTGTGTTGTTTCAGCTGCTGAAAAGCTCTCCTAAAGGGTAGCCAAAGAGGATTCCTTAGCTGGTGTAGAGCCATACTACTAACTGACTTGACATTACTTGTTTCTACCTACCCTCCATTGCGGGTGGTGCAGGAATGAGGGATTCTAGGGGTGGGATGGAGGGCATGGTGCTTCACCTGATCCTAGTCCAAAACAGTGGTTCCAATTAGCAGCTCTAAATTACGATAGGGACGATTTCAGCTTGCAGTCACTTTTTTCCCTCCTGCCTTCCTCAGCGGCATCAACTGTAAAACTCAGCACAGCTGAGGATTTGTCACATTAACTTGCCACTATGACAAATGACTTGAAACTAAAGCAATTGGTACAAACATCCATGAATGCATCAGTCACTGGGTTTACAAAAGAAAGCTCTTAATTTCTTTCTATGCACAATCAGTACTGGCAATATCAACAGTTTATGATCTATTGTTCTATCCTGTTTTTTTTTTTTTAAACAATATTATCACCTGAAAACAATGAAAAGGAAGCTTGAACAATACAGGGTACCCAGACTTCAAAAGCTGTTATCAAATCACCAATATTGAGGAAGGGAATATTAATATTATTAAAGTCACAGACTTAAAGAACTGATCTTTTGCTAAATACATGCACTTGTTCTAAATCAAGTATAGCAAAACATAAAATAACAAAAATCATGTCTGTCTTGCAAGAATAAAAAGTAAATACAAAGTAAAATGAAAATGAGTTTTCTTAAGATTCAGAAAATAATGCTCCCTGTTTCTCTCACACTGTAGGACAGGGGGCAGAAATCCAAAAGATAAGAAGAGCCATTTTTAAAAATTCCTGCAATAACCAAGTGTTTTGAGAGCAACAATTGGTGTAGTCTCTTTGTGGGGGGGAGATGGGAACTGGGTTAGGTGCACGCCCTCCCCCAGTTGTGGAGGGAAGCAGGGAGCCTGGTGCAGGCTGCCCACAGGGTCCTCTGGTAGCAAGGGGCCCCAGAGCCACAAGGGGGAGCCAAAGAGCCACATGTGGCAGACCCCTGCCATAGGAAATAAAAATGGTGATAATGAATCAGACCAACAGTTCATCTTGTCCAGTATTCTGTCTTCCAACAGTGGCAAGCATTAGTCGCTTCAGAGGGAATAAACAAAATAGGGGAATTATTGAGTGATCAAACCCTTGTTCAATCCCAGCTTTTGGTATCCTTAAACCGCTGACTGCCAGGAGCATGGGATAGCGTCCCTGACTGAAGGACCCATCCTCCACAATATCATCTCATTCCTTTTCTGAACTTAGTTATACTTTTGTATTTCATAACATCTCCTGGCAACGAGTACCACAGGCTGACTGTGCGCTGTATGAAGAAGTACTTCATGTGTCTTTTAAGCCTGCCGCCTATTAATTTCATTGCGTGACCACTGCTTCTTATGTTATTTGATGGGGTTAATAGTTGATACAGTTTATAACTGAAATAGTTTAGGACTTGTCGGAAAAAACATTTCATTTTGAAAACAAAACAGGATCAGTTTAAATACTCACTCACTTTAGGAAACCTTGTTTGTGTTTCTTACTCTCATAATTCCCATACACTATTTGTAGCAGCAGGCTTGCCAATGTGATCAGTTTGGCATCAGGTGCAGTATAGAAGCCTTTCAGCAAATTATATCTGGCTTCATCAAACAGGATAAGAATAGCCAGTGGATCCTCAATCTGGTTAAAAAATTTTTTTTAAACATTTTGATTAAACTCATTTTCTTTTTATAAACCAAGTACAACTTTTCACTGATTCTGTAGGAGACAAAGATATGTTTAAGTAAAATGTATATTTTAATTTGTCTGGAAGAAGAATAAATGCTATGATTCCTAAATACTCATACTCAAGTATTCCCATTTTTCTGAATTACAAATTCATAGTGATCTAACCAGTGGCATCACTGCCATAGAGCATAGGGGGCAGGAGCCCTGAATGTGCCCCGCAGTGCCCCAAGTCTCCCGAGGAACCGGAGCTGGCAGGGCCATTTTAAATTTAAATGTAAACAGCTGCTGCCGGCTCCCCGGCATCTGGAGGCTCCCTGGCTCCACAGCAAGGTAAGTGAAGTGGGGAAAAGAAAAGGAGGCGGCTTGGGGCCCAGCCGGCACTTGGGGCACCCAGCCAGGCTTGGATCAGGGGTTCGGCGCAGCAGGGCCTGTGTGCCCCCGAATGTTTTTTTAGGGGCAGCAATGCCCCTGGATCTAACATCTGTAAATTACAACTCAATACCCCATTAGACCAAGATCAAAAGTTTACTGACAGATTTCATATCAGACCTATAAAAGCCAAAACATTTTACTCTGTTGATAATAAAAGCAGTCTTTTCTCACTTTCTAATACCTATTACCAACCAGTTTCTACCACCCTTATTCTTACCAAGTAATACCTTTTTCTTGGCATAATCACACTGAGATCTATGAACTATTTAATCTTTCAATTATGTTTAATTGCTTAGGAGTACACTCTAACAAGTCTTTATTCTGTTTGGAGAATAGCATTTATGAGAAACTGCTGTTTATAGGAGATCTCTTAGTAGCATTTTATTACCGCCAATATATTTGTTTGGAACGTAAGTAATTTTCTGCTATTTCAATAACTAAATAAAGGAAGAATAAATCTTATAATTGTAAACAGTCAGCAGTCTATCTACCATTGTCCTGTCCCATATTTATTAACAGGAATTACAGGTTTGAAGGTATCAAACCAACAGAAGTTTTTCCTTTATCTTCACTGGAAGTTGGATTAAGCTCTTTATGCACACAGGCTGAAGAACAAATCACTAATTGACTGTTACTCTTATACCTACTACTGTTTTCTAACAGGTTTAAATATGATCTAAACTTAAAAGTCAAGGGTTCTGAACCTGTGGGTTGTGACTTTCTTTTCTTTTTTAATCGACCAGAAAAGAAATCCCCAAATTTTCAGACTAACAGATTGACACTCTAATTCACATATGCCCTGTTGATGACAAAGGCTTCTGTTTTTGCACCTATTTGATATTAGCACTTTTAATACATACCTTTTTTTCAACCTCCAAAGGAAGTCGCACATCCCTTCTCAGGAAAAGCTGTGGAGTTTCCCTCTGAGGATCCAAGTTTGTCAGTTCAGTGAGTATTTCAGGCCAGTCACGAACATGCTGCAATGGTTTGTGATATGGCTTCAGCTGGAGGCCTGGAAAATAAGTTTTTCATTTATAATTGCAAACAGGAGAATCAAGACCACACATGTGCAAATGAATGTTTGAACGGAGGACTTGCTTATCTCAAACAAAGTAGAGTTTTAGTTTACCTACCACATATAAAAGGTCAGAAACATGAATTTAGTGACAAATTTATCACGAGAGGCCAAAGCAATAATTCAGTAAATACATGCTTGAATTATGATCTTGACAGGAAAATATATCTTTGGTCTATTTTAGAAACATATGTCATTTTACAGATGATAACTGTTTCAGGATAGAGGTTCCTTTTCTATGCTTTGTAAAGCATCATGATCACCACATACTGCAACCTCACTGTTTTTTCTGCTTCCCTACTCCGATGGAGTATGACCTACAGATCTACATCTGTGTGTCATCCAGCAGATGGCCACAGTTACATTCTTCACTAATCCTTCATTTCTCTGCTCTCTGCACAGCAAATGCCTATTCAGATCTTCTCCCACTGCTATTGATTTTTCCTGCCCACGTTCAAAACCAACTACAATTAAAAACACCATAACCTGTCACAGTTTTCTTGTTAGATTTATTATCTAACATAAGATTAGTTGCTTAAATAGGCAAGCAGAATTGAAGTTGATTTCTCAAAGTATTTTCATGGAGCAGCTTTGTTTAAATCCATGCTATACATTTCGTCACCATACGATACATTTCATCACACGGAGTCTTTATTTTCTTGGAAAATTCAAATACTTCGTCTAATGTGGAAAATCATGAATGTTTCATAGAATTACTTCTGGTAACAAAAACTTAACAAATCAGGAACATTAAGCTGAAAAGCAAACAAAACATCTCACTATTTTAGGCAAAATAATTTAGAACATGCACTTGGAAGGCAAAGGGACCAGACCTGGGTGATTTAAAATTTTTCTTTGGGAGACTAGCAGTTCCATTCAGTAAAAACAAAAACAACAACAACAACAACAAATGACTCTCTATAACTTGGTGGTCAGGGCACTCAACTGGAAAACCCAAATTTATGTCCCTCCTGCAGTGACTATTTAATTATTTATGCACAGTGGAACAACTTCTTCAGGAAAGACGGGGAGATACTCCCATCAGAATATTCCACCATCCAGTGGCTAGGGGACTCTCCCATAGTGTGGGATATCCCAGTTCAAAACCCTTCTCTGGGAGGAGAGGAAGGAAAGAAGAGTAAAAGGTGAAGAGTGAGCCCAAGTGTCTTACAGCCCAGATGAGTGTTCTAATCTCTGGACTAAAGCTCATCAAGGAAGCACTACTATTTCCTTCTCCTTCCTCATTTTGTGACTCCCGCACTTTAAAAATACCCAGAAAAACAACTTTTTGGGGGGACTGAATTTAACATTTTGCTCAATCCAAAAAGGACTTTTTCAATTTGCTGAATTTGTTTAACTTTTCAAATTTGGTTCCATCTGAACTGATATTTTCCCCACAATTCTTCAGAAATTCCAGAGAACCAAAAGAATCTATCATTTGCCATTTTCTAAATGGGGCACAAGATTCAAAACATCACCACTCAACCATGTTCCTTGCATCGCAAAGACTGAGGTTCTGCTATTGTATCTCTGCTTGTGGGTCTGTATAGTGCTTGACAGGTTGTGCATAAAGTAAAGGAAGTTAAATAACCGCAGAGCTGGATGAAGGGGCCTTGCGATACTCTCCACTGGTGTCCACCCCAGCCTGGGGCCCCACCCCCCACCATGGTGGCCTGCAGGTGGGCTGGCACTGGGGGCGGGTGGAGGTGGGCCTGGGGCCAGAGGCTGTTCTCTGAGCTGGCCACGGTCTGGCTGGTCTGCCCCTGGGATGGAAGGGCCAGCTGGTGCGCAGTGCAGCTTCTGGTGTGGCCCTCCAGGACCAGAGGCCGTATTGCATGCCAGCCGGCCCTGGAGCAGAGTGACTATGCACCGGTCTGGACCACTGGGGCAGGGTGGGGTAGGAGTGCAGAGCCCAGTGTCTGGCCCAGGTTGTCCCCCGAAACAGCACTAGCAGGGCATGGGCTCTCTCAGCACCACCACCAAGCATTGCCAGCTCTGAGAGGGGTGGCAGGTGGATCGGGAAGGGGTCTTAAGAGCTGGAGCTGAGGGCCCCTGTTTAGACCTTGAGTAACCGGTGAAACAGAGAAAATGGTCAGGCAGAAACACTGAAGAAAAGCGTTATTTAAAACAATTTCAGCTATAACACACATCATCCTATTTTAAATTTTAGATATAAAAAGAAAGCAAAACTGAAGTGCTGACACTCAGTGAATTCTTAATGCAAAGCTTTTGTACTAACACTACCACAAGTAGTGTGTCTAATCCAATGTGAAGCAGGTGAAATTATAATAGTTTCTCACATTTAATTGGTATTATAAATGAGCCTCACAGCAATCTTAGAATCATAGAATAATAGGGATGGAAGGGACCTCACGAGGTCATCTAGTCTAACTCCCTGCTAAAAAGCAGAACCACTCCCCCTAAATCACCCCAGCCAGGGTTTTGTCTAACTGGGCCTTAAATATCTCCAAAGATGGAGATTCTACCGCCTCCCTAGATAGCCCATTCCAATGCTTCACCATGCTCCTAGTGAGAAAGTTTTTCCTAATATCCAACCTTGGCCTCCCCAGCTGTAATTTGAAACCATTGCTCCTTCTTCTGCCCTCTGTTACCATCGAGAACAGCCTAGCTCCTTACTCTTTGGAACACCCCTTCAAGTAGTTGAAGGTTGCTATCAAATCTCCTCTCAATCTTCTCTTCTGTAGACTAAATAAATCTAGTTCCTTCAGTCTCTCTTCATAAGTCATGTGCCCCAGCCCCCTAATCATTTTTGTTGCCCTCCACTGGACTCTTTCTAATTTGTCCACATCCTTTCTGTAGTGGGGAGCCCAGAACTGGACACAGTATTCCAGATGCGGCCTGATCACTGTTGAATAGAGGGGAACATCACATCCCTCGATCTGCTGGCAGTACTCCTACTGATGCAGCCTAAGATGCCATTGGCCTTTTTAGCAACAAGGGCATACTGTTGGCTCATATTCATCTTCCCGTCCACCATAACCCCCTGGTCCTTTTCTACAGTGCTGCTACTTAGCTGATCGGTCCCCAGGCTGTAGCAGTGCATGGGATTTTTCCGTCCTAAGTGCAGGACTTTGCATTTGTCTTTGTTGAACCTCATGAGGTTTCTTTCAGCCCAGTGTTCCAATTTATCCAAGTCTCCCTGGATCCTGTCCCTGCCCTCCAGAGTATCTACCATTCCCCCCCAGCTTGGTGTCATCCGCGAACTTACTAAGCACGCAGTCTATCCCATCGTCAAGATCATTAATGAAGATGTTGAACAGAACTGGCCCCAGGACCGACCCCTGGGGCATTCCACTCATTACCGGTTGCCAACTAGACATCGAGCCATTGATTCCTACCCGCTGAGCCTGTTGATCTAGCCCAGTTTTCTATCCACCTAATGGTCCACTCATCCAACCCATACTTCCTTAACTTGCTGACGAGAATGCTGTGGGAAACCGTATCAAAAGCCTTGCTAAAGTCGAGGTATACCACGACAACGGCTCTTCCCGCATCCACAAATCCAGTCATCTCATCATAGAAGGAAATCAGGTTGGTCAGGCACCATTTGCCCTTGGTGAATCCATGTTGACTGTTCCTGATCACTCTATTTTCCTCCAAGTGTTTCAGGATGGATTCTTTGAGGACCTGCTCCATCATTTTCCCAGGGATTGAGATGAGGCTGACCGATCTGTAGTTCCCCGGATCCTTCTTTTTCCCTTTCTTGAAGATAGGTACTATATTTGCCTTTTTCCAATCCTCCAGGACCTCCCCCCGTTCGCCATGAGTTCTCAAAGATAATGGCCAGCGGCTCCGCAATCACTTCAGCTAACTCCCTCAGCACCCTCGGATGCAGTTCATCCAGCCCCACGGACCTGTGCACATCCAATTTCTTTAAGTAATCCCTAACCTGACTTTCTATCACCGAGGGCCGCTCTTCTCTCCATTCCGCGTTACCCCGTGTAGTAGCCTGGGAGCTGGCCCTCCCTGTGAAGACTGAAGTAAAAAAAGCATTGAGTACTTCAGCCTTTTCCGCATCATCCACCATGAGGGTACCTGCCCCATTCAGTAAGGGACCTACCCCTCCCCCCCGATCCTTTTCTTGTTGCTAACATAGTTATAGAACCCCTTTCTGTTATTCTTCACATCTCTTGCTAGCTGCAACTCCAATTGTCCTTTGGCCTTTCTGATTTTATCCCTGCAGTCCCGAGCAATATCTTTATTCGCCTCCCTTGTCATCTGTCCAAGCTTCCACTTCTTGTAAGCTTCCCTTTTACGTTTCAGCTCACTGCAGAGTTCTCTGCTAAGCCACGGTGGGCGCCGTCCACATTTGCTGTTCTTTCTGCACATTGGAATATTATCTTCCTGTGCCTTTAACAGGGTTTCTTTAAAATACAGCCAGCTGTCTTGGACACCTTTCTCCTTCAGATCAGCCTCCCAAGGGATGCTGTCCATCAGTTCCCTATGGGAGCCAAAATCTGCTTTTCTGAAATCCAGGGTGTGTGTTCTGCTTCTTTCCTTCCTTCCATTGATCAGGATCCTGAACTCTACCACCTCATGGTTGTTGCTGCCCAGGTTCCCATTCACTTCAACTTCCCCGATCAGTTCTTCTCTGTTTGTGAGCAGTAGGTCTAGAGGAGCAAGGCCCCTAGATGGTTCCTCCAGCATTTGTACTAGGAAGTTGTCCTCAATATTCTCCAAAGCTTCCTGGATTGCCTGTGCACTGCTGTATTGCCTTCCCAGCAGATGTCAGGATAATTGAAGTCACCCATAAGAACCAGGGGTCACAGTAAAGCTGTTTACAACCTTTTCTGATAAACAGACATAATCATGATTGACTTCAGCTTTTGCATGGTTCTAACTTTTTTTCGAAATATGGTTGGAAAGAAGCGGCATGAATGTTGTTAAAGAAAGAGAATTACAAAGATTTATACTGTACATATTATTTTAATCCAAGAAAAGTCAAACCGTATGAAAAAGCTAGCAATAGGGATAAAGATTCTTCCTTACCAAATATAGTTGAGAACTTGTATAAAATTTTTAAAAAAATGTTAGTGCAACACTGATTACATGAATTTATCATACATATGAAGTAAGTTGAGGTAATCAAGTCTACAACAGTGAAATATTTAAACAGACTAAATAGTCATAAAATGTACCTCTTAATACATAATTCTAAAGTCAGGAAATAAAGAATGTACTATGGACTGTCACAGGCTGAGGTGGCCCTTTAAGAGGGATGGGGCTCAGCTGCACTCTGTGCCAAGCTAACCTCACTTTCCCAGATGAAGGGAATAAATTCCAGGAATCATATGGTAGAAGTCTCTAACTAAATGCCAGGCCTGTTGGGATGCAAACAGCAGCATGAGTTCAGGCAGCAGGCTGAAGACAAGGGAACAGAAGGGCTCTCCTTAGCATCCAAACAGATGTTCTAGGAGTGTAACTCTGCAGGGAGCATGCTGGAAGCCAATCTGTTGGAGGAAAGCTCCAGGAAAAGGAAGTAGCCTTGTCTTAATGCCTAAGAGGAGGACCTGAGAAGTGATACCCGCAGGGAATAGATAGCTCCTGCAAGAGACCTTGGGCCAGAGGAAAAGAATCCCATGTGGGATTCTACCTACGTAAGCTCATGCTATAAATATATTCATCAGTCTTTAAAATTGCCAAAAGACTCCTTGTTTGTTTTGCTGAACTAGCCTAACACAGCTACCCCTCTGGAACTTAATAAGTGACATGATTGTCAAAAGTGCTAAGCATGCAGCAGCTCCTACAGAAGTCCTGTGTTGTCTCTTCAGGAATCCACATCTTGTTCTCTTTGTGGAGGGTGGCCAGAAAAACTACTGCAACAGCTCCACTGATCTCAATGGTTTAAAATTCTAGAAGGTATTTAAGATGTTTTTCCCACAGTTTTTAATCACAGATGATACTACAGAACTATAAGATATCTCATGGTGCACGTCTTCCCTTTTTCCTAACGAGAAATACTATTTCTAAAAACATATATGAGCAAAGAATGGAAGATAGGCACCAAATCTAAGTTACTGAAAAAAGTATGTTTTTAAAGATTTTTTTTCTAGGTGTTAAAAAACAAAACCCAGTGTATGCGAAAAAGCTCCAGTATTCAACACTGATCAGCTCCAACATCTCATCTAACTAAGAACCAACTCACTATCAATCTGGTCAGGTCTCTATTTTTTGCAGTTGCCTCCTTGCACTACAATAAGCAAAATTCTCCAAGTTTTATAAAGGTCTTTACAATGTCTCAGCAATTCAAAAAATGTAGGGATAATATGAATGCAAAAGAAAGCTGGCAAGTTTATTTTTTGGTCTACCACAGAGGTGCACAACCTTTTTGACCAAGGGCCAAATTGCATTTTCTAAGGCCACTTGAGGGTCACAAATGCAATATGCAGGAGGGGGAGGTCACGTCATGTGATCCCACGGCTCGCCCCGCTCCCAGAGGGCTGCACAGAACATGCTCGCGGGCCGCAAGTTGTGTACCTCTGGTCTATCAGTATTCTTGCTCATGTCCTTTTTTACTTCAGCAAAACATATACAAAAAAAAGGTAAAAAACTAAAACAATAATCCAATGATGTTGTAAATTCTCCAACTACTTACTAAGGTTCTCAGAACAAATCCAAATAGTGAAGTACTGCTGTGTTTCCTGAGACAGGCGCATTCCTTCCATTATCTGTTGTACAGTAGTATTGTTTCCATGTTTCAGCTCAACAGAGCGATATGACCCATCCATTCGATATATACGCACTTTTTCATACTATTAAAAAATAATATAAAAATAACATTAAAATAAATAGGAGACAAATTAATCAGAAGTTAAAATCCTACTTTTCTATTGCTTTCATTTCCACAAACATCAATTTTTAATCCAAATTTAGCAGCATTTATATTTTGAGGAAAATAATTATGCAGAATTCTTTTATATTTACCTTGGACTGGATCAGAACATCCTTCACAGATCTGCAGGGCCACCCAGGACCCATATAGCATTCCTTTTCTCTAAATTACTAAACCACGCCCATTACCATAGTAGCTAAGGGGCAGATTTTTAAAGGTATTTAGGCATTGAAATGTTGAGCAGAGCAATGTGTAGATACATGAAAAAAAACTGCCTATATATCCCTGTAATTACTACTACTGACTGATTATGAATTATGAACACAACTAATTTATATTAAAACATCTTATTGTTAGGCAGTCCTCTTTCCATCTCTCTCATTTGTTTCACTCGTCCTTTAAGTTTTGTCTTTTACGTCATAAACTCATTAGATCAAAGGACATAATTTATTATATGTTTGTACAGCTCCTAGCATATGGCGACCCCCAACCTGCTTGAGGTCTATAGGCACTACTCCCATTAATTTCAATGGGCTGTGGGCGCAGAACATGTCTGACTAGAGTTGTGCTTTAAGCAAGTGATTAATTTTATTTATGTTGTAAATAATCCCATTTAAATCAATGGGATGATTCATGTGCTTAAAATTAGGCATGTATTTAAGTACCATGCTGCACTGAGGGTAAAGCTTCTTATTTCCAATTGTTTGAATGCTTTAGCTGTTTAAAAAAAATTGTAAGATTTATTATAATAAAAGTTTATTTCCCCATCTCCCCTTTGCTCAGTCTTAAAATAATATGTCAACAGAATGTATCAATAGATAAAACTTTAGAAGACAGAAAAAAGAAAATAGAGCTAGCGTGATCAATAGTGGCAGTAGAATTTATGACATTTTATGCTTCTAGAAATCAAAATATTACATTTAAAAATACTGCACACAGCTGTAGGGCCATAGGTGTAAGATATTAAATATTTAAAATGACAAATGTAGGATATGTCCCAGTTCACACCAAAAACCTATGTACATGCAGCATATGTGTCCTGTAGTTGCTATATGTGGACCTATTCCTTGGCTGTTTTCCACTCTGTACATACTTTCTAAGACATTAAAATACAGCCACTAAACTTCTTAAAAGGTAAATACATACAGGTTTATTTATGGCTTCCTTCAACAGTTTTGCTGTTGCTTCCCAATCATTTTGTTTGTTTTCTTCACAGACATTCAATGGAGATCTTCCTTGTTGATCAGTAATGTGCTACAAATATGAACAGGAAGACTGGCATAAATATTGTTTTCAATCTAGATAGGTAAACATTACAGTTTTGGAGATATTGAAAATCCCAGATATTTTAGTTATTAAAATCCTCCCTTCTTCATAGGGTTCAGAAGTTTGATTTAATTGCACTTTTGTGTTTATTTTGTCTGGCTCTGCAGGAAAACACTGGGATAAGAAGCAGAGGTGTGTTTGCGGGCTAAGACTGAGGTGTGTTGGCAGAATTATATGAAAAACCTTGGATAGGGCTTGCTTACTCTAAACCTTATTTTAGTCTGTGCTGTCAGTCATTTGTTACATAAACACCAATTTGACACCATTTAAAATAAAATGTTAGTATCTCATTTTGTGCTACTGTGTAGAATAAAATCCATAGTCAGAGATCTTCTCTGGTGGAGTGGAGGCTGTTGGGGCAGTTCCCACTGACTTACCTATTATCAGGAAACTAAATGTAATATAACAAAGAACGAAAACTACTACCCCACTTGATGAAGTTATGACTTCAGTCCAATAATGTATTTTCCATCTGTACATTTTAATCACCCTATGTTATTTGTCATTGAACACAGTGTGTCTATACAACAACTGTATACAAAAAACTGTGCGGAATTTGATTGTTTCCCACTCTCCACCCTTTACCTGTTGCAGAAAAGAAACTAACTAACAGCACGTGCCTCTTATAACTGTGACCACTTTGCTTGTACCTGGACATAGCTTGCTCTACTGCTCTTTATCTATCCCCTGTCTTTTTGACGATAAGATCCGATAGGGGCAGGTACTATCTTTCTATGTGTTTTCAGAGTACCATCCTAGAACAATGCACCCTAGTCCTACTGGTGCTTATTGATGCTATTGCAATGTAAAAATAAAAGACTATTAACCAGACAAGTTACAGAAATACGGAATTCAAGCAAAAACTAAAATTCTTGATAATATATAGGAACTTTAGGATGTTAGACTAAAATCCAGTTAAAGTACAGTTGACAAAGGAGGCAAATATAAATCAATCTGTATGTTTGGTGCCGAATAAGTTTTAAGATGAAGAAAATCATATAAAACAACTGGAATTTGGGAGTTTAAAATGTATGTCCCTTTTAATTTAATTTAGTAGAGACAATTAAGAACTGAAATTGCATTTCTGTATTTTTACCTTGGGAATTGGAGATACAATATCTCTCATATATTGTGTAAGTGTGTGCTGCAACTGTAGGTAAGACTATCATTCCAGTTACAAAGGTATCTTACTCTGTCAATTTCAGGATGGTTTAGAAGAATTTGCACAATTTCAGCATGTCCTCCTCCAGCAGCAAAATGAAGAGGAGAGCTATGTTGTCCATTCAGTAAGTTTGGATTACATTTCCCTTTCTCCAGCAACATTCGAGTGGCTTCAACTTTTCCATACCTAGAACAAAGATTAAAAGCAAATTGTCCACAATGAAGAACATTAGATTTTTTTTAAAAAACCCAACAACTATTTCAGATGCTTTCACATACACTCCCTAATGTGTTAGGACATATGGCATACTTAGAATAGGGAAATGTGGTCTAGATGAAATTACTAGAATTTTGGCACACAACTGGTTGAAAAACCATACTCAAAGAGTACTTATCAGTGATTTCCTGTTAAACTGTGAATATGTACCTAGTGGAATTCTGCAAGAATCAGTGCTGAGTCCAGTACTATTAAATATTTTCATTAATGACTTGGATAATGGAGTATACTGTAATGCTTATAGAAGTTGCAGAAAACACCATGCCCAGGCGGATTGCAAGCACTTTGGAAGACAGGATTAGAATTCAAAATGATTTCGATATATAGGAAAACTGGTCTGAAAACAACAAGATGAAATTTAATAAAAGACAAATGCAATTATTTCCCTAAGGAACGAAAAATCAAATGCACAACTACAAAATGGGGAATAACTAGATGGACAGTAGTATTGCAGAAAAGGAGTGGGGATTATAGTGTATCACAAATTCAATATGAGCGACAATGTGATTCAGTTGTGAAAAAAGAAAAATATCATTTTGAGATACATTAACAGGAGTGCCATATGCATGAGCAGGAGGTAACTGTTCCACTCCACTTGTCTTCAAACACATTAAGGGATGTTACAAAGAGAACAGTGATCAATTGTGCACCATGTCTACTGTAGGTACCACAAGGAGGAATCAAGTTAGTTTGCAGCAAAGGAGATTTACATTAGATATTAGGAAAACCTTTCCTACTATAAGGTCTTGGAATCCCTGTCATTTAAAACAAAACATCAATCATGGATCGTCTACGTCAGGGGATGGCAATCTTTGCCAGCCCCTATGCCAGCCCTGCCCACCTAACCCTCAGCAGGTACCGGGGGCGGTGCCAGCAGGGAAAAGGAGCCTGCCCCACTGTTGGCCCTGCCCCCCAGGTGGGGATTGGGATCAACAGGGGACAGGAAGCACACCTGTGGGTTCTTCTCTGCCATCCCCGTCCCTCCCTCCCCCCCCGCTGGGAATTGGGGCCAACAGGGGAACAGAAGCCACACGTGCAGGCTCTTCCTTGCTGGCCCCATCCCCCAGCTGGGGATCGGGGCCAACAGGGGACAGGCACCACATGTGTGCGCAGGGCTCTTGCAGCCCTAGGCCCTGCTTGGGGCAAGGCCAGCAAGGGGAGGAGCAAAAATGCTGCAGGGCCGGGAGCCCTGCATGCCACTGTAAACAGGCACACGTGCCAGGGGTTGCCAACCCCTGGTCAATGTACAGTTAGTTGGCCCTGTCTCAGCAGGGGTGAATACGTGATTTCTTGAGGTCCCCCTCAGTCTTATATTCCTGTGATACAAAGGGTACAGCTGTCTTGTGAACAATTTTAGTTCGGACAACAGAGCCAAATTTTTTTCTGGCTAAACCTACTCCTCATTAAGGCCTACTTACATGTGTAGTTCAGTGGGAAGTGGATTTGAGTCATTTGAATTTTTGATGAGCTAAAAACATTTTACAATGTTTTAAAAGAAAGTCACTTTCAATAATTCACTCTTCAACGATTCAAAAAATAACTGTAGAAATTTTCCACAAAAATTCACCTCTGGGCTAAGGAAAACACATAAGGACATATTTTCAGAAAGTAAGAATCATGTGAAAACCAGGGTTATAATGAAACTTCTGGTCTGATGATAGCTATAGTAGCCAGGTTACAATGATCAGTGTACTCTAGAGATGCGGTACAGAAGCAAAAGTAAACACCAAAATGACAAAAATAACGGAACATATGATTTAAAGTTCTCTCTATCTATCTGTGTACTTTCAAAATGGAATAATCAAGCCTTTCTATAATAATAATAATAATGATTTTATACATTTATACTCTAACTAAGGGTTCCCAAGCATGACATTAAAATCTTTTGATTTTAAAAATCCAGTTTCTCTTGCATTATTTATATAGTTAACTTTCTGCATTGGTCTGAGCCTAGACAAAAATCAATGTCAGTGTCACATTTGTTCATGTTAGTCCCGCTTTCAAATTCTCAGTACTGTAATATTTGCAGAAGAATGATTAGTTTAAAGATTAACAAATACATATTTTCACTGGAATTTAAGAAAAATATTGGAACACTTCTATTGGTCTGAGGGTTTGTAAAACTTGTTTTCATAAAATATACATTTTGGGCTAAATTTCACTTGTCAGTATTTCTTTAATCAAATTAGAAACATAGGAATTTGTATTCTGGATCAAACCTATGGCCCATCTACTCAAGTACCCTGTCTCTGATAGGAGCCAACACCAAATGTTTCAGAGAAAAGTACAATAAAACTAGCATCAGGCAGATGTAAGATAGCATGCCCATCCCATTAGATCTCCACCTCCTAAACCCTTTAGTCAGAGACTATCTTAATTTTGAAGCATGAGGTTTAATATCTCTTCCAACATTTCTTTACATTAACTGTAAGAACAAGTGATGCCTACAATTCTGGAGTTTGGATTTCCTGGAATTTAACTACTATTTTAAATCACAAGTGCTTAGCTGTAGAGGTTTTCAGTCACATATACCTGGAATACATTCACTTGGCAAAAATACTCACCAGCACGCATAATGGATAGGTGCCCAATGATCACTGTCTAACTGGCTGACTGAAAAGTTGTCATCAAGAAGGTGGCTCAGTAATTCGGAGTCTCCTTCACAAGCACTGCGATGAAGAGGGAAATCATCTACCCATTGACGCTCTCTAATGAAAACAAAATATGAAAAAGATACAACTCACTTATATTTCAACCATCAAATGTGAAGAAGCATAAAAATGATACACTTACGGGTATCTAATGATGTGCACAAAGCACAAGCAGCTAAAATGAATCAATGTTTATACAACTAGAACGTAGGTAGACAGATGGCCAGTCATGACTAATATTCATCATGCTAAGAAACACTCATTTTAGCATTGCCTCATCTTCCAGCTGTCCCCCAACTCCACCCTATATTTGTTTGTTTCACCAATCTGTTGTGTTCTGCTTCAAGCTTTTGGGGGATTGTTTTTATATAAATCTTTGAGCAGTCCCTAGGACAATGGGGCCCTGATTCCTGAATGGGGCCTTAGACACTATTGTAATATGTATAAATAATATAAAACATAATTAAATAAATATAACAATACTTGTCTTCCATGACACTGCTCATGCTGCGTTGCCACTTTTCTCCTTTTGGAATTTGAATCTTTGAATAGTCTGGTGCCCCAAGCCCGAAGTATGGATTTATAACCACTTTATCAACCTAGAAAGACAACATAATATTTTAAAAAAACCCTCAAAAACTTCTCACTGAGACTTGAACAAACCAATCACAATGACTTATATGTTCTCTTGGAACCAGTGTAAACACAGTAACTTGTTGCTACTAAGGGGACAGATTTTCAAAGTTGAAAATCAAAATATGGCCACAAGCATGCACCAGACCCACCTATAGCACATCTGGGAGCCACGGTAGAACAGTCAAAAGGGAGGCTAAGGTGTGAGTGGGCTTCTGCTGGAAGTTTTTGCTGATTTATGTGTCATGCAGGTTCCTGGGTGGCTGAAAATACGGTATCTGCTACTCAGTTCCAGGTCTTTTGGACTTCCCAGGGAGATTATTAATGAACCCAGGAAGCTGAGTAGCAGATACCACCTCTACTGCCCAGGAACCTGCATGGCACATAATAAACAAACTGGATTCAAGGGAGTGGTGGAGAGTATGAGAGAAGGGGGCTTCAGGGATGGGGTGTGTGAAAGAGAGGCAGATAGTGTTTATCCTCCCACCTGCCTCTTTTAAATTGCGGGTTCTGACCAACTGCCCTCTCCCCATTGGCAGGACTGGCATGCACAGAGAAAACCTGACTATGTTAAAGTTCAATACAAATCCCTTTCATAACTAAAACATAGTTCACACTTCAAAACTCTTACCCTGTTGGTGTACTGAAGATCCGACCCAAACAAAGGGTTATAGATACACATATCTGCTTTCTCCAGCGCCAACATTTTGCTCTTTATTTCTAATGCAGTATAGCCCATGTGTAGTGAGCTCTCTGTCTGTCCAGGTTCAATAGCATATGCAGGGTTTGTGATATTAGTTTTGATCCTCTCAAGAGGAGATGGTCTGAATAAAGCTGGGATGGAGTGAGACTGTGTATGCCTTTCATTTAACCATCTGAAGAACAAAATGAAAAAGTCACATTAGTATTTGTTCACAGATAAAGATAAATAAGGCACTGATTCTTTACCCATACTATGTACATCATTCTTGGAGGAATCAAAAGGTTGTTGCATGCACAAAGAGGTTATAGATTCAGGTCCTAAATCTGTTATATGAATTGCTCTGCTGACTGCTTTTACTCCTTAGGAGGGACCTGCTCTCTAGTTAGGTTGAGCTGCAGAGAAATAGAGCTATTCACACATTCCTATTGTTGCGGTTAGGTTTTGCTAGTCACATATGCATTGTGGGGCAGGACTTAGGGAATGCAGAGTAAGTAGGTCTTTGCCATCAGGAGACTGTTTTAGCATTTAATTGATGATTTTATGTTGTCATTGTGGGTTTTGGTGGCTTTTTTGGGGGTCAAGTCAGATTTGCGTTTGGGTTCTCACAAACTGCAAGCCTGGGGTGGACATAGCTTTACAGGGGGAAAAAATATTTGGTTATTTAGGCCAGAATGGAAGGGAGTGAGAGGGATACATATCCCCAGAATTGTGGGATTCACTGTGTAGCTGGGACAGAAACATTCACAAGAAGAGATTGCCTAGAGTCTGCCTCAGTGGCAGCTCTAACCTCTTCACGGAAATTAAGTGTGGCTTGTGGTATACTGGATAGTATCTCTAGCTGGTAATTTTCTTGTGACTTTGGGGTCTGCTAGTCAGGAAAAAGTGTTTCCTGGACACCAGCTACCCTTTGCTGCAAAGAATACCTTTATTCCCTCCATTTGTTTATACTCTTGTTTGTTTATTTGTAGAACTGTCACCATTGTGCAATAAACGATTCCTGGATTGTTAGGTATCTTTTGAGCATCTACAAACCTTTCAGAGCTATTGCTTCAAAGTTTGTCTAAAGCCTCAATTATTCCACACTGCATCAGGAACCACCTGTTCACATTTTCAAGGCTTTCTTCACAATCATAAAGGCTAGAAACACATATTAACTGGAAGCTTAAATTCCAGGGCATCCATTCAATGACAGGTAAGACAAACAATTACCATTGTAAAATAAAGAAACTGTTATGACTACCAGTGCTAATAAATAAAAAAATTAACACAAAAACAATGTAAGCTATAGCTTCTAATTTATATTTTGCTATCATCTTTGGTCTAAATCCTGCCAACTTTTATGCATGTGCTTAACTTTACTCACATGAGCCATCCTATTGAATTTAATGTCTGTAGAACAGAATGTACAAGCCATGCCAGTATTTCTTCATTTCTGAAGATAAAATGAAGGACTAATTGTTTTACAAGCGAATGGGACAACACATGAGTAAAGTTAAGAGCATGTGTGTTTTCAGGAGCAGAACTTAGGAGTGAGTCATTTTTAAAATCTGAAAAAAAAAAAAATCACAGATTTCTTTGCTAGATGGAGCTGAGGAAGACAGACTCACCAAAAGAATGTGCTTAGCCAATTTTCAAATCATTAGAAATCAGATTAATCAAATTATCAGAATTATCTATTTTTTAAAAAGTGCTACAAATAGGTGGAAGATATACTATATTATTCAAAAGTAGCAGAGATTTAATATCTATGCCAATCTCAATGCAATCTTAATCAGAGAAATGATAAAATGACTCCATTATACTCTGGCAAATATTGATGGTTTATAATTACGATGATCTATGTAAGATCTATCATTATTGATATTCTTGCATAGTTCTGTTGCATTAGATGTGAACAAACCTCTTTTTGGGAATCTCTAGATTTAAAAAAGCCTAACCATTGTAACCTCAGAACTATTTGGTGTGAAGAATTACAAAGCAATCCTCAAGATTTGCTTGGCTTTTAAAATAAACTTACTAAGAAAACAACATGTGATAGTACCATGATTTCCTTCTCAGTGATCACAAGACTGCTGTGAAACAATTCTAACTTTTCATGTTTTCAGACTTCATTGTTTATTTTCTATTTCTAATCAAGCATTTCTACTAATGACATTTCTTACTTATCCAAGGCTATTAACATTCTAGCAGTGAGTGTAGCAAAATGAGGGCTGGATTCACTGCAGACCCTCATGATATCCTGTAAACAGTAGAAAACTGGGCACCCAGGACTGTATGTGCATTTCGTATTATCTAAAAAAGAAAGGGAAAAACAGAAAAGTCATCAATAGCAACAGGAATCCTGTTTCCTCCTTTTCCACTTATACAATTTCAGCTAAAAGAGATGATATTCTATTTTTAGATTTTGGTAGATCAATTTTTCCCCTGAACGGCAACAGATAAAAATTACATATGCAGTGTTGGTGTAGGAGTGCTGGTTCCAGAATATGAGAGACACAAGGTGGGTGAGGTAATATCGTTTATTGGACAAACTTCCAAAGCTCATCTCTTTCACCAATGGAAGTTTGTTCAATAAAAGATATTACTTCGCCCACTTTCGGTCTCACAAATTACATACCAATTCTTACATAACAAAATTTAATCCAATAAAGTTGCCCTAAATGTGTTATAAAAAATTCCATTACTGTCCCACCATTGTGATCATGTTTGTTTTCGGAGTTACTGGAAAAAAATGCATATACCGTTGAAGGAAAAATAACTTGTAAGTCTTAAGAAAGACCTTATGATTGAAGTGGTATTTATTTGCCAACTTTCATTTTCAAAACATATCACAAATAGCAAGTGAACACCTTTCCCCAGCAGAACACAAAAACCCCTTAATAATATTGTAGTCTTTTACGTGAAATATATTTGCCTTCAGAGACCTACTCAGTATTCTTTACTCAGGCAAGAATGCACCTGACTTCAATGGGCACTGCTCTCTGAGAAAAGAGGGCTGAAAAAGATCCTTTTTTATATTTACTAGTATAAATACAGCAAAATTTGTAATGAACAATTTTTTTCTTGTTTCATAATACCAATATTAACTATTATGAAATTTATTGAATACAAGATAGAATGCATAATGAAATATTGTACTGGTACTTTGATTAGTAATATTTTCAGGTATCTGGAGAGACAGACAATTATGGACATTTGTCATCCTCAATCCAATTCTTCCAAATATAAATATCACAACATTTATATCACATATTTCTGTAAATTCTTTAGAAAAAATGGCTTAACTTGCTCTAAAATACATACAACTTCAGGAATTAGGTTTTAACATTACCTTTGACAACTGTTGGAACAATGAAAAGAGATGCTTCTGTGCCCACCTTCTCTCCATCAAGAGGAAATGTCTTCATTAACACTACTCGCTTTCCTAACATATTATTAAAACAACAAAGGAAGTCAATTGAGTCTGGAATAGCCAACTGGACAAATGGTTGCTAGCTCAATTCTTCCTGATTCCGAGGAAACAAAATCAAATATTATTTCTAAAAACTTAGAAAGCAAATTAAATCTTAATTAAATTAAAATGCAATTAAAAATTTAAGCAACTTAGAAATAAAAGTAAAATAAAGAACAGTCTGAGGATTCAGTTGCGTGGTTCTGTTTGCAGCACTTAAAATAAAGCTTGATTTTTAAACCAAATGTTATTTTATTTATTCCTCTAACCAGTCTATTTTGAGTATTAAAATTATTACAGATAAACCAATACCAAATAAGGAAAAACAGTTCTCACCTTTGATACCTTGATTAGCTGGTGAAATTGGTTTGGTGGTTTCTATTACATAATCTAAAATGCTCTGGGTTATCTCACTGCCTCCCTGAAGTTTAGTTTCCAGCAAAACTTTTTTTCTCTTTTTCTTCTGTCCTTCGATAGGAACTTCAAGCAACAAAATCTTGCAAACAATAAAATTAAGTAATTATTTAAGCATTATTGAATTATTAATTTTATTTAACAAGCAAATAAGCAAGTTTTTGTTTTTAATTAACCAATTATAGTGTTATGTGCTGAATTCCCTAAATAGAAAGAATATACAGAGCATTCAACAGATAACAGTGACTTGGAACACACTTTTACTCCACTTTTCAGGTTCTCAGAGTCATGGACGACCAATTCCTATGTGACATTCTACTAAACACTTTACTGCAGACTTCACAATCATTATGAACTCTGCTTAAGCATGGGGCTCGTCTACAAGTAATCATTTACAGAATATATTCCTTTTTATATTGTTAGTATTTTTTATATTGCAGAAGCTGGACTCAAACATTATTTCATTAGGCACAAATTACGCCATTAATTATATGATGAATGTTTTAGGATTTGAAAGTCTTTGAATAAAATAATAAAAGCATAAAGTCGTTATGGACAGGGTTTTTTATTTATAAAATGGATATTATAAAAGGAGAAGCATAACAGGGCCAGTGAAGAGTCCAAATCTGTGATACTGGTGTGACTGTGGCTAAGTCACTTGGTGTGTAAGACAGGGATAACTATACTTACCTCTGTCACAAAGGTTTTTCTGAGGATAAAGAAAATAAATAAATAAGAGACATTGTGGGACACTCAGCTAGTATGGTAATGGGACCTACATAAGTACCTAAGAGTGCTCAGATGGTAAATATCTGTTTGTCTAAATTATAAACTAATGAAGGTTTTTGCTCTCTCATGTTATTTTTTTCATATTTTCAAGCTCTAATCAGAGAAAGTTAAAAATATTGTTTATACTTCATAAGATTTAGCTCGATATTCCCGAGAATTCAGGCTAGCAGTATTCTTTGGACGAATCACAGCAACATATGCATCTCCTATGTTTTCTGGGTTTCCCATGGTTTATTCTTTTTCATTTATTACTAGAGACAAAGAAATAAACAAAAACCAAAGGTTAAACTGAGTAAACAAGATGAAAAATAAACCAAATGCAATACCATATGCTAGCAAAAAGCATTATATTCACTGATGTTTAAAATAGGTTATTCGTCTTTTTATTAGCTGTAGAAATTAATTCAATATTTGTTACAAGTCATTTTCCTTTTCATGCTCTAAGAGAAAGTATGAGTGAAAAACCCATAGAGTGTACAGAATATGAATAAACCTGTTCCTTAATTTATTTTTATAACTAAGTTTGGAAGGATTTGGGTTTTTGATAAATGTCAGTAAACATCGATTTCACCATCCACATATAAACTGAGAAAAAATATTACATCAATAATAACTGAAATTTACAAATAGGCAGACAAAGAAAAATGCTGCTTGTGAACTTCTGAGTCTAATTTTACGATATTTACTTTGTAAATTTTGACATGTGACTGATATTTTGTGTTGTAATGGTTGTAAAGCCAGCTTTTTGACTATTAGTATCTACTATCATTAAATAATTGTCAGATTCACCCCCCCAACTGTGAAAGTTTAAATTGACAAAAAAAAATTATGTTTTTAAATGCTTAAAAACTATAATTTTGCACAATGGGAACATTTAATAATCAATAAAAATAAAAAAAGCTTAAAAACAAACATCAATATTAGCAGCTGAAATTATATTTGTTTTTTTAAATTTGGGGAAAAAAAATTATATTCTACCAAGCCTATTTGTAATGTAAAGATGACAACTGTATCTTTTTCAATGAGAATATATCCTCCATATTTTGTAATTTTCCAAAAAGCTGAAAAACTCTATACCTTCCAAAATCCTAAACAGCTAACTCTTCTCAATTTTTAAGAGGTGTATCTGCTATTGTAAATACCACATTTCCACCAATTCAAGAACTGGAACCTCACAAAAGGATCTGAATCTCTCTTCTTCAATGGGAAGTAGAACATTCTTACCAGGATCCCAATAACAGAGCTAGGAAAAATAAGCTCTAAAATGAAATATTCTTTTTACTTCAGATGGGCGCTAAGTGGGAGCAGAGCTACACTTTCACAGCTCATGGCAGACTGGAGCCGTATTCATTCACTTGTTGACAATTATTTCTGGATCTTAAAGTTTGTTTTAAAATAGATTATATAGTGACAATCCTTTGTAATCCTAAACTTTTGCAATAAAATAATTTTTTAAAAAAAATCTCCAAAAGATAACTAGTTCTACACTTCACAATCTAGAAACAAGAAAATCGTTGGCCTGTGACCCATTTCAGCTGATCCTTTCCTTGACCCACAACTGAAAACCTTTTTATTATCTATGATCATATAGATTATATGCAAACTTGTCTCACCACAAAATGGAGATTTTATCATTACTATTTATAGTTTGCAGTGCTGCTGCATCTGTTCTGAGGATAAATAGAGGACTTTAGTCTTCCATGAACTCAATCCAGTATATTTCACCAGGATGCGATTAACTGAAAAAAAGCAAAGAAAAAGGATTATAATTAAATGTATAGTTAAATGTAAAATATTATAAATGACACTGTAATTAAAAATAGATATGAGCCAAGATGGTCAGGGATGCAACCTCATGCTCTGGGTGTCCAAACTATCAGAAGCTGGAAGTGGATGACAGGGGATGGATCACTTGATAATTGCCCTGTTCTGTTCATTGCCTCTGATGCATCTGATATTGGCCACTGTCAGAAGATAAACTAGACAGAGCATTGGTCTGAGCCAGTATGGTCGTTCTTATGATAACGTTCTGCTTGCTTGAAGATATTAACACTACGATTGGGGTGGAAGTCTTTAAATATTGATTTGTATTACAGCAGCATCTATTAACCCAATCAAGCATCAGGGCCTTATTATACTAGATGCTATGGGAAGACAGATTTCTGCAGCAAGGATTATCAGTCCGATTGACAGGACAACTGGAAACAAAACTGACAAAGTGGGGTTGGGTGGAAAGAATGAAGTATCAGTAAAACAAACAGTTCAGCAGATGTTATATTAACGTTAAGATTCTGCCACAGTTACTTTTAGTAAAAGTCATGGACAGGTCATTGACAATAAACAAAAATTCCCAGAAGACCAGAACCTGTCTGTGGGTGGTGGAATTGACCATGTCTACACTGGGGTGCCATCTAAAGTAGATGTTAGTACGTCAACATCATAAAACCAGAGGACAGAGTCCACAGGACACTCTTGCTCTGGCTTCTTCTGTCCCCAGTGTGGACAATGGCCTCCGACTGCTGGCTTGACAGCCCTCTGCTGAGGCTGCTGCCAGCCCTTGCAGCCCGAGCCCGTAGCGAGAGTTCAGGGGCCAGCGGCAGCCCTAATGGGGGGCTGCAAGGGCCAGCAGCCAGAGGCCAGTGTCTACACTGGGGTTTGGGTGAATTACTAAATTCATCCTTAATCCCATGCCTCCTGGAGGGGTGGATTTACAAGGTTGACTTGCAATGCCACTTAATTCGATCTTCCAGCCGCGTGAGTGTATACGCAGACTGTACAAGGTGGAAGTAATCAGCATTACATCGACCTAAGCCCTTACTGTAGACCAGGTCTGAGTTGGGGTTGTTTCAGATGACCCAATAACGTTCCTTCCAACCCTAATATTCCATGAATCAGTTCAATTCACTAATTACAAATACTTTATTTAATAAATCAGTTAATTTAAAATGCAATGTGTTTTGATAAGTCTTTTCTTTGATATATTCAATATATTTAAGATCTCTTTAGTTAACTAACAATTTTAAAATGCAGGTTTTGTATATTAAATTGAATCTGAGCTACCAAAGAACTAGACACAAATCACAAGTAAAAATGAATCATTAGCTAGTAAATAAAGGAATGCCTTATTCACTGTTAGCATAAACAATGTAAAAATTAAGAATATGAATAAGAATATGAATAAATTTAAAATATACAGTTGCTTAATTAAATGTCTATGGATAAAGCATATTCTCCTGGTTAAAAAACCCCACCAAATTTAGTTGCAAATCAACCTATTTTAAGGGTTACTAACCAATAAGAAACAACTTTAAGAAAAACAAACAAGGAGTCCTGTGGCATGATAAATCAATTTGTTAGTCTTTAAGAGTGTTGCAGGACTCCTTGTTTGCTTTGCTGAACCAGACTATCAGAGCTACACCTCTGGAACTTGTCAACTAAGATAACTAAAAAGTACAAAGGCAAAACAAGATTAAATTTGATGACTTAAGACAAGGTTTCCTGCTTGCTGATTTAACTCATGATTGAAACTGGAGATTTAAATTGCTTTGTTTTGTTTTCATCTTTTGACCCTTCCCAACTTCCCTCCATCTTATGTTGCTTTAGTGGTCCCCCAAAAGAGGGAAAAAAAAAAAAACAAGGTTCACCTCAGAGCGCTGGCATCTAGTGAGATGTGAATATTAGGTGAAGGAAGATGTGCATACTACATTATTCTACAAAGTCCTCACCTCAAGTCTTACTTCTAGAGTTTAGTTTTTTTTAAATACACACCCACTCCTTTGACTTGACTCGTATCAGAGAAACTCCTTTTATTTGTATTTACAATTAACTTGAGCATCCTTTTGGGTACAGAAAACTATATAAATTGGTCATTATCTTTTCTATCAATCAACAAACCCATCATTTCTGAGAATCGGAGGTGGGAACGGAATACATCACTTCCTCCTCTTTTAGCCCTCCGTGCTGCACACGCTCCCTCACAGGTTATTTAACCAGAGATAATTTGCACACGGTGATGAATTAAGGGCCGGATCCTGCAACCCTTTACTTTAGCAAGTAGTCCTTACTGGAGTGAGCAGCCCCACTGAAGACAGTGGATCCCGATATTACGATTTTGCGGGAGAGCTCAACAGAAAAACAATGATCTTTGTAACACAAAGCACAGGTAGCGTGTGGTGGTGTGTCTAAGTCACAAGCTAGCCCGATGGGGTCATGAGACCAATGGAAAAACTAACTTTATGCAGAGCTGAGACGAGCTATTGTTTCTGTGAGACATCAAAGCAAACTCCGCCCCACCCCAAAGGGGCAGACACACACACAGGGCAACGGCAACACAACTCCGTCCCGATTCAGTCCAGCCTCTGCCCCTCCAAACTAGCTCTAAAAGCAGTCCGCGGGGACAGGGTCTTTCTGGGTGCGCTGGGTGGAGCGGAACCCTGTCCCCCGCCCCGGAAGGCAGAGAGAGGAGCCCGCAGAGGCGCGGCCCTTTCCCTTCTCTGCAACCAGTGGGGCGGGAGACGCTGCCCCAAACTTTTCTCTGGCTCATTGGCGCCTCCCCGCTACCACGGAGCAGCAGGCGCAGCCCCTTGCAGCAGGCGCAGCCCCTCGTTAGCTGTGGCCGAGCCGGGGCAGAGCGGGGGGCTACAGCCGTCCCCGGCCGGCTCCCTCCCAGATAACACAGGCCGCTGATCTGCTTGTTCGGCGGCTGGGGGAAGCCCGGCGGCCGCCCCGTCCAGCCCGCTCTCTTACCCGCTGGCGCCTGCAGCCTCCCCCCACGACTCATCCTCCGGCGCGGCGCTGGGGTCCGTCCAGGCCCGCCCCTGCTCCGCTCCTCCGCGAGCCGGCCCCGCCCAGCTCCCTCCCCCTGGGCCGGCAGATCCGCTTCCCGTCCGGGCCCTGCTGGCCTCGGCTCGGCTCAGCAGCTGCCGATGAATTTCCGGGTCGGCGGCCTGAGCTGCTGCTGCCGCCGCTGGCTGGCGTCGGCCACGACTCGCTGACTCGGGGCCGGGCTGCAGCTGCAGGCCGGGCGGCGCCGCGAGGGGGGCTAGTCCGGGCGGAGGGGGAGCCGCGCCGTCGAACAAAGGGCAGCGATCGCTGCAGAGCCGGCCCCGGCCAGCGCTTCACTCGGACTCCCCAGACGGGGGCAGATGGACGAGCTGGATGCGGGGAGACGAAGCAGCGGGGAGAGACTCTCTGTGGAGCCGGTGAGTGACCCGCTGTGCCGGGCCCCTCGCACTCGGCCCCACCTGAGTGCTGGCTTCTGTGGGGCGCCGGAGCCGCCCCTTGTCGGACGGCGCGCTGGGTTGCGGGAGGGAAGGGCAAAGGCACCGTAGACAGAAGAGTCTCCCCCTCCCCTGCGTGTCTGCAGCTCTGGGCATCCCGGGGGAGGAGGGGCAGCTAACGAGCCAGGGCTGATTGCAGCCGGGCAGCGGAGTTTTTGGAGCCCAGTGCAGAGAAGAGAGGTGGCGGCGAGTCTCGGGCTGTCTCGGGTTTTGTTGCTACCAAAACAAAAGAGAGCAGAAAGGCAGACTGTGTGCTCACCAAACATTACCCGGCCTCTGGCACCAGGATGCACGGAGTTAGCTTAATTACTAAGTGGTCCTGACATAAGCCCTATTTTGAAGAACCTAGTGCGACTGATTTGGTGAAGCCTCCTTAATTGTGGGCAGCTCAAGACACAGCTCAGCTGTTTAAGGCGTATGTGTCAGACTCTGAACAACGTGCGGTGCATGTATTGTATAATGTATGTTTGTTTGTATGCATCAAAATTTGTTGCTTATGAGGAATCTGTTGCACTTCCCACCATCGCTTTCCGCGTCCAGTTTTAGTCACTTGTAATTCACCAGACAGTGAAAGGTTTGCAATGTGTGGTGGTTTGTTTACTTGGAAACTTCTTGGATTAAAAAAAAGGGATGTTCACTTTTTCCTTAAGTGATACACCACTCATCAGGTTCTGGGTTTTTGGGTGCTGTGTACTATGAATTCCTTGAGACCAATAAGATAATGAGTGGAAGTATCAATGGTAGTTCTGTTGTACCCACAGCATTGTAAGAAACTTGAATTGTCGTGGCTCAGTGTCACTTCCTGTGTTTAAAACAAATATTTGTATTGACTTTAAATAGACTACAGAATTTTTTTTTATAAAGGAGGTATATTATTAAAATAGGAGCGTGTGGGAGGCGTATGCAGCTGTAATTATATTTGTGATCCTTTTGATATAATCCAGTTTTCAAGATGCATAGCTTGGTCATACTCATAAACAATCACTTTACACTGAAATTGAGCATTCAGAGTTTGATGGGAATTATTTTCCATTACAAAACTGAGCTCTGATCCTGTAGAATTACTCAAGTACAGGTAAGACCCCTTGACTTGCATTTAAATAATTAATTTAAACCTCCTTATTAGAAAATGTGTGGATTTAAAAAAAGAATAAAGTAAAGCCTTACTAATTCATGCTTGCCAAGTCTTCTTTCTCATCTCTCCCCCCAATCAAGGTTACAGAGTCACAAAATATTCTTTGTTCATTCAATTTTGAAATCTGGTTTCAGGGCCAGCCGTAGGTGAACAGTGAGTTTGGCATCCCCCACCATTCAATATAGAGAAAAATGATAATACATTTTTTAAATAGAGAAAAAAATTCACTTCCATCTAATTTGGCTCCCTTAAAGCTTGACATCCTAGGCGACTGCCTAGTTTACTTATATGGTCAGGCTAGCCCTGGCTGGTTTGATTTGAAATAAGATTCAGATATTGCATATAAATGTGCATTAGTGTACCCCTGCATCCATGCAGAGTACCTTTCTCTCCTAGTATATTTTCTGGATACCTTTGGTGGGTTTTTTGTTTGTTTGTTTGGGTTTTTTTAAACAGTAGTTATTCTTTTTTAAATATTTCAGGAAAAGTAGTAGGTGTTCTTTTTCTGAAAGAAGAGAGTGCTACCTGTAAGCAAGAAATATTTTCCAACCAAAATTTTTTGGGATTTATAGAGCCTGTTTCCTTTGTGTATACACACAGCAACTGATTATACAGCAAGGGGGTGAGGCAACTGAAGTCAAAGAAGGACTTTCTGAGCATGGAAAGACCAAACAGCATGAGGAGAAAGACACTGCAGTCTTCTGGAATAATATCCTAAGCCTTTCTGTGCGCCTGTGCTGGAACAATTTGTTCTCTCATACCCATGATGTGTCAGGAGGTTCAGTTTAGGAAGTTAATGTTGTTGCTTTAAATACCTTAGTTGTAATTTGAAATTAATGTATCAAATGTGTGTTTCATACTTAGTTGTAAAATGAAATGTTTGATATACATAAAATAATATGTGAAAGAGAGTACTTGGCTATTCATAGAATCATAGAAGATTAGGGCTGGAAGGGACCTCAGGAGGTCATCTAGTCCAGTGGTTTCCAACCATTTTTCCTCAGGACCCAGTTGAAAAAAATCATTTATGCTTGTGACCCAAAAATTACGTCTTTGAGCAATGCATTCCAGTCTTTCGGTGGCGGCAGCAGGGAGTCCCGCAACCCAGTACCTGAGGGTGTACGACCCAGTACTGGGTCCCAACCCTAACTTTGAAAACCACTGATCTAATCCGATCCCCTGCTCAAAGCAGGACCAACCCCAGCTCAATCATCCCAGTCAGGGCTTGTCAAGCCGCACTATAAAAACCTGTAAGGATTTAGAGTCCACCACCTCCCTAGGTAACCCATTTCAGTGCTTCACCCTCCCCACCCCCCGCATCTCCCCCCCCCAGTGAAAAAGGTTTTCCTAATATCTAACCTAGACCTCTCTCACTGCAACTTGAGACCAATACTCTTAGTTCTGTCATCTGCTATCACTGAGAACAACCTAGTTCCATCCTCCCTAGAACCTCCTTTCAGGTCATTAATGGCCGCTATCAAATCCCCTCCTCATTCTTCTCTTCTACAGACTAAAGAAATCTAATTTCCACAGCCTCTCCTCATAAGTCATATGCTCCAGCCCCCTAATTGCCCTCCATTAGATTCTTTCCAATTTGTCCACATGTTTTCTAAAGCGGGGGTCCAAAACTGGACACAGTACTCCAAATGAGGCTGCACCAGAGCTCAATAGAGGGGAATAATCACTTCCTCCCCCAGGATGCCCAGGGCTGCTCACCTCTTCCCCATTTTGGGTTTGTCTACAGTGGAGCCTTAGGTCAACTTAAGGAAGGTTAAGTCGACCTACAGATTACTGCATCCATACTGGGCTTGTATTAAGTCGACTTAAGCGCTTCCTTAAGTCAATTTAATAACACCACCTCTTAAGGTCAACAATGCTTAAGTTGACCTTATTAAGTCAACTTAAGCCAGTGTAGATGGGAAAAGCCCTTAGGTCAACCTAATTGGCCTCCAGGCCCCCTCCTAGGGCTACCCACAATGGACCGCTCCTTCGTCGACCTATCACCTGCCACTGTGGACACAGGCAGTTGACGGTGGACTCTCTCTAAGTCAACTTAACAAGGTTAACAAAGAGGAGGGAGGTAGGCTGTTCTCGGTGGTAACAGGACAGAACAAGGAGCAATGGTTTCAAATTACAGCTGGGGAGGGCGAGGTTGGACATTAGGAAAAACTTTCTCGCTAAGAGGGTGGTGAAGCATTGGAATGGGTTACCTAGGGAGGTGGTGGAATCTCTGTCTTTGGAGATATTTAAGGTTCGGTTAGACAATACCCTGGCTGGGGTGATTTAGTGGGAGAGGTCCTGCTTTTAGCAGGGGGTTGGACCAGATGACCTCATGAGGTCCCTTCCAGCCCTATGATTCTAAGTCAACTTAACAGAGCCCCAGTGTAGACATACCCTTTATGCTGCCCAGTTCAGTAATCTGGGAGCTGACCTTGTCTGTGAAGACAAAGGCCAAAAAAAGCATTGAGTACTTCAGCTTTTTCCACATCATGTGTCACTAGGTTGTCTCCTCCATTCTGTAAGGGGCCCACACTTTCTCTGATGACCTTGTTGTTGACACACTTGTAGAAACCCTTCTTGTTACCCTTGACATCCCTTGCTAGCTGCAACTCCAGTTGTGCTTTGGTCTTCCTGATTTCACTCCTGCATGTATGAACAGTATTTTAGACTCCCATCAGCTTCTTTTTTGTGTTTAAAGCTCACCAAAGACTTCTTTGTAAGCAAGCTGGTGGTCTGCTATATTTGCTATTCTTTTTGCGCATTGAGGTGGCTGGTTTGTGCACCCTCAATAAGGTTTCTTTAAAATACAGCCAGCTCTCTTGAACTCCTTTCCCTCTCATATTAGCCTCCCAGAGGATCCTGCCCATCAGCTCCTGAGGGAGTCAGAGTCTGCTTTTCTGAAGTCCAGGATCCATATCCTGCTGTTCTCCTTTCTTCTTTTTGTCAGGATCCTGAACTCTACCATCTCATGGTCTTTGCTGGCCAGTTTACCACCCACTTCTACTTCCTCTACCAATTCTTCCCTGTTTCTGAGCAGCAGTTCAAGAGGAACACGGCCTCTAGTAGGTTCCTCCACCACTAGCGCCAGGGAAGCGGACTGCAACGCTCTCCAAAAACTTCCTGGATTGTCTGTCCTCTGCTGTATTGCTCTTCCATTTTATTTTGTCTGGTGACAAGTTCCGGAGGGTAGCCATGTTAGTCTATTTCAGCAAAGCAAACAGAGTTCTGTGACACTTTAAAGACTGACAAATTTGTTAGTCTTTAAAAGTGCCACAGAACCCCTTGTTTCTTATTTTGTCTGTTACCATCCTCTTTTATGTTAAGTAGGTACTTATCAGCAACATATCGGTGTCCTTTTGCTATGTCACTCATAAGTGACTGTTGCTGTTATGGGGAGTGTTGTCTGACAGATCCACATCAATAGTTAAGAATGTTTTTGAATGGGTAGGGCAGCCACATTTGGGGGGTGAGCGGGAGTTGGGTATGTAGGGGAGGGAACACCAAGTTTGTGGGGAAGGGGGCAGGGGAGCTCCCAGTCAGCAAAACAGCTGAGTGAGCCTGGCTGCCTGGGACAGGCTGAGGATGATCCTGCCGGCAGCTTCATGCTGCACCCTGGCAAAGAATGGATGGCTGTGCGGGGGGCCCTGCGCACAGCCTGCAATGGAAGGTGTGAAGGTATGCAACAGAAGAGGTGGGGGGGTAGGTGCTTTGGGTAGAGGGTTCCTCCCTCTGCCCCCACTGCAAAACAACACACCCACACTCTGCCGCCAGCAACTGGGATGGGGGGAACAGGTCAGTGCATGTGGAGGGTCCCTGATGCTGCCTACTGAAAAAAGCAGGGCCACCCCTTTCCCCCCCCCCCCCGTGGGCGGGAAGGCCGGACACTGAGGAAGTTTGGAGGAAACCTTCCAGTTGTACCTCTGCTGCTCCCCCTCCCCCCCTTTTCTGATCCTTCCCATTAACTTCCTACCAAATGTGCTTTCTATGCAGAGACAGGCAAGGCAAGTGGATGGGGCTGTGTGCTCTGGAGCTGTGCTGTGAGGAGGGGAGTGGAAAGATACAGTTTATCTGCTGCTTTCCCACCTCCCATCTCCATCCCTGGATGTGACATCACAAATGTCGCTCTTTCGTGTTGCTATTACTGAGTGGACAATTCACAGTAGGCAAAGTGTTCCCAGAGGAAAAGTTGCTTGTAAGTAAGTGGCAGTTGCTCTTTCAAGGTGTTTTTGCAAACAAGCAACAACTGTCTACTGTAGTCTCAAAATAGTGCACCATGAATACAAACTATTAATACAATAATAATGGGGTCACAATTACAGATCAGTAAACAGGGTTCAGTGAGACTACTGGTAATAATTGTAATGCCTGATAGTAAAAAACAAAACAAAAATTGTAAATTCAGGACCTTTAGTCATAAGTAACTCGTGACAGTATTTTTTCTTTTTCTTTTTGACCTTTAAAATGCTGTTAATATCTCTGTGCTGCCTGATAACTTCTAACTTTCAAAAAAATTGTATGAGATCTGGTCATACCACTCCTGTGGAATTCTTTGAAATTGTAAGTGTAAGTATCATTAAAGTTGCAAGACTTTAAATGAAAATAAATACTAAGAGCTACAATTTCTTTTTAGAAATTTCATTTAATAAAAAGTACTAGTTTTCTTCAGTAGCTCTAGTCAATTTTCTTTCAAATAGAGCTGGTGGCATCATCATTTTTTGTCTTCCATTCACTGTGGGCATATTGCCCTGTCATAACTGTAGTATCAGAGGAGTAAATTTGTATTGTCCACTTTACATTATTAATATATAAAGCTCAAAGTGTGTGGAGTGCTGCAGCCAAATAAGATGTTTCATCCCAAAGGTGCTTTCAGTCTAATTAGACAATGTGGGTATATGAGGAAGAAGGGATAAAAATGCCTTATTCTCTTTGCTTGTAAGTTGCGACTTTTGAACATTTTGCTATTATCCTGATTTTTAAAATTCCCTTTTTAATCCTTCATTTCTTCCCATCTGTTCCCAGTCTTCCTCCTGCACTTTAACAGTGTTTTTCTGTCTCACCTGCTGATTAACTTGACTTCACTGAAGACCTTGAGTTGGGTGTGAGTTACATCGTGAAAGGATGAAATTAAAAAGTAGTTAACCAGTCAGGAAAAATCTAATGTCTCAAGTGCCAACATCAAAAGTTGGACTGATGGGACCTTCATCCTTTCCTGTTCTGGCAGTCTATTACAGTATTAACACTCCTATTATTTGGAGGTAAATTAAAGAAGTTAATGGGTTTTTCAAATGTTGTAGATAAACTTAAGATATCCAATCTTCACCTGTACAAAATCACATCAGACTATCTCTGGGTAAGCTTTCCATTAAATGAGAAAGACGTGATTTTCCTTTCCTTTAATTCTAAAGATAATTCGTAATGCTGACCTCAACATTGAATTTTCTCCTATTTTGTATTAAACTGTGATGGTCTTGAAAGTACTCTTGTGTGTTAATCTTATTTCCTTTTGCATTGGCCAAAGACCTAAATTATAAGATTGAGAGCTTCTAACCTTTCAGAATTTTGAAGGATGATCACTGTAAGAAAATATAGTAACAACTGATAATGGGTTACTGTACTGTAATAGAGGCATTTTTGATTAATGCTGAGTTCTTAGTAATCTCTTCAAGCATCTAGCTCAGCTGAGCAGCAGCTGCATGACCACATTGTAAGAGATCATTACAGATTTAATTTGTTTTATTCTAAATAGACAAGGAGGACAGACCTTTGTCAATGGTGTTATTAAATTACTGTGTTGTTTGTATGTAAATACTATGTCTATTGGCGGGTGGGCTTTTTTTTTTTTTTTTTAAGAGCCATTACTCTTTTGGAGACCCCGCTTGTCCTTGTATCAGGACTGAAATGCAGACTTTTGTATCATAATTCAGTTTATGTAGGGGTATGCTTACATCTATGAGTCAATGATTATATATTGCATACTTGAATCATAACGTCAGTTTAAGTAATATAACATTATATTGTCTTGATTATTGTAAATTTGATTTTAAAAAAAAGCTGTTCATGAACTGGCTTCCATGAAAAACAAACAAGTAGTCTGGTGGCATTCTTAAACACTAACAAATGTATTTATCACACGAGCTTTCGTGGGAGAAAATACCACTTCTTCACATCCTTGAATATGGGGAACATAGAGAATGGGAGGAAAATAAATGCCACCAGACTCCTTGTTTGTTTTGCTGAACTAGATTAACACAGCTACTCCTTTGGAACTTGGCTTCCATGAGTGTACTTTGTTGGATATTTTTCTCTTCCAAAGAGCTGGTTAGAATATCTGTCTGATATATACCTGAAAATTTTTTAATTATATAATGTGCTGAATTAAATTTGCACCAGTCCTGGAGGTAATTTTGATTCTAATGTTATGCACATCTTTACAGCTGTCTAGGGTTTCCAGCTATATTTCTTTCCATAACCAACTCAAGAACACCAATTTTCCAAATGTTCAGCTTTATGATGTCTCCCTTGTTGTGAACAGAATACTCCCAAAATCATGTTATACATTATTCCAGTTTCAAATTTGGAACTGTCATCTTGATCAGAGTTTCAACCCAGGGCGCGCTCTAATTGGTTCAGCTGACTGGAGCCACTATCTAAGTTCTGACACTTCCCTCCACATGTGAAAAATGTTTCCCTTGCCATGCACAAGTGCCCTAAGCTTAATGGCCAGTGCAGCATACTGACTTTCCCAAGACTGCTTTGCCCTTTCAGAATGTGTGTGTTCACTTGACTCATTCCCATTATGCAGTCGTCCTACCAGAGCTTGGGAGTATTTCCATCAGTTTCTTGGATCTGTGCCTCATGAGCCTTTTTCTGGCCATCTCATTCTTGCCAAAAAGACTCCATCTGGACCTGTAATTTTGTATAAACTGTTTGACTGCAGTAAGGGTCTTGTTGCCAGGGTTTTGCTGGCCTTCCAGATCCCTGATTCATTTTTTTTTCTGGCATTCCCCATTCATGAACCCTACTGTTGTGCAGGGATGCCTGTAGAATCCCCCTAGAGTAGAATCCGTTCCAGCTCATGGTTTCGTTTAGTCCTGTTAATAAATTATTCAAGGTTCCCAAGCTTTCATATTTTGGGGCCGAGAATGGCATCAGGGTACCTCCCTCACTAACAGGAAGCTTGAAACCCATGGCCATCCATTCCACCTTTACGTTTGTACTTTAGGTCTGTTTTCTTCACTACCCTATACATGCCTCTTCCTGTAGATTCTAACTTCCCCAAAGCTAGAGTCCAAATTTTTAGTAGGGGGAGTATGTTTCTATGTGCTGTACTTTTCCACAGCCCAAACAGATTGCCCCTTAGGCTTCATTCTTTCGTGCTCTGATCTGAGTCCAAATAGTCTTTTGTTTAGCCCCTGCAAGTACCCTGTCTTGCAGTGGAGGAGGCCCAGGATATTTTTAATAGTCTTGTCTTCTCCAGTTTTCTCAGTGCTCTCAAGACCAGATATGTCTTGTCATTGTTCAGGTAGGGTCAGACTCATCTTACATGCCCTTTTTGCCTACAATCAGTGCATGCAATTAGCAAGATCCCAAACTGCCTTCCCTTTCTGTGTCTACTGTGGCTGATCTTTTCCAGTCACTGGATCTCCTCTACATGTTGTGACTGCTGCTTGGGCAGCTCCAAAAACTGGAGATGGAGCTCCCGTGATCGTTGCTATCCCACCATACGTCATCTTAGGAGGGTGCATGTCTTTGCTGGAGTATCCTGGGTTCTACCAGTCATAACTGCAGTTGACAGTTAAAAAAGTAGATCATAAGCTATTCTGATTTTAGCATTCCGGAAATAATACATAGCATTTGTTGGTGAAAAAACTTAGAAATGTGGAGACAAGGACCATCCACAAGAATTTACTCTTTAAAGGTCAGTTTATTGTGTAATATCTACAGGTCTTGATTTTTTTTTTTCAAGTAGCTTCTAGAATTTTTTCTTTGAACGGGTTCAAATGTTGAGATAGGTTTGAAAGAGACAAAGAATTTGAAGTAAACTTGAACTGTTGTAAGCAAAGAAGGTAGCTGATCATGGCTTATTCTTTCCTTCAAGCAGCCTGAAATAAGCATCAGGACACATCCATATGGTTTTGTAAAAATAGGTAAGAGCTTTCAAGGATGAAAAGACCTATACTTGTGTTTCCGTTCTAGTCAACTTACCCAATCAATAAGACATCTCCAGTATCTATTTTGTAGAGCGTTTCTAGGATGAAGCAAATGACCTTCTCTAAATTTTAACCTGATTAGTAGTTGATCTAGAACCTCCAGTTGAAAAAAAAATCAGATAAAAATATAGTCAGACTCCCATTTTACTAAATAATTAGGGATTTAGAAGTTCATAAAATCAAAAATATCATAAAATTGAACATATCAATTATAGTCAGTATGGTGCATAAATTGCAGGATAGAGTGTATTGCATCACTTTCTTGTCCTTCAAAGTAGTGCAAAGCTATTTCCATGGGACTAAAAGCATTGTCATGTGAAAGGGATGTTTACTTGTTCTTCACTGACATTGCTTTTTTTATGTGCTATGTTTATTTTGTGTCAGTAAAAAGAGGTTTGTGTAACTGATAATTCATAAAACTCTTACATAGCGCTTCTGTTGTAAAAAATCCCTAACTACCATCAAAATCTCTGTAAGGCTGCACTTGGATATTGTGACAGTGTCCAAGTCAAGAAATGTTCCTGTTGGATGGGGGATGGTTTTCTAAGCAGATGGCCTACTCTTTTTAAGAGCCTGGTAATAAGTCCACTGAAGTTACTGGGAGTCTATGCAAAGGCCCATTGTGGGGTCCCAATAGACCTGCAAGGGCCCTGCTTCCCCACCCTCAGCCCCCCTTCACCACCCCAGCCCCCTTCTACATGGCCCCGGCACTGAGCCATCTCCTCCTCTTACTGCCAAGCGAGGCAAATGCGGCTTTTGGGATAGGTGAAGCAGGTGACGAAGCCTGTTACTGCTCGGAGCCCAAGGCATGCACCTGCTTCGCCTACCCCAAAAGCTGCCTCTGCTTCTGTGGCTTTGCTTCAGGCCTTAAAGATTAAAACAGCCATAAATATTGTCATATTCAGAATAGGGTGCTTCTGCAAATGGAGGCAGCAGTACATACATGGCAGTTTCCCTGCAGTTCTCTCCAGCTGCTCCATTTACCTGGTGCCCCACTCTCAGGGGGCCAGTCAAAGACAGAGTGGAGAAGGGGGCACCTCTTGAAATGAAGAAGCTAGTTTGCTGGTTTTTAATTTAATTTAATTTTTTATACCACAGGTACCATAAGGCTTAGTTATGTCATCAGTCATGTGTAGATGGAACCTCAGACTTGTCCAACAGGAGTCTTGTGAGTCCATCTTATAGGTTAGGAACCATAATACTAACAAAAAGATAGAGACATTTTTGGAAATCAATGGGAAAAGTTTTGAACTTGCATGTTAAATTTAAATTTCTTTTTATCTCTCTATATCTTCACTATAAACATAGTTTTCTTTTGACTTGTATGTTATTTACAGATGATGACTAGGAATTCCAGATGAAGACAACATACAAAATAGTTTCCCTGAGAAACTGTGAAATTCTGATTTCTTTTCCCAGCACCTCTGCAGCTGCAGTCCATTCGGATCAGACTGTTATCCCAGATCATCCTTCCTCTCATCCTTCAGCTTAACTATATTTACACGAGAAGGGCGAGGAGGGGAGTTATTACAATGTTAAAATCACATGGTTAATCCCTCAGAAGTTTGAAAATGCCAAAATTAAAGTTGGCGTGCAAGGTTGAAAAATATTTCCATGTGTATGCGTGATGTTAGTATGTTTAATATGATCACACACTTGTACGCAAATGTAGTGTATTATTTTAAATCTATACGTGTAGCATCTTGTAATATTTTAATTCTTGTGTGCATTAATTTTGTCAATTATATGGACTACTATTTTTAAGATATATTTTATAAACTATATCAACAATACTTCTGAAGTACACATTTTACAAGACACTTTGAAACAAATATGCCTCTGAACAGTAGTTTATTATGTAATGTTTCACAAGTGGTTTCTTGGGGACATATACCTAGCATTGTATCAAACTTAATAGTTTATTAATATAAATATAATTAATAGTTTGAATATTTTACATAGAAGTATATCTTTTTAAAATTTAATTTAATTTTCAAGCTATCACACTTAATTTCTCTGAGTAATGGATGCATTTTCTTAAATAATTTAAGGTTAACTCAAGGATTTGAAAAAATTTATGCATATCCACAAATTATTTGCTGTTATTTAGTTTTCAATTTATTTTTAGTTTTAAATTTAAATTTTTTTTAATAGTTCAACCTGAAAATATTTTCCCACCAGCTAGATATTTAAATGGTTACTATCAACAACTAAAACAATCACTTTTCTAGTATCTACTGTAATTACAAGTATGGCTTATGGTTCTAGGCCTGTGAAGCGATGTGTTCAAATAGACTATTTTTCTCACATGCCGCCCCAGTGAACTCAAAGGGAATTCAAATGGATATGACGTCTGTCTGCATGCATCTGTTTGTAAGACAGGAACCAAATATTACTATAACTGAAAATAATAGGAGAAAAACAATCTTTATTTTTTTTCAGCATAACTTTCTACAATAAGTCAGTTGCCCTCTTAAGAAGAGGGAAACCTCTTTGTAAATCATAGAATCATAGAATAATAGGGTTGGAAGGGAACTCACGAAGTCATCTGGTCCAACCCCCTGCTAAAAAGCAGGACCACTCCCCCTAAATCACCCCAACCAGGGGTGATTCTAAATGGAGAAGCATCAAAGCCCTTTGGGAATGCACAATTTTTTAAATAGGAATTTAAAACCAAAAAAGGAAAACAGGATATTGTATAAAACAGGGTGTCCAAACTTTTTGGGCGAGTGGCCACATTCCAATTCTTTTCTCATGCAAGGTCCAGTGAGCAAATTTTGGCTAAATAAGGCATAGAAACTGTGGAGTAGTAGGGAAGGCAGGGGTACGCTTGCAGAGGAGTGTAGCAGGGATGGGGTAGCAAAGGAAGAATGTCTGGGGAGCTTGGGAGGGCAGGGCAGAGGAGAGGTGTGGTGGCAGGGGAGTATGGGGATTACTGGTACCCTCTGGCCTCATGACTCCCCTCCCCCCTTGAACCCCATGACACCCTTCTGTGACCCACTGCCTCCTGGGCCTTGCCACCCTCACCCCAGCCCCATGGCCTCACCAGGCTCTGCTACTGCCCCCCAGCGCCTGCAGCATCACCAAGCCCTCCCATAGCCCCCCGCCCCCCCGGCAGGGGGGCGGCCCCATTGGGGCCCCCGGCTGCTCCCCCATTGGCCTCCCTCGGCCTCGCCGGGCCCCACCCCCCCCCCCCATGGGGGACCCTGGTTCTGGCGGCCCCCGGGGTCCACCTGCGGCGCCTCCCCCCCCCCCCCAGACCCCCTGCGGCTCCGCTGCCGCCCCCCATTGGACTCCATGGCCTCTCCGACCTTCCACCATCCCTGCCCCCCAGGGCATCTCAACTTCCCACTCTACCACCACTGGCCTCCAGTGGCCTTCCTATGCCCTGCTGGCCCGCGCCTCCCCAGGCTCCTTTCCTGCCCGCCAGCTCCTCGACCTTCCTGGGCCCCCTCTCTCCGGCTTCCCACCCCTCTTGCCCCACTGGCTCCTTACTCCTCTAGCCCTCCGGTCCCTTCCCCACATGCCCTCCCGCCCAGGTAGGCCAGGGGTGTCCAAAGTCGCTCTCTGGCCTGGCCCATCCCACCCTGAGCCACTTGTCTGAGCATGCTCAGGGCAGGAAATTTGAAAAGGCTCCAGCCTGGCCGGAGCTCCCCAGGCGACCCGCAGGCTGGATTCCAGCCCCTGCCGGGCCGTAAGTTGGACAAGCATGGTCTTAAAAGATGCTCTGTCAGAAACTTGAAATTTTAGAGAATTAAATAATAGTAATAGTGTATTTATAGGAACATGTATTGATGAAATACACTGATAATGACAAAAATATTAAGAGTTTGTTATAAATCAATCTTCAAAAAATTATGACAATTTACCAAACAATTTATTTTCCTGCCTTTTGTTAAGATGAAGGTGGAAAAACACTAATCTTGCTTTACTTGGCTGCCAGAAACTATTATCACAGGCAAGTGTAATATTATGGTAAAATCTTATCTGTATTGATATTGAAAACATGACTATTACTCTAATGTACTTCTATGGTATGCTATTAAGCACATTTTTCTTTGGGTTTTATAGACTGCTTCTGACGTGTAGAGTACTACACAATAATAAAAAATGCCATATACAGGGCCTGTGTACTAAGCAGCACTTTAGTACAAAATTCTGCTGTAACATTATTTTATTTCTGTTTCCATTAAATATTCTTCATTCCCATCTTTCCCATTCCACTCAAACAGCCACAGCTCTGGCACACAGTTAAAAAAGCTAATTGACATAAAATGTTTGATTATTTTACAGCATGATTTGTTTCTGAGGATGAGTTTTCTTTTCTCTATATTCTCTAGGTGGTTCCCTGACCCCTTCCTGCTTGGCTACAAGGAGCAATGCAGGAACCATACATTAAACCAAGTGACTTTCCCTTGTGGAGAAAGCTGCAGACCAAGAGGCAATTGCAGGAAGGTCTGAAATGACAGGGTGACAGCAAATTAATGTCTGGTGCCTGGATCTATCAAAATGGCAGATTTCATGATATCTTGGAGCAGATGCCAAATTATACAGCTGCTAAACTGTGAAGACTATAGGGCCATAACTAAGATGAATGGGGCAGGTCACATCTTGAAGCTATTGTTTCATGATCTCTGGAAATGCAGGCAGATGATACTGTTACCTGTGTTCAAGGTTTTCTGTTACCATAAAGGCTAGGAACTATTTTTTAAAAAATTCAGATTTTGGAGCACAGCTCTGCAGGAAATTTCTGGCCCCAGAATACAGCTCTTTGTTTCTAAAAACAATCTGTATGACATTTGAATAACACTATGTAATTGTAATGTCTTGTGGAGATAATCTGGGTTTACACAGAATTAGAATGCTAATACTACTTATTAAAAGAATTCCACTAATTTACTACCTGCTGTAACAGCTTGTACACTAGTGCTACTTCCAGTAGTGCTTGTTATGGTAGTATGGTAGCCTTAAACTTGGCGTTACCAATACTTAAATATTTCACTGTATTGCAAATGTGAAAGGTGCCATGATTTTCGTTGCATGCTCAACCTTTGGCATTTCCTGTTGAGTGTTTACGTGTGTAATCTTAATATTATATGAATGTGTTTTGCATTTAGTTTTCTGGGTTGTTTTTTTTTTTTTTTGGTTTTTTTTAAAGGAGGTGGGCAGGGGGGCAGAATAATCCTCAACTGTAACTATTTGGCTAGAAGTTACTGGGACCTGGCTGCCCATACGTTAGGCTTCCTGAGTTTCCATGATCTTTATTTGGCAGCTTAAATGTTAAAATACTAGATCTTGTAATTTCACATTTATTTACCATCTGGTTAATCATCACTAAACTCCTTGCAAGTAGCTAAATTTATCCTCATTAAGAAATTGTCCTGTTAGTATTTAATCTGCTTAAAGTGTATTCATTACTATTTATTATCATTTTCCTAAAATGTCCCGGTAAAGCAGACATTCCCAGCTTAGTAGGGTATACTCTAATAGTTTGATCCTTTATATATTTCACTTTTTTGTTTTGGGTGGGTTTTTTGTTTTGATTTTGTTGTGTTTGCACATGCTATACTATAGAACGGCAGCAGATTCTAGAGTGAAGGGCAGAGGCCAACTGGCACACAGCATGCTATACAACAATAAGGTGTTGATGACTGGGCAGCTTTGGGTATGTCTACACAGCTGCAGTGCTACAGTTATGCTGTTTTGGAGTAGACTGTTGCCACAGTGCTGAAAGGGGGTTTTCTGTGACTGTTGTAAATCTACTCCCTCGACTCTAGCATGGTCGACAGAAGAATTCTTCCATCGATGTAATAGAGTCTAGATTGGGGGCGAAATTGATTTAACTAGGGATTGGTCTACTGGCAACCCTCCTCTCGCCCCTCCCCCCCAAAAAAACCCCAAACAATAAACCCTGCGGCAGGGAGTCTCATATCCCAGGTCTACAGTCCTAGGCTCTGCTTTGCACAGCTGCATTGTTTATCATGTAGACGTACTATACATGTCTCAGGTTTGTGAATTTTTCTCTCTTCTGAGCAATGCCGTAAGGTTAATCTAAATTTCAGGTGTAGATCAGATCTTTGTATAATGACTCCAGCATTACACCCCTTCTGTAATAGGTATCATGCTCTTTACTACTACTGTATAATGCAGGTTTTGTTTTTAAGAATTTGCTGGAAAATTCCACATATATCAAGATTTGAATTAGTATCTACAGTGCAAGTAAGTATTTTGAAGCGATTTTTTTATAGCACTGATTCCTTTTCTTCATTGGACTGATAGTGCTATATGGAATATATTTTCTTTATGCCTGGAAACATTTGATATTTATTTTTAATAAATTTGATGGATAATATTGATTTTAAGCATTTAAAATTTTTTATCAATTTAAATTTTCACAGTTCTGAAAAATTATGGAGGAAGGCTTAGACAAATTATTTAATGACAATAGATGTTGCAGTTCAAGAAGTTAAAGCTTTATAACTATGAATGCACAAATTGTCAACATCATGCGTCAAAATATACAAAGGAAATATCCTTAAATCAAACTTTAGGGAAAATGCTGCTGCAGAACTTGCTAATCTATAAATTTCATTTATGATGAATGTAAATATTTGTGTGTACAAAGAAATTGACATATACTGATAAATTTCATCCTTCCAAACCTAGTTCTTGCTTGTAGAGAAAGACAATGCCTTAAAAATCATACAAGCCAAACAATCCCTTCTCCATCTTCCATTCCTTCTGTGTTGATAAATGCTGCTGGTTTCCCACCCACCCCCTGGGGTCATAAAGCAAAACAATGTAGTTCCATGACTAGAATCTATTTTTGTGTTGCGTTTTGGCAAATATACAAAGCCCTAGTGCCTCATAGGATAGTCATTTAGTGACTTTATGTTCCTGTCTGTAAAAGATGCAGTGTTCTTTTAGCTGTGTTGGTTCCAGTATATTAGAGAGAAGATGGTTAGTGTGACAGGACTCCTCTCTCCCCCCCAAGGTGCCACCTGGAACTGGGGTACTCCTGGGGTTACTGTGTGACCAGCCTGGGCAGTCTCTCACACTGTAATGCTGTGACAAATCACAAATCTCAGGCAGCTGCTGCGCTTACGCAGGCATCCACAGGCAGAGACAACACCCAGTTTAGTTTAATGAATACTTTCCTCAGCAACTTCTGAACCAGCAATAGAGAATCTCCAGCCAGCTCCCCAGCTTAAGGCCCCAGGATTGTGCCATCTTGCCTTGGTTCAAAGCTTGACCAGTGAAGTTTATTGCCCAGTCTGCCCCTCCCTGAAAATGGAGGAGACAGGCACCACCTTTTTGTTAACTTGAACTACGATTTTCCAAACACTTAAAGCAAAACACACTGTTTTTAAGTAAAATGTAAAACAGGCTTATTAACTGCAGAAAACTAGTGATAAGTAAAAAGCGTACAAGTCAAAGTAGGTTACCAAAGAAATACAGGTAAAATTGCAATCTGAGTTCCATTAACTGAACTTGATTTGAATCAAGCAGTGTCTCATCCTGTTGCACAATTCAAGCAGGCTATATATCTTCCATACACAGGCTGGAATTCTCATACAGCTTGCTATCTCTTCCCCCCGTTCTTAGTCTTTGTCTTCCAGGTGTTGAGTCCTTGGGGAGTGAGAGCCGGTCATTATGTCACTCTTCTTCTTTTATAGTCCTTTCCAGCTTGAAACTTCCTGGACCACTGGTAGTTTTGACCTGGGGAGTTGTCATCATTGGTCAGTCAGTACTTCATTGTGTATGTGCTTTCTTGAGGAGTTTCTTGACTAGCAACATGTTCTAACAGCATATTCAACAATGTTTCATAACTTCACGTAAAATGGTAGTACATACAATCCAACAAGATACTAATATTTAGCAGATCAAGACTTTTAAAATATGGTGAATATGGAGTTTTGGGGATGTTGTTCTCAGACACGTGATGTCTCAGTAAGCTCTGTCTTTTATTGGACCAACTTCGTTGGTGAGAGGGATAAACTTTTGAGCTTACATAGAGCTCTTCAGATTTGGGAAATCTGTATAATAGTATTTTGAAGTTAGACTCCATTTACAATATTACACTTGAGTAGAAAGCTGAAGCTCCTTGGCTTGAATGGGAGAGAAAATACTCTAGTACAGTGGTTGGCTGTTGGAGACATAAGTTGGCGTAGCTAAGAACTGGGTTCTGTCAAATGTACAAAGTAACTGAAAATGGGAAAATAACAATTTCTCATCTTTCAGTTATAATAAGTGTTACTTGTAACACTTAAATTTCAAACTGGGATATGATGATTGAAGTTGGCATTTTTCTATTACAGTGACAATCAAATTGGTTAGGTTTCTTTTGTTTTTAACATACATTTTAAATTTGCATAAAATCTGTAATTTTTTTTCTGATGGATGTCAATGTAGAATGACCATTCTTATTCCTCTTACTTGTTTGTGTAAGAAAGGTGGTAGTTTGCAAGGAATATGCTTAGCAAGAGCTACAGCAATAAAATCAGGACTCCAAAAGTTAATGTATAATATAAAAAGATTGTATTTTAGTATATTTATCTGTAGAGTGTTTCTTATGAAAAGTGTGTTAAATTTTGAGGGAAATCCAAAAATCTTCGATTTCATAGGATTGATTTCTGTATATTGTAGCTTATTTTAGCATTAAATATAGCCAGTTCCCTTTGGGAATGTAAAGGAGCAAATGACTGTTCATGATACCAATGTATAAAAAATGGGTGGGTCACTGCTGATTCAGGTAGGTCAAAAAAAAATCTTCATTCTAAAAACATTAATATTAACTCTTGGAAGAACAAAGTTGCAAAAAATCTACTTACCTGGACCCACCCTCATGCTCTTTGAACAACCTAAAATACATTCCTGTTTATGAAAAAGGATACTTGACCACCTAGATCAGTCCTTACTTTAGATTGGGTATAAATAATTTCCTCCAAATATTGTTCTTGATCAGTGAAAACGAGAGCGCGCCTTGGTTAACCACTTGTAATGCTGGTTTAGAAAGAAACCTGACTGCAGCTGCGACTTCTGAGCAACTCCCATTGAAAATGAGAATTGTTCATGAGCGGCAGCTGCATAATCAGGATCATAGTCCCTGTAATTCAGAGGCCACCTCCAATAAACTTAACTGTATAGCATTAGTTTGGGTCAAGTATGTTGGCTTTTTGTCAAGTGAAGCAATTGTATTCAACTTCTGTTACTTAGGAACTTGAAAGAAATGACACCATCTAATATTCAGCCCGATATTGATGGACATCGTGCACTGCTGCTTCATTTTTTTTTTTTTTAATTTTCATTTTGTTGTTCATTGTTCATTTTGTCTGAGTTCTTTGAGTAGGGTCAGTGGCCTTTTTGTAAAGAAGTGCCAGTTAATGGCTTGGATGTCTTACTCTATTATGTAGATAAACTGTATCATAAAAGGAAAAATGGGCAAGCATTTGCAAGGATGAATTGTGTCTGTGATGAATCAAAGATTTCCAAAGCAGCCAGCCTCTAAAACGGTGGTTCTCAATCCAGAGCCCGTGAGCCATTTGTGGCTCAGTCAGCAGACAACTGCAGCCCATGTGACATCCTCAGAGCCATACAGGTTGGGGGAGGGGAGAGAGAGAGTGTGTAGCCCATGTAACACTTAGAGAGCTGCATATGTGGCTGACAACGGTAAATAAAAGATAGACAGACAATAGATAATTCTATCATCTCTCCTCTTCCATCAGTCATCCATTCTCATCCACTGATTCTCTTCTCTTCCATCGATCATCTGTCTTCTTCCATCAATCAATTGGTCATCTCTCCTCTACAATTGATCTTCCCTTCTTTTACGTCAATTTTCCCTTGTCTTCTGTCTGTCCAGTGATTCTGTCCTCTTTCACTGATCAACCATCCTCTTCTGCCAATCATCACTCCCCTTCCATCTGTCCATTCATTATCTCGCTTCTTCCATTGGTCTATCGATCATCCTTCCCCTTCCAGATCACTGATCTGTCCTGTTAGGCACGTTTAGAGCAACTGTATTTTATACCATTTGACATTGGAACTTAATAAAGGAATTTATGGTTAAATTGGTGTTTGTGGTCTCCTGTAATGATAATTTCAACCACAGAGTCAAAAAACACCAGCAGCAACACAAAGGATCCAGATATTGGTAATGGAACTTATAAACTCAATGGACTCACAGAGCTACACATGAAATTTTGGGAAGGGGAAGAAGAGGTAGATGTTTTTTGTGGCAGGGAAGGCTTAGTTAGACAGGGCCAGATACTGTCAAAGCAAGCTGATCTACTGAGGCAGGCTAGGGTTGTCAAGACAAACCAAGCCCTGCAGCAGAAAGACTTTGAATGGCTTCAGAAGACTCTGACCTCAGCCAAAAGAGTGCTGAAGTGTGGTGAGGGAAATGAGGCAGGGAAATATATGTTGAGGTGGTAGTTTTGGGGTGAATAAGTAAAGTGTTGTAGAATATTGTGCAAAGTCTGTCTTTGAGTGTTGTTACGTCTACCATGTGCCCTTGAAGAGTTAATCTGTGAAGCCAGAATGTTCATACCACGGGAGTTTTTGGAGAAGGGTGTATTTAAGCTGCAGTGAGATCTGAGTGGTTAACACTGTAATGAGGTATACCGTTGGACAGTTTTCAGGAGGGAGTACTAGACAGCTGATCTGCACCCTTAGGGTGTGTCCAGGGATCCCAAACCAGAGGTAGTGCTTGTGCTTGGTTCAGACTCCAGAGGCTTACAGCACACTGGCCTCAATGAAGTAAGTCTCCTCACAGCAGTTTGGTGAGTGACTAGGAAAGGGCACTTGACTACATCTGTGACAAGTTCTGTAGTCAAAAACATTGTCCGTTGGTATAATAAAAGTGTCCATTGAAGGCTTTTCAGGTTTGCTTCAGCTGGTTAAGGCCTGGTATATGAGAAGGTGCTTCATGCTGTTTCCCACAGAATCTGGCAGCATGAATGGGAAAGGGAGGAGGAGCAATCTTGGGGAGATGGGTTGGGCAGGTGGAAGTGGCAGAGAAGTTGGCAGCCAGCAGGGCTGACTATGATGGAAATGGCTGACTTGGGGATTGGGGCAGGCGAACACTTTCCACCAAGTTTTGAGATTTGTTATTAAAAAAAATTGTATTTTACTGCTTCAATAGAGTATATTGATAAACACACAATTATAAATTGGCCTATGGAAGTCTCTAAAGCTGTATTGAGAAGACATGCCACTCGTCACTTTATAGTATTGATAACATACTGTTGCTGATGCTTTGCTCCTCTTTGCCTTCCTCTTCTGTCTTGTCAGGTATTAGTGTTTGGTTAAAGTCTTTCATTATCTCATGTTTATGTCCAAATTTCTGTTTTTCTTACATTTAGATATGTAACGTGTTCATTAGTTGTCCTATCAAAAATGATGTGATATTCAGCTTTTCTTTTTTCCTCCTGTTATACATATTTTAATACCTTAATTTTGAGTTCGACTTTTTGTTGTTGAAGGGGTTTCTTCCTTTCTTAATTTAGGAACTTTTTAAAAAAAATATTACCAGGTTTGGTGGTGAGTGATGACGTTCTGGCAGAAAAGTTCAACAGTTCCACCAGATTTCTAAGTAGTAATCTTTTTCCTTCTCCCCAGTAGAACTCTGACTTGATGAATTCATGTCCAATGCCAAAATGTCCTCTGTTTTTTGGACTAGTCAAACAGTTTTAGAGGAGCCACTGCTCTTCCACCACCTTATTGTGGTAATTCTAGCAGCAAATAGGAAGTGAATAATCAGTTTTTTAATGGTTTTTATAAGATTGAGAGTTTTCAGGACAATGTAATAAAAATTCTAAGGGGTTATCTGGTCACTGACACTTCTCCCTGATGGAATCTTCAACAGCTTTCCAAAATGTCATACATTTTGGACACATTCACTGTATATGGGGAAGTCATCCCATTTCATTACATTCTCTCCAGCAATGAGAACACTTTTGGTGATTGCAGGGTCCAGTAATAAGCTGTAAAGCCATTCCTGATTGCTGCTGCTTCGGAACTGATGATCTGTAGCTTCTTCCTGGTAGTTTTTCAGTCATTTGCCATCATGAAGGAAGAAAAATAAAGAGATCTGTGTGTCTTCCTACCCATGCTCAAGTTGGGTGGTGTAGGATTATTTGTTTTAAGAGAATGGAAGGAAATGTGAAAGAGGAAGAGGAAAAAAGAAACACACAGGGCTCCTTATGTTCTCCCCTTCCTCCTGGCATCAGACCAAAGGAAAGTGCCAGAAGGGGAGTTCATTGCGCGTGACTTCCAAACAAAACGGAGCAGGGTATTATTGGGTCTGGGTCTACTGCGAGGCCAAGAATATCCTTAGCAGTACTATATCAGGACATGTCTTCTGTCTTCCCTCATTAAAGTAGCTAGGTTTTTCTGTCATCTCTTCATCTCTCATGGCCAGCTCCCTCTTCCTCACTCAGTTTCTCTTTGCTGTTGCCATTGTCGTGTATTCTCTCCAAGACTTCACCTTTATAGCAGTGGAAGCCTGCTAAATCCACTTCTCATGCATCCTCTGTTTTCCCTGCTGTTGATTACAACTGTTGCTGATAATACAACATCTTAAACTCAGGATGGGACTTCCATGAAAGAATTGGGAGGAGACCGTAAAAGAGCCTGAATTCCCAAAACACTGCAATTGGTCACTTACTCACCTTCATTTTAATGAAAGAAATATAGGCCTGCAAAACTATTCTAGACTTGCTTTAAAACTTCCCTGTTTCTAGCTTTCACTGCACTGAGGGCTGTACCCAGTTAGTAAAAAAGGGCTGAAATGGAGAAGTCTGTTCATAAAATTAAATTCCAGTGTGGTAAGAGCCAGTGTCCAAGATGGATCTGTTCTAATGACAGTCAGTCTGGGCTGGATTTTATAGAAAGGCTCTTGAGTCAGGCTTTTCAAACCCTTATTCTTATTTTCTATATATTCTGTTTTATGTTGTCCCGACTTTTTGACTGCTCATTTGTGCTCATTAACCTCACTTTGACTGACATTACAACTTCACAAGGATTGTATATTAAACTATGAAAGTCTGAATATAGGATTGTCTTCATTCCCCTGGGTAATGTATAAAATCAGTAAATGGCAGTGTACTTTGTGTATTCTTCTTTTACAGTGATACACAGATAAAAATACTGGTAACAAACAGAAGTATAGGCTTTGCTTTCAGACAACAACAAAGTTGTCCATTCCCTCAATGTTCTGTTATAGTATGCAAGATCAGTAACAGCCAAAGGGACAACCAAATCATTCATTCTTTTATATATATAATATAATATAAGGTGGTCTTGGCTAGTAAAGAATTAAAGGAAAGATTATGGCTGACCTTGTCTCATTTATAATTATTTTGAAACAAAAGGAGAAAGAAATATGCATACACTGGCAGTGAACAATTATTCCAAAAGACCAGAAAGGCATGAATTTTAACATTTGCTTTCATACCTGTGTAAAAGGCAGTTGGCTTTGTGACACAATAACCTTTTACAAAACCTTAAGACCAATAGAAACTTTGCTTGCAAACCAAATTATTGTAGCATCAAGCTCATATAAGAGAACAATATAGTAAAATTGACTAGTCTATTATAGCTGCTTAAAGTAAGAGACACTGGCATGGAAACACCATAAATTTCATTTTTATACTAATTCAATTTTAATAATCCTAGATGTCACTTGTAATATAGTTAAGAATGTTAATTATTATTTATTGTTTTTAAGTTCTTTAAGCTCCCTTAAGCTACTGCCTGGAAAAGGCATTGTTGCTTAGAGATGATTCTTTTCAGGTGGGAAGACTGATCCCTTCTTCTTGGAGTGTTTGCTCATGTTGATTCTAAATAGCTGTGTGCACATGCAGCGTGGGCATAGTTGGCAACAGGGTTTGTTGCAGGGATGGGGGCCGGCCTTAGTGTTTCTGTTGTATGGTATATAGTTGCTTGTGAGTATCTGCTTAAGGTTGGGAGAGGCGGGAGCTATCTGTAAGCGAGGAGAGGCCTGCCTCCCAAGGCTTGCGAGAGTGAGGGATTGGTTTGCAGGATAGGCTGTAGATCCTTGATGATGTGCTGCAGATGTATGACTTGGGGGTTGTAGGTGATGACAAGTGGTATTCTTTTGTTTTCTTTGCTGGGCTTCTCTTCTGGTAATTTGACTTCTGGGTAGCTATCTGGCTCTATCAGTCTGTCTATTTACTTCCCCAGGTGGGTATTGTAGTTTTAAGAATGCGTTATAGAAATCCTGAAGGTGCCTTTTCTGTCTGAGGGAATGGAACCAGTGATCTACAGCATATTCTTAAGTATTTTGTCCAGGCCCGGTTCAAGGGACTGTTGCAGTTGCAATTCTGCCAGTTTCCTAGTATGCTGAAGATGAAAATGACATTATTTGCCATTTTTATTCTTTTTTTTAATTCCAGTCAATATTTAGATGGGGTTACAGATGGAGGTAAATCGATGAGTCTGTTCCTTCCCACTTTGCTTTGCCTTCTTCCTCTCCCATTCTCACCCTTTTACTTTTCTTTTCCTTCATGCTTGGAGGCTTTTCAGAGAAGAGCAAACTGTTGAAGGATAGGATTATGGCATCTGAGGCAAATTATCGTGTCATGCTATGCTTGTTTCTTCTCCCAGTCACTTTTTATTTTGTCCTCCTTTCTCTACTCTACTCTCCTTCCTCCTCTTCTTTCCTCTCTTAAATCATTATTAAAAATAAGATTTTTGATGGCATGAACATCTGCCAGTTTCAAAAAATGATTCATCCACATTGCATCTGAGCTGAAGTACTAGTTGTGTGCATTTGTGCAGCGCAATGATCATTATTTTAATAACTGGAGCCTACTTTTGTAGCGCCTGTTCTAGTTAGGGACGCAGGACACCTTTCATTATAATCCTTCGTTTATACATGCTCTTAACTTTCTGAAACATTCACCTTTGGACTGAAGATTTTTATGCTTAACTTCTGTTTAAAGATTAATTCTTTTGGTAGCTTTTGAATAAAATCACTTCAGTCATGTGTGAATCTTGCCAGGGTTGAAAAATACGTTCTTCCAATTTAAAAATATTCTAGCACTTTACATGAACCTATAGCAAAATGACTGAGGTTTTAAATGTGGATCATGGAGGGCTATTGCATTTGCACATTTTTGAGAAATAATTGGTTTTAGTTTACTGAATTTCAGTGTGTTTAAAATTAGGTACTAAGAAAGCCTATTATTTGTTATATTTTAGTAACATCCAGACCACAGTCGGTGTCCTGTTGTGCTAGGAACTGAACTAAGACATAAAAAGTGACAGTCATTGCCTGGTATAAGGGTCTGATATTGCAATTAGATCCACTTGAGTAAATCTCTGTGCCATGGAGGATCTGATTGAGGATTTATAGTAAACTCTTTGTTAGAAGGACAAGAACTTCCTATGTATTTGTTCAGCACACAGTACAATGGACCCTAACTGGACTTGGGTTTCTGGGTATAAGGCTGCACCTTTAGAGATTTAAATGAACAGCACTAAATTTCCCTTTAGAGTTTGAGATTGGTTCGGTGGCCCCCTCCTGAATAAATTGGGCTAGAAGTTACCCCCAAATTAATACAGAGTAAACAAAATAAGATACAAGCAGAGAGAGTCGGTTTGCCTGGGGGAGACTGAAAATATCAGTGACAGAAATGTGCAGTGGCATTGACTAGCTATATGCACAGTTTGCAGGTTTGAGACTTATAAAAGATATGAACGTAGGATGTACTTTTCCTTTAGTGCTCAAAGGCAGAGCTAGATGCTATTCCTGCAAAGGGTACGGATCCCATTCTTCACTGGGGGTATGTCTACATTGCAGTTAAAAACCTGCAGTATCACGTCTGTTGACTCAGATTTGTGGGGCTTGGGCTAAGGGCCTGTTTTATTGCTATGAAGACCCTCAGGATCAGCCTGTAGCCCAAGCTCTGGGACCATTCCACCTCTTAGGGTCCTAAAGCCTAGGCTCCAGTCCAAGCCCAAACATCCACACTGCAGTTAACCCACCCCTTAGGCTGAGCACCACATGCCCACGTCAGCTGGCTTTTTAATTGCAGTGTAGACCTATCTACAAAGCCCCATTGACTTCAGCAGGGCTCTGCGCAGATGCAGAGGTCTACTTAGACAGAGCTTATTGCAACATCAGGAGCCAAAAGATTCACTGTGGATGCATAATAGCTAACTAAAAGACCACTTCTGGAGTCTGCTTTGCAAACCTACTGCCTGCATCTGATTGTCTTTAAGATGAGCTTTATTCTAGGTTTTATTGAGACCTGAAAATCAATCTGACTTGAAGAAAAGTTAATTAGTTTTAAATTTTTGAGTGCTTAAAATCGGCACATTTTGAAACTTTATATTTGGTGTTTTAGATCACTTCATGACTAAAACTATTAAGGACATGGGGGGGGGGCAAGTGGCTCTGAAGTACTCTAGGTTTTCATTAATCCAAAATAGTGGGTCTCAACCTCTTTTTATTTTTTCCAGGAAGGGCTATTGCACCTTCCCCACCCCAACTTATTTCTGACCCCCATGGTGGAGAATCCATGTTGATAATTTCCCTTTGGCATTTAAATCTTGGTGCTTTTAAATTATTTTTGATCGTCCCAGGATTTGCTGATTTTTAAACATTAAACCTACCAAACTGATTTTCTTCAAACTTGGTTTGATTATTACATCTTGATGTCATCTTCAAAAAGTGTACGAGGCTTAAAGAATTTGGATTGGTTGCTGTTTAAAAGGCATTCATGTTTAAAGGCAATCCATGTATCCTGAACGAGCTGTGATCTGAACCCAGTGTGTCCTTTCCCAAATGTTGCCTTTCAGCCCCCTGCCCTTTGGATGCTGATCCCCTTATTCTTCCTCCCTATTGATTGTTTTTTTCAGTGATAGTTTAAAGCAATTTGGCACAAAGTGATTTAAGCAGTTGGATCTAAAAACTTTAAATCAGTTTGAGATGATTAAGATGATCTAAGACTTTGATAAATTTTCAAGAACAGAAACTATTCCAAAAAATACAGTTTTGTAGGGGAGAAGGACTGGCGGGTACCAGCTGTGGAGGGGAGGTAGAACTTATGCTGTTGTAAGGACCTTTTTTAAACTGTGCACTTAAAAATATACATATTGCTAGGAATGGATTTAAATATCTAACTTGCAGTACAGATGCTATTTACTGATTGGTGGAGCAAACACTTCATCCTCATCTCCCTTGACGAGTTGCTTTAAGTCAGTAGTTAAAGACCGAACTGTTAAAACTCAAAGATATTTATAATTTAAATCAACGTAGCTGTGGTGTACTTTTTATGTTGTTGTAGCACCTGGGAGTCCTAGACGTGGATCAGGACAATTGTACCCATTTGTATAAAGACAGAACAAAAATATGGTTCCTGCCCAAAAAGATTTACTGTGTAAGTAACAACAGATTTTTTACTCTGATCCTTTATTTTAAATCAAGCCACGTTTCCTGATGCACATACCACCAGTAGTTCACATATCACTAGTAGTACACCTACTACGTTTTGAGAACCAGTGACTAGGGCTTTCCAGTAGATTTATAGTGGCCCTGCTAGACTGATTCTTTCATCCACCAGATTCAGAAAGTCAGCTGACTCCTGCTGCATGAACACTTCTAGTCTGTTACTGTACATCAGAGGAGTTTTCCAAGCTTTGCTGGAATGTCTGTCACCTTGAGTAGCTCTTCATTGCCACAGCTATTGTTATTTTTTCTCTATAAGGATATGCCTTTACAGGCAAATAGTGTATTTTTTTTAACTTAACACAGAAAATCCCATTAACATGTTAGGTTAACAAAATCGAAGTTCTTAGCTGGTCATGTTCTGGTATAGGCTCTTCCTTACGCTCCATATGGCCAGCTAGATAACACAACTTCAAAGCTGGTCATGTTCTGGTATAGGCTCTTCCTTACGCTCCATATGGCCAGCTAGATAACACAACTTCAAAGCTGGTCATGTTCTGGTATAGGCTCTTCCTTACGCTCCATATGGTCAGCTAGATAACACAACTTCAAACATTTGTCTGCATCTTAATGAGGCTTGTAAGTCATGTTAAGCTAAGGCCCGGTCTACATTAGAGAGTTTTTTGTTGACAATAGTCAGCTTTTGTTGACAAAACAGTCCTGCTGTACACACTACCATGACACACACCCTCTTTCCCCTGCCAACAAAGTTTTGTTGACAGAACAAAACCAGTTGGATGAGATGCATACGGCTTCTGCCGGCAGAGCTAGGATGACCCAATCTCAGTGTAGACCCTGTGTTTCCTTGCAGTGGTGGGGAGGCTCTCATTGTCAATTTTCTCCTCACAAGGGGATGCCTGCCTACTGTGCGTGAGAGAGGGAGGGAGGGGCGGGGGGTGTAAATCAGCAGAAATATGTGAATCTTACAGTACTGCTGGTGTTGGAGGAATCTGATGATTTACCTGTACTAATACTCTTTCTTTTTAGTCAGTACTTGTTAATCTGTTGTTGTTACTGACTCCAGTATAGCCGAGACAAGATCTTTTTTTGGACCAACACAACTATGACAACACTGCATACAACAATGAAAGATATTGAATTTTGCAGTGTAAAATGGAAATTCCATTACCTGAAGAAAAAGGAAGCAAAACTTAACAGCGACGTGTACTTGCAGTGCAAATGCAAGAAACAAAACACCCCCAAAGGTCTATGCATCTATAACCCTCTGACCACTACATAAAGCTCCGATCCTTGGACCAACATGGCTACGACGACACTGCATATAAGAATGGAAGATATCTAATCTAGCTAATAGTTACTTATATTTTCTCTGAGCATGGACTGGTAAATATTCTTTCACATTTCGCACAGGACATGAGTTCAGACCCAGTGTAGATATTGAGATACTGATGGAGGAGCAGTATTATTCAGGTGTGAGCTATTGTATAGTGCAGCAGTTCTCAAAGATCTTTGTCGCAACATAGTTGGTGGCGTGTGCAGCTGTGCATGACGGTGCCCCCCACCGCCACTGCCAGGCCACCCTGCTGGGAAATTGCAGCCACGGAAAGCTGCTGCCGAGCTCTCAGTGATGCACCTAGCCATGTGTCACAACACAGTGGTTGAGAACCACTGATATAGTGGATGGATGCTTCGTTGCACTAGGAGTATTTAGCTCATATTATAAAGTGCTTCAAGTCATGTCAGTGTAAAGAACATTGTATATTTAACTACATTTTGTCCTATGTTAATGGCTATTCTGAAAAACTTTATAAATGGCTTTCATTTCTTTTTGCATGCTTTGCTATTGACCATGTAAAATGCTAAAACTGTCATGCACTTTTTGTGTGAAGTCTGCCTTAATCCATTAAAATGTCAAAATGCTTTTTGCTTTAAAATACTAGTGGTATTTTCACCTCCTAGCTTAGGCAGAAACAAATTTAAGGAATCGTTGCCAACATTGTAATAGTTGTTTAAGATTAGATCAGTCTCTTTTAAACTGAAAAAAAGAGAAGTTGACCCTGAAAATGTTCAGCTGGAGCGAACAAAGAGCTGTTCAGAAAAATATCTCTCCATGTAACAGTAACTAAAGGTTCAGTAAATTGAACTGAAGTACCATGCTTTTTGACAGATCATCAGGTTGCTTGAACTTGGAGTTCACTGGAAATCTTTACTTTTAAATGGCATTTAATAATTTTCTAATGACCTGGTGTATTGAAATGAGTGTAATATTATGAGAGGGGGTATTGCATAGACGCATGCAGAAATTCAGGGGAATTATTACTTCTATTCTGCCTTAATTGCATGTTCCTTAGGGTAAAATATTAAACCAAAATATTGTGCTTTTAAATAATGTCCTTGGGATGAAGAATCATTACTTCTTTAAGTACTATTGAGAAGGAGATAATCTGCTTGTCTGACTATATTTTAATGTACTTTTCATTTGTAATAAAGTGATATGCTTGTATTGTATGGATGAATACAGTATATCTCACTGTACATCATACTATGTATGCCCTAAAACGGGTTATCTTTTTTTTTTTTTTTTTTGCATTTCATTGACACAAGGAAGAAATACTATAGGGATGATGTTGAAATAATTGTAGTTGCCATTTAAACTGTGTACATTAGCATTTTCTACCCAATTTTTTCCCATCATTGCTGCTTATCTTTTTCTTTCACATCTGAAAGGCTTCTGGAGAAAAATCTCATATTTATGGAAGTGGTGTGCTCCCATAATATCAGTGCAGTGTAAACTAGGTTCCTATGTAAGATACTTTTGTCTCCACAAAATAGAGTAAGAGGTAGGCAACAAGAAGTGACTAGTTGAAGGTGTGTCAACAAAGGTCCTTTGTTCGTAGCCATAGGCTCAGTCTTCAAGTAAGTTAGTTTTGGGGACTTCTTTAAGCTTTCTTTGGGTGGATGTGGGTGTATAGTAGAATAAAACCATCAACAACATAGTTATAATTGCTAGATTGACTATCCCATTAAAGGAAACTGTAACAGGCAAGGAAATAATTAATTCATTCAACACTCCACTCACCAGTTCTCTCTTTGAGGTTTTACTATCCACAGTTCACATTCACTCTCATCTTAACAAAGCGTACACCCTAAAACTCATCTTATTTGTTGGTGATATGTTCATGTGTTTTATTTACTCATATAGGGCTGGTTTGGTTTACCCATTTACTGGTACATAGCTCTTTCCATGGTTGGGATGTGGGGGTGGAGGGGAGGTGTCCACTTTGATCTGTCTAGTGGCTTCCTTCTGATGAATGAGAGCTTTGGTTAATGGAAGCTGCTACCTTTTTTTTTCAGATTTTGAAAGCTTTGTATCTCTGAGAGCTTGAGCTTCAGTGCTCCTTGTCTCCGATTCCCTTCATGAGTCCATATTTCTAGGATGGGTTTGGGGTGTGGGAGGAGAAATGAGTGAGAGAAGGAGGATTGTATGTGGTTCACTGCAAAAAATAGTTTTTGTTTGTTTTTATAATGAGATAGCTATCTTGATGTGAAATTCTAGTGGAGACAAGGTACATGCAGTTTTTACTTGGATGTAGCTAGTTGAGGTCCACCCCAGTGATGGGAGGGGCTATAAGACTGACCATGATTAGCTACATTTCAGTGATTTGCACCACAGAAGACACCTCTCTGACCTCAGGGCAACCCCTCAGCCAGGTTTAAAGTCTCTTGTGGAAGCTTAGTATAGCATCTCAATGAGACAGTTGTAAGAGTGCCTTTCCAATATTAAGAAATGTATTTTCAGTGACTTAATTCTCAGGCTGAACCACTTTTGCTGAAACTTTCCAAAAGTATTTGGCCTGAGGCAGGCACCTAATTGGTCAAATTCTTAAGTTACCTGAAAGATAGGCTTAAAATGATAACCGTTGGGCCACATTAGCAATAGGCCTCTCTGCTAGCTGCACCTATAATATACACACACACAAACAATACTCTCTTGAATGTTTTTGTTTAAAATTTTAAAATCTGGCTTCAAGCTAAAGCAGGGATGTATGTCTTCTAGCTTCCTCATGGTTTGTAACTCGGGAGTCATTTACATTCACTAAAGTTTTACCTTTTGACTGTAGTGAAGGCAGAATTTGGTCAATATTGAGCACTTAAGGAAATCCTTTCTTGAAGTTGCATGTGCTTGAAGTAAGCAATGTTTTAGATTTATGATGTTTAAAATATAGCTTTTTTTAGGGTGGAGGGTGAGAAGTACTTCTGAGGAGTAAAAACTACTTGAGAGAGAGAGAGAGCGAGTGTGTGTGTGTGTATGTGTGTGTGTGTGTGTATTAAATCAGTTGAACTCTGAAATATTATAGGGGAAAGCTATTAGCAAACCTTCAGCTTGGGTTGCCTAACACTTTCCATTATAGAAGATTCTTGTGAGCTTCCTTTTGAGAAGTGCTGTTGTTAGCAGTAGACCTTTGAAATTCAGCAGGTGAAAAACCTGTGGACTAGAAAAATGTCTTTTCTTTGTCCTGTACAATTCTGTTCAGGTCAGCTTTTGCTGAGATAAAAGCTGAAAATCACCAATTCCCTTCTGTCATTTATGTTTCTCAGGAAAATGTCTGCAGTATGTCAAAAGAACTAAACATGAACATCTTAAAGTGCTAGGCTCAGGCTGGCACCAAAACAGCAGCAGGAACACAACCACCATATACCGTACTGGGAATACATGGGAACTGCTGTCCCTGGCGGATGACAATGTAGTCTTGGCTCCTCCTGACTAACCCCTAGATCTAGCACATGGTTCTGGGACATATCATGGAGTGCTGCCATCTCTCTATAGGGAAGGGTGGGTCACTTTCTGTCCAGTCATCCCCCAAACACAGCATGTGGCCTCAGCAACCCATCACCCCACAGTGAGGCACCACATATGGGAGAAGTTCCCCCAAATGCTGTCTGGAGCCAGCACCAGGTATTAGTGGTCCATCTTCTCCCTGAGGACACATCATGGGACAGTATTGCCCATACTTTCCTGTTGGGGGGAACAGAAGTGAAGAGAATTCAATTGGCCTCCCCTCAAACACCTCTGGATCCAGAACCCAGCCCCAGTAGCTCATCCTCCACCCTCTCCTTATTAAGTAGCAGCCTTCTCATGCCGCTCGTTGATGTAGTTGGTTCTGAAACGCAAGTGCTAGAAGTTTGTGCTACAGTTCCAAGCCTGTGGAGTTTAGACTTTACGGATGGTGCATGATGCGGCCTTGTTACGGTTGAGCATAATATAATGTATTTTACCTTTTTTCTTTAAAAATGTAATTTCCTATTTTAAAAAAACTGCTAAAAGAATGTTTAGGTTGCAAAGTTAAGTAAGCACTTGCAAGTTAGGAAAGGTCTGAATTATGGTTGTCCACATAACTTTAGTTCTTCCTCTTTGTTCTTATGCTTTGTGGTACAGTCTTGAATTACATGAATGTGATCAGTGATGCTAATTCACTGGAGAGATGCACAAGGGGTAATATTAAGGTTGCTGAAGCAATTGTAAATCTAGCATTTGCTAACTTTTTTGCAACCCAAATAATGTTCTTTTAGGCATAGGGTTTTTTTTTTTTTAAAGAAAATAAATTCTACTGTGAATCGATAATGTGCTATATTTCAAAACAAAAGACATGAGTTCAGTTTACTTAAGTGTTTCAGGCTACAGATTTTAATAAAATAAGCTTGGTGATTGGGAAAGATGCAAGATTGACAGCAGGAAATATTTTTTCTTCATATAGAACAGAGGGTGGTGTGGGGGTTTTGGGGGTTTTTTGTTTTTGTTTTTTGCATGGGTGGGAACACAAACTGGGGGGCTGCTCTCAGGCACTCTGGCTACCCACCCAGGGTAAGTCCAGGGTCTGGGGCTCCCCATAGCAAACTCAGGTTCACTGGATATCTCTTACTGTGACCTGGCTTTGATTTCTGGCCTAGCCAGAGTGTGAGGCCGTGGGAGGAAAAGGAGGAGCAGAGGTGGGGCTGGTGAGAGGGGTTGGGCCTCATGTTGAGAGGGGAGCTAAGGCCCACCTCAGCCCTGCTGCCAGGAATAGGCTCCATCTCAGTCCCCTTCTTACACAGCCTACATCCATGTTAAAAGTGGATGGGCTATGGAGTCTCCCCCCCGCAGTCCTCCTTTTCCAGTGCCGTCATTTCATACACAAAAATCTTTAGTTTGAATTAAATATTACTTTAAACTTGAGGTAACTTGTCTTTCCTGAAGGTGGGTTGAAGCTCAAGTGGTGATGCTTGAACTAGTAATGCAGTAGAGATGGAATATTGTGAATATAGTGTCTTATGTGCCATTCATACCGTTACCTTGTTAATCCAGCCACTCTGCTGTGCTCAGAGAACCAGTCAATGTAACAAGTGTTTTTCCCCCCAGTGATGTCACCCTCACTTGAGCTAGCTCAAGTGGAGTAACTTGCATGCTCTAACAAACATCAACTGTTGCAGTGAAGACAAGCTGAAAGAAGAAACACTGACTCAGATTCCTTACAATCTAAGTTCCAGAGGGGTAGCTGTGCTAGTCTAGTTCAACAAAACAAACAAGGAGTCCTGTGGCTCTTCTACAGACTAACAAATCTCATGTGTTAAATTTGTTAGTCTTACAATCCAAGTGTCAGAAAGGATGCAGTAGGTGGAAACCAACTAACAAATGGGCTGTGAGTGGCTGTTAAGTATGAGGTAACAGTAAATACTCCCACCTTGACCTCTGTCAAACCCTTCCTCAAAACACACCTTTTCTATAATTCATACAGTAAAACACAGCCTGATAGTTGTTCTTGGCACATGGTGAACTGTGATCATACTATTGAGAGGTATGGATTTGCACACCATATTTTATTTATTTCCTTCCCAGCCTCTTTTGCCCCTCCCTGACCTACTTCTTTCTCATCTTTCTGTCACATCTTGTCTGTTAGAGTATGAGTTCTTTGGAGTGCTGACATTTATTTTGCATTTACTCAGTTCCTGGCACAATGGGGCATATCCTGGTTGTAACCTGTGTGCACTACCGCAATATAAACAATAATAAACCACAAAATAAATAGATGAGCGAACAAATAGACATATACAGAGACTTGTCAGAAAACCCGCTTAAAGTGAATATTAAAAATTGTCTTCCAGATCCAGAATTTTTGGCAAAACACTGGATATCAGTTTTTATATACTGCCAGTTGTTACTTCTTGTGATTGAAATTGGGGTGCTTATATCAAAAGAGGAGCTGAGGTGCTGCCACCTAACGTGTCCACAGTAGCCCAGTTCTTCACAAAGTATAAATAAAAATCGTTCCTAAAGATTTTCTGATTCAGGGGTCAGTTGTTGAAAATACATTGCTTTTGTTCCCATAGCTTGGTTTTCCTCTTGCAACATACAAAATAAGAAATGAAAACATGAATACCCTGGAAAGAATGTATGTTGTTTATACTGTGAGTGTATATAAATTGTTGACTGAACATAAATAAAGTATTTTTTCAGAGCAACCTCTTTTAAAAGGCATAAAATGTACTGTAATGAGTAAGTAAATGAAGTAATTCATTATTTTTAATGTTGAAAAACATGATCTGTGCATAACACTTTTTGGGTACATCAAAGATAGCGGTGCCATGGTCAGGTGAAATAGTGTGGTTTGTTTTGCAATTATAATTGGATCTGAAGAACAAAAATACAAAAACTTTCTACATATACTAATCTTTTAAAATAGAGAGATGGTAGAGATGGACAACTTGTATCACCAGAGTTTAGACTTAGTTTAGCTCTTGTAACCAAGAGCTCAGTGGTGGTAGAAACTCTACCTGGAAGTGGATTATGGTGACCCAGGGCACCAAAACTCCACTCTCTAGGGCCTTGTATCTGGCTAGCTCAGTCTCCAGTCAGTTGGTTCTAGCCATAGAGGAGCATGGGCATTATGCCCAAAAGATTCAGCACTCCCTAGTCATCTTTCCACCAGTGGGGTTCTTGTGGAGTTCTGGGTATAATTTAAAACTGCTCTGCTAAGCAGAACTTTGGGGGAAGTGCTGTGATAAACCATACTCTGGTGTGCAATTGCTAAGATTAGGATTCTGTTGTGGGTATTTTAGTAAAAGTCAGGAACAGGTCATAGGCAATAAAGAAAAATTCACGGAAGCCTGCAACTGTCCCTGATTTTACTAAAAATATCCTGGGGGCGAGAGAGAAACCAGAACTGCTGGGCTTGCAGCTGCTTCAGCCCTGCTGCTGCTCTGACCAGTGCTGTTCTAGACCCAGAAGGGCTGACTCAATCCAGGTTGCTGCTCTGGTGGCTGTTCATCGGTCAATATTAGTTTGCGGCACTGGGCTTGCTGCCATTCAGCTGTTGAGTGGAAGTGGCCCTGAGGCCAGAAGTCACGGAGATCCTGGAAAATCATGTTCCAAAGAGGTAGCCATGTTAGTCTAGTTCAGCAAAACAAACAAGGAGTCCTGTGGCACTTTTAAAGACTAGCAAATTTATTTATTGCACAAGCTTTCATGGGAGAAAATCCCACTTTGTCAGACGCTTTGAAGATGGGGATCTTACAGAATGGGAGGAAAATAAATGCAGGAAAGTGTAAGACACAGGATCAGGTCAGACTGTTAGAGCAAATCAAAGCGGATGACTCTGTTGCCTCAAGGTTAAACAGGGACTACAGATCTTTTTCTCATTACAACAGGTGATCTGACCTCACCTTCCTCTTTATGCTGTTCCCTAGTGTTTGAATCTTAACATCTGCTTTGATTTGCTGTTACAGCCTGACCTGATCCTATGTCTTCCACTTCCCTGCATTTATTTTCCTCCCACTCTGTAAATTCCCCATCTTCAAACCTTCTGACAAAGTAGGATTTTCTCCAACGAAAGCTCATGCGATAAATAAATTTGTTAGTCTTTAAAAGTGCCACAGGACTCTTTGTTTTGCTGCAAAGTCCTGGAATCAGTGACTGGAGTGTATCCTTAACAATGACCCTATGACTTAGAGAGATGTTAATTACAGACGCTGACGCAAGCAGAGGTTATTTAAGCTCATTTTGTATATGGTTCTTTGAGAAAACTTCTACTTCCATGAATAATCCTTTGCATATTTGTAAACCATTTTAATCATTCCTGTTTTGTTCCTTAATGATTTTACTTGGATTTTAATAAATTAACTTTGCAATTGCTTATAAATTTTCTAGGTCTAAGTCTGTCTTTGTTTTCTGTTGCAAAGGGTTATGGGCCAGCAGGAAGTGTGTATATTCTTTCTTTATTTTTTTTAAGTAGAACAATCCAAGTCCAAAGTATGTGTGTTTGTAAAAAAGTTTTAACCATGTTTAGGTAGAAATGTGTTATAACTTAACAGGGAAATAGTGAATCTATGCAGAATTAGAGACTCGCGCAAATATGTAACTACTCGTATAAGGACTACGGTAATGCACCATAGAGTTTATTATTGAGTTGTTTTGCCTTAAACAATTATTCAGATATGTATTTACAGTACCTTCAATACTGGGCAAACTTCTTTAAGAAAAAGGGTTTACAACAGCATTTGAAATATATATATATACTCTTTTTTTTTTTTTTTTTTCCCCAGGATGTGAAACATCTTGCTGACTCATAAAATGAGTGACTGAAAGGGAAAGGAAAATAGTGCCATCATTTACTAGAATAACAACATGGGAAATACAACTACCAAATTCCGTAAAGCACTTATAAATGGAGATGAAAATCAGGCCTGCCAAATATATGAGAACAACCCTCAACTAAAAGAATCTCTGGATCCAAATACTTCTTATGGGGAACTCTATCAGCACAATACTCCATTACATTATGCTGCTAGGCACGGAATGAACCAAATACTAGGGTGAGTATTACCATGTGATTTGTGAACTTATTTAATAATTGGTTTAGGAAATGGACGAAGTTTAGCTAAAGTTTATAAATCTTATTTTGTGCAGTAGGTCATTGGTGGACATTTTAATTTGTATTTATTGTATATAAATTTTAAAATGTACAGATTATAATGAGGGAAAATAACCTCTTATGGCAATTTTACATAATAAAGAACATGCATTTTTTAACTTGGGAAACGGTTAGTTTTAATTCATCTTTAATTTTTTTCTTACATTAATTTCAGACATAAATATCTGTTAGAATGAAAATGGCTTGCTTCCTGAGGTATCTTATAGTACAATTCTTTAAAAAGGAATGGCTTTTCTACACGCTTCAAAATTTAAGCTCAAAATTGTATTTATTTAGAAGCCCTTGTAACTCTGTACCCAATATACTATCACATTTATCTAAAATTTTCTGTTGTTGCTAACAATTCATTTGTGCTTTAAACATGCCTTCTGAAGTTGAATTTGTTTCACCTGAACATTTGTCAGTTACTTTTTATGCCACAGATGACCCGTTTAACAAGAGCTTTTGTGATTCAGACTATAGTTGAATTTTTTATATAGGCCTTTTCATAGAAAGTGTAGTAATGTTTGTTCTAACTCCTGTCTCTGTTTACAAAGTACTCTCTCTTTTTGTTACTGTTGATTAACAAATGAGGCTTCAAAAAATTGTGCAAAATGTTTCTTTGGTTTGGCAAACTTCAGTGTGGCAGGTATTTAGTATACAGATATCCATGTCTCATTGAGCAAGGTTCTTTTTCAGAGCATCTTTGTACCTCTTTTTCTGTCTGCCTCTTGATTATTTTCCTGTTAATATTTTCTTTGGGAACTCAGTTAAGATGTTGTGAACATTGCTTAAATGCTGCTTGTGGAACCTCTTTCCAGAGCCTCACTGTATGAACAAGATAAACAATGTAAGAAATGTCATGCTATGTTGATGCATTCTGCAGCTAATTTTACTGCAAATGAAGCAAAATAAATGCACATGTTCTTATAAAATTAAGACAGTTTCAACTTTTGCATTTTGTGTGGTGATAAGTACAGTAGTAATTTAGCAATTCCTCTTGTGGGAATTCTCCACCACTGAACAATGCAGAACCTGTGCAGAATTAACGTTCTGTGCAGAATTTCATTCCCCCTACCCCCAAGTAAATTGGCACTATAGACTGCTGGACCCAGCATAGCCTGGCATTTACCAGCTCACTGTGTACCTGCCTGGGAGGTGCTGGCAGACTGTGATTCATAGCATGCCCTGAATGAAGGTGGCAGAATGTGGACCATTGCCCTGCAGTGGGTGAAATAAGCAGTGCTGTGGGAATGGAGGTACTGTAGCTGTGCACACCCTGGCTGCCAGGCCTGATCCTCATCCTCCTGGGGAAGGGAGTGGGCATAGGAGACCTAGTTGTCCAGGCTCTGACAAAGGGTGAGGAAAGGCAGAATCATACCATGTCCCCCAGTGGGACAGTAACGAAGCCGTACTGAGCGGAGCCTGCAGTTCAGCTTGGAGGACATGGAGTTGTAGGATCTGGGCCTGGGGCACCTTGCAACTGGGGGTGGGGTAAGGGTGGTGTAGGTGTTTGGGGTGGAGGTGGGGGGTGCAGTCCTCTCTGGCCTTTCCTGCACCACCCAAGTGCTCCCTCCAACTATACGCACCCCTCCAATTTCCTCTCCCTCTAGCAGTATCTTTTATTTTGGGAACTTGATATACAGTGGCAGGGTGAAAAATCAAGAATCAAGAAAAAGACTGGAGAAGCATATTTTTCCCCCAGGATCTGTCCAGCTGGCATGTGAGACAAACACCCAGATAGAGGTGCCCAGCGAAAGCATAACAGAGAAACAGGAATTGAGTTGTCGTCAGGGTATCTTTATCTCTAATCTTGGGGAATCTTTTTTGTTGTTGTTGTCTGTATTGTTAAACCTGCCTGCTGTCAGGTATTTTTGAAACAAATTACCAAAATAATTGAAACTGGAGTGATTTTGTATTGTTGTTTTGACAATAAAATATCCAGAATTTTGCCAAATTCTAAAGTATTGTGCACAGAATTTTTAATTTGCTGCTGCAGAATTCCCCTGGAAGTATATCAATGGACAAAAATATGAGTATTTGTGTGAAATTCGTAATAAGCAATTGCAAGGTCATAAGTACATGGCAATTAGTATTTTAAAAAAAAGTTTTAGAAGGATAGCATCAAACACATGAATTTATAAGATTATACTAAGCTTTGTTGGAGCAGCAAAATCCACTCCAGGAAATCTGAGTAGAGTCACTCTGGCTTATAAAAGCATTTGTGTATGAATCTGCCACCTTTTATGAGTACTCAATTTACGTAAAAATTAAAGTGAATATTCAAAACATTGTTTCAGCTATGCTATCAAACACTGGGTCTAGATAAGTTGAAGGTCATACAAGTTTTGAGTGAAATGTTGATTCTCAAAAGTTTATCATTGCATTGGTGCTTTGCTTTGGTGCTTCAAGATTAGACACTTGTAACTCTATAGCTCTTGATTTCTCCAGTTCCATTTACAAAACTATAGCTTAATGTGGCAGAGCTATTTATTTTTATTGTGGTAGTACCTAGAAGCTCCAGTCATGGATAAAGGCCCTGTATGTATAAAGATCTGACCAAAAAAAAAAAAATAGACAATGGCAGTTCCAGCCCCAGAGAGCTTACAATCTATTTTTTATTATGAAGGGATCGGCTGCACCAATTAGTTTGAGCCTTTTAGAATAGCTGAAGACTTCACCTGCCCCCAAGATTTAAGATAACTTGGGGACTGTATTGCTGATACAGTTGTCCTCCTGAAATCTGTTTTAATTCATATAATCATTTATTTCTTAAATAAATAATTTAAATTGGATTTGTAGACTTTCATTGTATCAAACAGACAAAATAGAGGCTCACAAATAATAGCAGTTTAAAACAGACAACACATCATTTAACCAAACCTCGTTTATCAGTAATCGCTGTTTATCCAAAACAAGGTTGTCTCTTGACTGTTGCAGAGGATTTCAAGTAAGTTGAGATTTGGTTACAAGGACTTTCCATGATTTGGTGGCCAAAGTCAGTCAGCCCATTAGACTACAGAAGTAGAACTTTTAATAGTTCCGCTACCTAAAAAGAAGGTTACTCTTTGCCTTTGTTCATAAGAACGTTAGCCATTGAGGTGCATAAGTTTCCTCCAGGGCAACACAACAATATACACATCAGTTGGTAGATGCTAAACTAAGGTGTGTTTTTTGTAAAATTCTCACTGTTGCTGTAGAGCATGTCCTGCTAGCATTAGTGCTAGCTAGGATTGTGAGACACCTAGTGTAGTGAGGCACGTGCATTTTAATCACCTTGTGTTCTATGCCTGCTCTGAGCATGATTAGCTAACACAGGATACATCTGCACTGTAGCTACGGGTCCAATTTTGAGTGGCTAGCCCAAGCTTCTGTTGGTGCAGCAATATTCACAATGCTATTTTTAGCATGCTATCTCAAGCTCCATGAGCGCAAGTCTGTCTGCTTGGTCTGGGAGTCTCATTCCCAGCTGCAGTTTATACATACCCAAAGTGTTTAAAATGCCAGTGGCCATTATGAAGAAGTATTCCCATGAATGTTAATGCCAGAATGACAGCAAGAGGAGAAAAATCTCCTGAGTATATACAAACCTGAGTGTAGACAAAATTTTGTTAAATCAGTTAGTGTTGGAGATATTAGCCAATGATCTTTAATTGTGAACATCTCTTTTACAGATTTTTAAGTTTCCACTCAGTGACAGATGTCAGAATTTGCAGAACAGGCACCTTAATTATCTGAAGACTTTGGATATCTCAAGAGATCATCAGATAATTCAAAGAGTGGGGGCATAGCAAGCATGCATAGCTTTAATGTCTCCAACTGCCAGAATGATTCCCTGGAGCTGTAGGCAGCTGGGCGTATCCTAGAACAACCCTGAAACTGCTCTGAAGTTATATTGGTAGACCAACCGGCTGTCAGGACAGACCATGATTGGAAGCATGAATATGACCTAACTAAGTACAGCTGTGGCTCATAGACTTTTGATCATATAGATTGGCTGTTTTTAAGTTCTTCCATACTAAGTTCTATTGATATATGAAAGAGAGAGAACTTAGCTTGCTCTGAGGAAACTTTCTTCTTTTCACAGTTAGTAGTAGCAGTAGGTATTATTTTATAAGAAAATTACTGTAAATCAGTTATTTAAAGAGTTGTGAAAATAAGTATTCACATTTTAGACTTCGCTTTGTTTCTTGTCACCTTCTTAAGGGAGTAATATGTTGTTCTTGCCCATACTCTATAGAATGGATGAAGAGTTACTGCCAAAGTAGAAATAAATTCCATCATCACTGACTTGGCAGCAAGTTGAAAGGAAAATTTGAAGACACATGTATACACACTTTTTTTTAAGTTTCTGCCAGATATTCAGAAATTTCTTTTTATGATTTATTTTCATGTTTTATTCAAAAAATGTGCCCTATTATAGTACCGTTTTGAAAGTATTTGGTGGTATATTGAACAAATATGTTGCAAGGACCCACTACATTTCTATAGTTCTTTTATTCTATAACATGTCATAGCCATTTTTTCATGTACATCTGTGAAAGGTAAGTCTCCATTGCCACTTAGATTTCTTTCCTGTTACTGCTACAGTGTGGTGTTCAATATATATGGATCAGCATAGTTCATTGTAAAATCTTTTTTTTTGCTTAAGAAGGAATTGGTAGGGAGAAAAGTAATCTCTCCTCATGTAAGGGTCCAGTGGCTTGTTCCTGAGTTCCTTCTCTTTGCTCTTGTCTGAAATAGGATTAGAATTTAAATGTCAGTTTTGCCATGCCTAAATCAGTTGACAATGTTTGTGCGGACAGTGGACCATTGTTGGATCTCTAAAAGAAGGTGAGTTTTCTTTAACTCTTCTAGAATATCAGAAAATCAACTACAAATTAAGGGACATAGAATGTCTCTGCAGATGTCATAAAGGCTTTTCTGTTTGTGGATTGCCAAAGGACCATATAAGAAGCTTCTAAGAGTCAAATAGAGAGCCCTATTTATGAAATACTTTTAGGGCCCAGATTTTCAAGCAGACTTCTTAATTTTTGTATACAATGGTCTGTCTGGGAATTTGTGCACACTCTGAATTCTGGATGTAACACTGGTAATTAGAACACATGGTTTGCAAGCACATATTGTCATTTAGAAATTTTACTGCAGATACGTAAGCCTTCAGTTCCAAAATGCAAGTGCAGTTATTTACTGGTGCAAAATTACTCACACAAAAATGGAGTTCTGCTGCGGAGAATCTGGCCCTTAATATGTATGAGCTTTTAAATTTGGTAAAAGTAAATTGGCTGAAGTTTGGATGGCGTATTTTGTCAATATCTAGGTAATGCGCTACACTGAAAATTATCTTTTGAAGGGAACACTATATAGAATTGCAGTCTTTTCTATTTAAAAAATTAGTCTGGTTGAAAAGAAATTGGATTTAGCATATGCCTGCCTATAAAATAAATAGTAAAAAGGGGAAAAGTTGTTTCCCCTCAAGTCCATTTCTGTGAAGAGGTAGGTACTAGATATTGTGGAGATGAGGTAATTTTCTGAACACTGAAATATGTTTTTCCATTTAATGCTGGGAAATAATCACCAAAATAAATGCATTGTAGGTAATTTGTATTAGCATTAAATTACTAGATGCCCATACTGTGTTCATCATGTGGTATATTTATTCTTTGATGAATTGCTTTTTAAAAATAGTTAGTCATGTATAATCTTACTAACTTGGGGTCTCTGTTTCAGTGTATTGGAATTTCTTCTGCGTATCATGTCAATTAAAGTTTCTCATAGAACCCTCTGGGTTTTAATATCTTGTGCATATACAATATGTCATCTTTTCACTCACCCGCATTTCAAGTTTCATTGCTTGACATTTTCTGCAAGAGGAGTAATTACTGTATAACTATTAATACATATCTGCTGAATAATGGAAAATTTATTTCAGAACACTTAAGAATCTGCTAACCCAACTACAGAACACTATACCCAACTACTTGAATTACCAGGGTAAACTCCCTTCTCCAGGCAAGCACAGCAAAACAGAATTAAGTATTTCAATGAGTAGAACGTATTAACTTTGATCAATCAGATGCAGAGACCAGGTTCATTGCCTGTAAAATGAGCAAAACCATGAAGCTTTTAAAGATATCTAAAGGGAGAGGTTGGTATGGATATGAAATGGATCAGCAAAACTAATATGCTCCAGAAGAATTACTGTTGAACTAGCAGGTCGTGTTAGGAATTGTATGGTATTAAAATGCTCCACAGTGCTAAAGGTTGGGTTAGCGATATTCAATCTATACTCTCTTTTTAAAAATAATTAAACAGTCAATTATTTAAGTTTCTCAAACAATATTAAAATTTCAAACATGACAAGCAACTAGATTCTCCACTCTATTAAGGACACTTTGCACTGTATAAGTGGCAGCAAGTGGCCATAGAGGCTAAAATATATAGAGTTCATCAAACCCCAAATTCCATATCTCACTAGCTCCTCCTGCCGGTTCAGTGGTCATAAAATCAGACTGTAATACACAGAATAAGATGGCGCAGATAATGGCAGCTATAAGGAAGAACATTGGTAAGCTAGACTAGTGTTTTTCAAACTTTTTTTCTCAGGACCCTGTTGAAAAAAATCATTTATGCCTATGACCCAACAATTACCTCTTTCAGCAATGCATTCCAGTCTTTTGGCGACAGCAGCAGGGGGTGCCATGACCCAGTACCTGAGGGTCTGTGACCCAGTACTGGATCCAGGGCCGTCCCTGGGGGATGAGGGGGGGCGAACGGGGCAACCCCCTCAGGGGCTGGAGCTGGCTTCCTCCCCCCCCCCCCCCAACAAGCGGCCTCAACCTCTGGGGCGGAGCCGGCTCCCCGCACCGGCAGCTTCGGCCTCCTGGCCCAGGGCCAGCTCTCTGGGGGGCAGCATGGAGGGTGAGGCCCCACTTTGGCCAATTGGCCCTGGGCCCTGCTGCCCCCTGGGACGGCCCTGACTGGATCCCGACCCTAAGTTTGAAAACTACTGAGCTAGACAGCAGAAAGAGACCCCAAACATTTTTACTAAGGAAAACAATATCCTACATAAAAAATTTTAAATTCTAAAATTAAAAGTTAATTCAGTGTAATTTGAGACTACTGAGCTTAATGAGTATTGAAGCGGGTTCTGATGTAATTACATTTTAGGGAAAGAAGTCTCCCTGAATATATATCCACAGATATCAAGGATGACAGTATCTGAAACAAATGAGTGAATGATAAAAGTGGTGGTTATAGGTTAAAGAATTCTTTCACTAAAATGGGATCTAATGCATTGGTATCCAGAGGATTTAGGAGACTTGTTTGCTATTAATTCAACTGTTAATTTTAGGTAATGCAATCAGACAATAAATGAACTCAGGACAGGTATTTGGGCCCTAATATCCAGGGCCAAATTTTCAAAGCAATTCCTAAATTCCTCTGTTTAGTCTAAAATCTCAGCTTGGCATGTCCTAACATTAGGCACCCACTTAAAAGTGGTCTAATTTTCAGAGATTTTGACCATCTTCAGCTCCCATTGGCTGATGATGGAACTGAATGCAGTTCTAAAGCCGCGTGCTTCTGAACCAGATGAAACTGATTGCTAGCTATATACCATTGAATGAAACTTGTTACATTATAACTTAATTGAGACACATACATTAAACTGAAACTTGAATCTGATTATGTAGTTAAATGATTTAGGATTATTACCTTTGACAATGGATTCAATTAATTTTCTTTTATTCTTTATTGCTTATTTTATTATTCTTTATTGCCATGTCTCTGTAAACTGCAATATTCAGTTAGTGGCATGGAGTTGCATGTTTTTAAGCAGTAATTAGATGCCTTTGAGTAGTATACATATGAGGTACTTAAAGATTTGGCCAAGCTGCACTTTAATGTTGAAAGGAGGTGAATTTGCAGGGAAACACTTGCAGCTCCTTAATTCAGAGCCACCTCGCCCATGTGCAAGTTAGGGCTGCAATGTGCAGCTCTAATTTTAGGCCACTGGCATCCTCAGGGAGTTTGTACTAGAGGGGAACCATACATAGTGGAGCTTCACACCACCATATCTCCTTCCTATCTTGCACACATGCTGTCCTCAGAATGCCCTGGTGCATTCAACCTGGAATGACACCGGTGTTATAACCTGAACTAGGAACTTGAGGGCAGACTGTCAGAAGCAAGATAAACACCCAAAACATAATTAGATTTCACCAACCCAGTTGTAAATGTAAACTTCCGAAAAACAGCAGTAGTCTTATAATGGAATCTGAGACAATCCTCTTTGACAGTCCAGTCTGTCTTGCCACCCAGGAAGCTGGACCGTGATATATGGTCACTTACATCAAAAGCCACAAATATTCCAGGTTACTACCTTTCCCAAGAGACCAGTCACTCACCCAGGTTGAACTGAATTCTAGGTCTCACACCAAAGACAACACTAAAGTAAACGAATAATAAATATGGACTCAAGAAAAGAATCTTCATCTTTGAAGTGTCTGGATTCTAACAGGCGAAATACAGAACAAGAAGATTCCGGGTTGCACTGAGACACTTTTGGGAAATTGGCAGATCATTACATCTCTGCTGCAATTAGGAATTATGGATTGTGACTCACCTGTAGATATTTTACCTGCTTTAATCTTTCAGTACTCATTTCTTAACTAATAAAGCTTTAGTTTTTCCCCACAGAAAATAAGAGGGCAGGGTCACTATGCACATGGGCTCTTTCTCTGATTGACAGAGAGAGGAGCACATTTAGAGTCTTTGATCATCAGGTACAATGACCACTTGCCTGCAAATGCACAGAAATTAGCATTTTCTTGTTAAAGTTCTTCACTTGAATTACACCATGCTTCTTTCTTGTTTGATGAGATGTTTAGTAACAGAGGTATACACAATGTTAATATTTACTAATACATGTTAAGAGGATGCAGATAAGTAAAAACAGTGCATGTATATAACATGTCATTAGTTGTCATGATATTTAAACAAGTGTATTCTTGTGCATTTAACAATCTCTTTGATCTATACTAATAAAGAAGGAATTGTTCTGGCTTCCAGCTGTGAGCTTGACAATTCTCAGCTGACCACCTAGGCTTTCGCATGAACTGGCACTTGGGGTACATCTATAATGCCTGCCATTTTCAGTGGCAGATAAGCAGAGATACGCAGGTTACCTAAAATAACTTTCGTATCTGTGTTCAGCTTCCCTATGCCCCACACATCTACTATGCTGAGTTGAAGGGAGGGAACCTCCCTTCGACTCAATGCTACTCAGTTGCCAGAGTGGTGTTCAGGAATCAAACTTCCGGACTGGCTGAGTGAGTCTTCACAGACCCAATCAGTCGATCAGGAAGTTTGAACTGACGGCAACAAATTTGCTGCCATCAGTGAAGACAAGCCCTTTGCCTGACGGTGTCACAGCACCCTTTTATGCCAAGAATGGAGAATTCCTCTGCCATCTCCAGCCACACTCAGGTCTCGTTTCATTTGTTTTAAATATTAATATTGCTTGAAAAAAAAATTCATAGTCTCAGAAACAACTTTTAGAAGCCCACTTTTATTTCTGCATCCTTATCTATTCATGTCTCTTTTTCTCCTCTTCCAAGTGGAGGGCAAACTAAGTGGGACTTGCCTTTGATGGAATAATTCTTAATTTTTGCCCTGACTGTTGATCTTATTTTTATTTTGATATGACTCAGTGAGAGTGTGTTTAAGATGTTTGAATTGCTTATACCTCTATTGTTGTCTGGCATGTAAACATCTGAGTTAACGTGTTCCTTAGTTTCAATGTTAAAAATCAATCAATCAATAAAATTTAGAAAACACCTCTAGGAAGCCTAGTTACATTAGCATTCAATTTGGAAATCAATATGATTGTTTTGTTTGGTCTGTGGACAATTGCAGTGATTGCCCTCCCAGAAATGTAAGCTGCTCATTTACTGTAGTGGAGTGTTTATTGAGTCAAAGTAGGCAAGTTTCTCCAAAATACCTATTATAAATTAACAAATCTTTTGTTATGAAAGTCAGTGGTCCAAATGCAGTGTAAGCAGCCTGAGTCTCATTTGTTTTTTCCAATAAATCACCACAAAATTATGTGAATTAGGGTTTAGGGAATTTTTTTCTATTAAATTAAGAGGACTGAAGAAGATGTGTGCCCCAAAACCTGTCCAGGGAAATTTGAACAGATTCTTGTTGAAGGCATTCCATTCTTGTGGAAGGCATTTGGGGAGACGGCTCTGGTAAGGGATGATTTGTGTTTATGAGAATTGAGATGAGGAAAATCAAGGGGTTTTGTTTTTGTTTGGGGGTTTTTATTAGACCTGGTTCTTTTATGTGGAGAGAGGCTATTTCCTGGTGTCTTTTAAGGTGATCTTCTGTGGCGTGTCTTTTGGGGGGGGGGGGGGTAGGATTGCAGTATTCTTACTTACCATGATTGCTTGGGTCTGGGAACAGTGCTCTTTTGTTTTATATGTTGACATTTATATTCTGTATAAAATTCTATAAATAAAATATAAGAAAATTAAATATATTAAGTATGGGTGCAAATTTTGATAACATCAATTGCCCCACAAGTGATGGTCAAACTTAAGAAAGTTTACCTAACTATAACATGCTCTATTACTTTATATTTTTAAAGTTTTTATGCCCCATTGAGTCATAACTACCATAGGACCCAGTCTTGCTACAGCATTTACTTCAACAGGGTCTCTGTGCACATGCATGCAATTGCAGAAGTGGGATTACTGCCTTTAATAGTTAGTATATCCCATGTTGGTATACAAAATATTTTATGAAAACCAGTGCCTGTTCAGAAACGTACATATTTTAAATTCACATATCTACTTATATGTTCACCATATAGATAAAGGTAATTGTCTCACCTCTCCTATATATTAAACACTTAATGTAGTGTATATTTACTTGCATTAATCATTTCCGAGGAGGAGGTACATTATTTTCTGTATCTTAAACTTTCACAGCTGTAGCCAGATGGTCTGGTGCACTGTTTATATAGTTTATAAATGCTTGGAGTCAAGATACTGTTTGGTAAGTCCAAATTTCTGTATATAGCTAAGGAAAAATAGGGTCCAGAAACAAAGCAAGAGAAAACCTTTAGGTAACAATGATAGAGGTGCATACCTCCCATGTGAACCATGTGTTGAGCTGAATGTCAGCTGATCCATGGGGAACAGAGGAGTCCTCTAAAATCTGTTAACAGTTTAGTAGTTACTAGTCATTAGATGTTTAATAGATTTGTTTTGTGACCCTAAGAACCTATTTGGTGGAGATCAGTTGGGTTCACACTAGAAAAACATGGGGAAAATACTTGAGATCCCACTTGCCTCCATCTGAGAAAGAAACATCTAGAAATGGTAAGAACATAAGAACATAAGAAAGGCCGTACTGGGTCAGACCAGAGGTCCATCTAGCCCAGTATCTGTCTACCGACAGTGGCCAGTGCCCAGGTGCCCCAGAGGGAGTGAACCTAACAGGCAATGATCAAGTGATCACTCTCCTGCCATCCGTCTCCATCCTCTGATAAACAGAGGCTAGGGACACCATTCTTAACCCCTTTCTGGCTAATAGCCATTTATGGACTTAGCCACCATGAACTTATCCAGTTCCCTTTTAAATATTGTTATAGTCCCAGCCTTCACAACCTCCTCAGGTAAGGAGTTCCACAAGTTGACTGTGCGTTGTGTGAAGAAGAACTTCCTTTTAAAATTGTAAGATGATGTGCATCAGTGATTCAAGAGCAACTTTGGGGGTAATGAAGGTACAGCCTGTACACCAGCCAACAGGGACAGGAGGGTGATAGTTTTGGAAAGATATTTAATATCAGGCCTCCATAGAAGGAAAGAGTGCTTCCTGCTTTAGTTCTGAGTTGCCATTTTAACTTTTAAATGTGTTGAAATTTTGTAAGCCTAGCTGCAGAAACTTTTAATAATAATTCCCTATCTGATCAAAGAATGTAATTTTTTTTATGTTTACAAATTGGTTAAAAGTTACTTTTTATGGCTAAACAGAGTAAATGTCCTGGGGAGATAACTTAAGGATATTTCATTTATGAATAATAAAAATTAGTAACTTTAGCAATAGTTGAGCTACATCCAGCCAATTAACTTTATAAGCCCTGATCTTCCGTACTTCGTTTTTCAAACAAGTGCCTGCAGTGGTGATGTGTCAAATGATTTGTCTTTGAAACAGGAACACTGTGTGGTCTATCAATATATGAAGGTTTTATCAGATAAAGAAGAAAAAACCCCAAACCAAAATGCAAAACAAACAAACAGGAACGCCCTACTCACAAACCATTAGGTATTTAATTCTTGACCATAAATTTGTTATAGCTAACTTAGTCTTAAGTTTTTAACAAAATAGTCTTTGGTACTCTATTTTAAATTTTTTTTTCGTTGTTAATTTAATACAATGCCTCCCCTTTAGATGATGGCCCCTTGTTAAATCATCTCAAGAATTGAACAGTAAGGGTGAGGTCTGTGTTTAAATATGATAAAGTTAGCATCCTTTACATCACCGAATGAAAAAAAAAAATACAGGATGTGAAATTTTTTGGAGTGTGAAGGAATTTCTCGCCACTTCATTAAATTTCCCCATCAACTTTTGGATCAATTTATGAGCTGTCTGCCAAGGAAATAAAATGCTGTTAATTATAAATTGGGGGTGGGGTGGCGGTCTGTAATGGGATCTCTACAAGATTTTGTTTGAATATGTGATGATATGGGTACCAGTTGGATTCACTTTGCTGAGAAATGAGTCTCTGCAACCACTTTAAAATTTTTAAAGTTGTGTTTTGTTTTTTGTTTTAAATAAAAGAAATTAAAAACATGGAACTCTGAGCAACATAGCAAAGAGAAACTAAAAAAAAGAAACACTCATTTTCTAATGCCTTATATTTGCAAAACAGCTGCTTTTTCTTATTGTGGGGAGCAGATGTTTATTGAAAAATAAATGCGGTAAAACAGGAGCACTTAACACAAGTGTATAAGACTTCGATAATACTATAGATGTGGCTAGAAACAGATGAAACATCATCTGCCTGAGCTGATGTGCAGGCCTCTGAGTACTTAAATTAGGCCATTTAGTCTCAGTAATCAGTCTCCCTCTAGATAACTATTTGTATCCACTTCAAAATGACTTGTGTATTGTCACAGCTAAAGGCAACTGCACCTGTATTCCTCCTCTGTGGTCCAGGTAGGGTGCCCACTTTTAGGCTTCTGGCCTAGCCATTACCTCTCTTGGGCAGAGATCCACATTTTTCCCTCATGACCAGGATTTTTTCAGGCTACATACTGTCCTGCTGACAGTGAGAGAACCCCAAGACGTCAGAGTTCCTAACACCCCAGTGTTTGTGCTTTACTTTTGCTCCACAGCAATGGATCTCAACCTGTGAACAGCTTGTGATCCAATCAGCGCACAGTTGCACGCCATGTCACATCTTGCTAAAAAAAATTTAAAGATTTGCAGCACAGATTGCTTCACTCCTAGGGGCCAGTGATACCTAGGCCTCTGAGGGGGAGGCAGTGCTTTGCAGCCCTGCTGGAGTGCTCCCTCCTTGACTGCAGAGGGGATGAGCACTCCAGGCTGCAGCACTCCCTGTATCCACTCACCATTGGGCTGCCTGCAGCAGGCAGCGCCCACCTGCCCCTCCTCTGCTGGCCATGTCCAAGTCCAGACCTTGCAACCAAAGCAGGAGGCTGCCCTATAAGTCTCATCTCTGCAGGAGGAGCGCTGCTGTAGGGTGGAAATTTGTCCGGTGGCTTCCCAGCTAGGATCCCCCCATGTCTCGGTCAGTGGAATCACCAGTGCTGCTGACTGTCTAGGAGCAGGCATAGAGGGACGTGTACATGATGGGGCAGCTGCAGCCCCCTTCCTGCTCATGTTGAGCCCGACATGGGGCTGAATGCATGCTTCTAGTGCCTGAGACACTGAGCAGGGCTTGCAGCAGCAGCCTCTATCCCAGCTGCATCCCCCGACCTCCATAATCTTTACTGCCAGCCAGAAGTCAGTGTCCACTCAACCCATTCTCAGAGACAACAGCTGGGCAGCCTCCAGCAGGACTCTGCCCCCTGCCTCAGCTGAGCTCCAGGTGAGAGGCGCCCAGGATACAGAGCTGCTGTGTGCCCCAGGCCATTTCTGCTGCCCCTGCACTACAGCAGCCCAGAGGAAGAAACAATGCTGGCTCTGTAGCTGCTTTGTGGGCTCAGCTCAGGCAAGGCTCAAAGTGGGCAGAGTTGCAAGGAGTCACAGTCCTGGCAAAAAAGAGCTCAAAATGGAGTCGAGTTGCCGAGGAGTGCCCCTGTGAGTGCTGCCCTACCACGTGCATGAACATTTAGACCAAATTGATGTTAACGGTTCATTTTTTATGTATTTAGTAGACATTTGTCAGTGTTAGAGTGAAAAGTTCTCATTGATTTGAATTGCATTGCTGTCAGAGAACAAATACCAATCCTTATTTTTCTGTAGATAATATATGTACGGTGTGCATGTCGCCCCCATAACACACACACACACACACACACACACACACACACAAATAGGTTATAAACAGTGTAATTGCTTGCAGTTATAAGTTACCACACAGCTCTTCCTGAAGAAGCACATTTATTCTTAAGGTGAAACTATTACAGAGAAAACAAAAACAATACAAGAATCTATGTGCATGCTGAAAAGTTTATTTGAGGTTACCTCAACTGCACTCAACTCTGCTGTCAGTCCTTCACAACCTGGGTTTTCCTGGAAATTAAAAGTTCATAACTGTCTCAGCCCGTGAACCAGAACAACCAAAAACAGTTCAGTCTTCCCTTCATACTGCTTGGGCCTTGATCTTGGCCTCATGTAGCTGGTGATCAGCAGACACTGGCACCCTCCTAGGGCATAGCTTCAATGGCTTGGGTTTTTGTGTTACTGGAGGTGGGGAATTTATTACCTTCCCTTAAACATTCCCCAAGAAAATGACTTTACAATTTTTGTTCTAAATTCATTCGTGTGTAGCACATTGTTCGATATAACTCTTTGAACCTCCAGGTTTCTCATCTTTCACATCTCCCTCCTCAAGAGTCCTGGACCACAATAATACACAAGCCATCCATTTAATACGATGTACCCCAAAATACTTAATAAAGTTTCCCAAGGATATTGCAGTAAATTGCTAGAGCTCTTCAATCTCTCTCCTAAAGAACTGGGTGAAACTAGTGTGCCTGACCAGCATCCAGGAGGTACCCACTGACTTGTTTCTTGGACAGCGCATCATAAACCAAATTTGCATTTCCTTTAATATAAGCCATTTCTGTATCATAATCTTGGAACCTTAAGCTCCATTTTAGTAAGTTGGCATTTGTCCCTTTCATTTGACATAATCTGGTGAATGGTCAGGGTAGCTAGTTATATGTCCTCTATTAAAGATAGGTCATTGGCTGAGGGCCCACATCATGGGCAAACATTCTTTTTCTATTTCACACAATTTTTCTCTTGAGGAGGCAATTTCTTGCTCAGATACACTTCAGGTATCTCTTCCTCTTTTCAACAGTTTTTGAATCAGCACATTCAGTGTCAGAGAATTGTGTGAACACCATAAAAGGCTTGTCAAAGTTGGGCTTGCCAAAAGTGGATCTGTACTTAGGGCTTTTTTCTGTTCTCAGAAGGCCCGTTGACACTGTTTGGCTAGGCAATCTTGTCTGTTTTATCCTTCTTGCATAAATCAGTGGTGGGAGCAGCCTGGGTTCTAGAGTGGGGGATGGATCTCCATCTGCCATTCCAGATAAAGGTTTGTACTTTTTTCTTCTCTGAGAAGTAGACTGATCCTTAATATTTTTTGAAGGTTCTGGGTTTATGCAGCCCCTCAGTACTCTGTGATCAAGACAGGGATGGCAGATGAAGGCTATCTTGCATCTTTCCACCTTTACAGTCAGACCTGCTTTGTGAATGCTGTGAAATACCCTCCTTATGTGGATCTAGTGCTCTCCCCAAATGTGACTTAAAATACAAATATCTGTGTATGCCAGGCCAAATTCTTGCATCTCATAGAGTTATTGAACTACCAGCCCCTGGAAAATAGTTGCAAGGACCAGTAATTCAAAGAGTCCTATTAAGGTAAATGCTGATTTGAGCCAGGAATCTGAGTCCAAAAGCACTGGCCAATGTAACAGTTAGTGAGATCTCCAGGCTCTGGGCTGTTTTTCTCACTAACCCTGAAGGGCAAACTTTTAGTTGGAGCCTTGGTTCCCATCTCCACAGAGTGGACAGCAAGCGAGAGGTGTTCAGGCTTACTGGAAAAGACCTAGTGATAAACCTGTAGCATACCCCAGTTCTCTGCTTGCCGTTTGGAGGTTAAATGAGCAGATAGAGCTATGGAGTCCACGGAGGGGATGGCCCCAGATCTAGAGGGGATCCCCTCCCTCCCAGTCCTTGCGCATAGCTGGTGCTAGACTTTCTGTCATAATGTTCACATGATACTCAGTGCCAGTGTGAGTGAGTAGACAGCTCTGCCACACAGTTTAATTCACTGAACTTTTGAATTATTTTAAAGGGCCCTTCCTACATAGCCTGAGTTTTTTCAGCACTGGAATGAGCACTATAACTTGGTCTCCTGTAACCTGTATCATTCATATGTTTGAGAAGTGCTATCATACCAGATTTTTCTATTTCTCTTGAGCACTAGTTAGATTTTTCTAGGCAAAACCCAGGAGTTCTGTGAGGTTTACATTTAATTCTCCACAGACTTCCATGTGTGAGAATCCACCTGCTGTAGCTTGCCACTCTGTCCTCATTAGATACAGGGGACTTCTACCCAACTCCCATAGAACAATTCAAAAGGAGAGACTCCTGTGGATTCTTGGGGAACCTTGCAATAGGTAAACATCTGGTAAGGGAAACTGGGGTGTTGGTCCACAAACATTTTCAACATCATTTTAAGGGTTCCATTAAATTGCTCAACCAGCCTGTTAGTCTTAGGGGGGTAGGGTGATGGTTGGAGATGTGAAACTCGCCTCCCCCTTTCTCCCATCATCCTTCATGCAGGGCAGATGCAAAGCTTGCCCCCTGGTCAGTCAAAACCTCATTGGGAAACCCACCCAGCTGAATATTGCTAGCAAAGCGTGGGTCACCTTGTCATCCTCTACAGAGGACAGAGCTACTGCTTCTGGGTATTGGGTGGTAGACGCTACTGCCAGAAGATGTGTTTTTCCTCACCTGGATAACTTTGCTATGAAGTCCCACAATGTACAGTGTGACCATCTGAGAGGGTTTCTCTATGGTGGGATATGAAATCAAGGCAGCTTAACCCTTATCCTGCCCCTTTCCCACTTCTGGCATGGGTCACAGGAAAATAATTTTTGTTCTTCTTCAAAAACTCCCAGCCAGAAGAAATTCTGCAGTGAATGCTGTCTGGTGCATTGTATTCCCATATACCCTGAGACGGCCAAGCTGAGTAGCCTAACATGGTATCTTTGTGATACCACTGATTGTATTCCCCATGGTCCAGCATTCCCAGGGGGCATCCATAGAGCAGCCAGGATGCCAGAGAAACCATTCCCAGTGTCATCCTGTCATGAGAGTTGGCCACATCCCTAGGTTTTCTCAGAGGGTGATCAGTTAATTGCTCTTGCTGGGATTCCCTAGCAGGGGCCGAGAGGTTTGGCTCACTGGTCTCTGGGGCCTACATCCCTCCCCAGTAGGTTAGTTCATCAGCAGGGCTCCTCATAGCTCTATGTCATGCTCTCTCACTGTCAGGCCATTGGTCAGAGCTGCCTGTTAACTTTCATCTTGGGGTTAGAGCCCAGGGGCTTTCAGCTTCTGGCTCTGGGCTCAGGACTCTAGGCCATTTCCCAAAAACACACCCATTGGCATCCATTTGTGGACCTGTTAAGGTTTACCTCCCACCCAGGCCTGGGTTTAGTTCATTCTCCCAATTGGGGAGTCTGCTTTGTGCCAATATCCCTTTATTTCTCCCTCAAATCCAGGCTGAATATCTTCATATTTCCTAGCTATGGTCACTTTTCTGGGATCTTGTCTTTTAATCATGATTTCAGGTTGGGGTGTCAAAGTTCATAGAATTGTTAATAAACCCATTTCATCAGAAGCCTTTTTGTCTATGGTAACTTCCCCCAACCAGTTCCCCACTTTCTTATGGAACCCCTAACCTGAGTTGAAACCTCAGCAGAGGTCAAGTCCCCTTTTTCTGAACTCCCTGAAACCTGTTCCTATACACTTCAAGGATCAATCAAACTTTTACAACAAAGCTTGTTTATATAACCCATAAAGTTTATAGTTCTCTGTCCACAAGGTTGAAAATGTCTAAGGCCTTTGTCCATGGCAATAGTGGAGCCAAATACAGGACCTTCCTAACTGACACCCCATTTCAAAAGCATGTAGAAACACATTCATGTCATCTCTCTGTCTAAAGTGGGAAATAACTTGGCATGTATATCCCACTAGGACAGGTACAAGGGTCCATCTTTATCTATTGAATTAGGGTTTTGCCATTTTGGGCTGATATAGACATTCCCTTTCCTCCTCTCTTTTCTCATGCTGGTGTTGGTTCTGCATGTTTTTCTTTCTTGTACTGACACTACTTCTCCCAATTTGCAAGCAGTTGGATTTCTGAATATACACTGTTCCTCTCCAGCTGTAGTTTCTCCTGCTCTGTCAATCTATCCACAATGCCTGTTGGAGTGGTGCCTTCGATTGCAGTGGAATATGAATACTGTCAGCTGCTTTGCAGTCTCCCACAGTCAGCTCCCAGGTTTCCTCTGCCTCCTGGTCCCTTTACCCAGTGGGCTGCACGTTCTTTGCAAATCTGGACCATCATTCTTTTTCTCGACATGAGAATACAGCAAGTTTATAAGCTGTGTCTTTGTCAGCTATTCAGTGTCGCGCCTCCTTTCTCTGCATAGCTCAACTAATGGACATTCCTGGGCCTTGTTCATAACTCATTTTCCCCAGTTGTTCTTTTGGCTACTCCTTTCTCAAAAGGACTATTGCGACTTTTCACTGTGGTTTTCTCTTCATCAGCAAAACTTGCCTCACTGTTATTGATGCACATGGCAATTTACACTGTCAGAGATCACACACACACAACCACTATATGTATATTATTACTACTGTAGCAATGAGGATTTGTTGTGTTATTTTGAAAAAGACATCTGTTTGCACACATGAAATCAACACTTGGTTAAAATAATTCTTTATGCATTAGCGTTAAACTAATCTAACTAAAGATAAATGATTCAAAGTATCTCATCATATTGCTGCTTATCAATTTTAAAATTACTGAAGGAGAAAATATGTAAAAGCCATTCCGTTCATTTGTGTGTATCCCCCTCATAATCCTCAAAAGAGCAAGTAGCACTAAGTATGCAACACGAAAACTAACATTTGGAAATCAATCACTGGTGGGTCTTGTCTGAAACTTTGGCTTCTATCCAAAGTACTTATTATTTAAACTGTTTTTTATTTGCTGTTCATAATTAATGTTTACCTGCTATTGGGTATTTTTGGTAAACATGGTGACATTTATCGAAAAGAGGTACTATCATGATACTGAACTTAAAAAAAAAAAATTACATGATTTCTTCTGAGTAAGGGAATATGCTATCTGTTCATTACTCAAGTTCACAGCCTATTTGTCCTCCACCTCATATGACCACATCTCTACCACGGAGATGGTCAAGTGCTTGGGTGAAATCAACTTATGAATGAGGAACAGCTGGTTGAAGCTGAACCTGAGCAAGATTAATGTTCTATGGGTGACTAGTATATTGAAGAGTTTGCAGTCAAGATTCAATGCTGTTCCAGAATTTCACTTCTCTAATGTTAGAAACCTTCATCTAATTTTAAGCCTAAAGGAGTTAATGGCCAGTTTATATCCATTTATTCTTGTCAGCATTGGCAGTTAACTTAAATAACTCCTCTCCTTCCCTGGTGTTTATCTCTCTGATGTGTATATAGAGAGAAATCGTATCTCCCTTCAGCCTTTGGTTGGGCTAAACGAGCCAAGCTCCTTGAATTTCCTCTCATAAGGTAGGTTTACCATTCCTCTAGAGCATCCTAGTAGCCTTTCTGGAAATCTTCACCTAATGCATCCTAGGATTGCATTAGCCTTTTTCATGGTTGCTTCACATTGGTGGTTCATAATCATTCCATGATCAGCCAATGCATCCAAGTTATTCTCCTCTTCTGTCACTTCCAACTGTCCCTAGCTGATGGTAAAAATTCTTCTTGTTAGTCTCTAAGTGCATAATCTTGCCTTTTGCACTATTAAATTTCATTCTATTTTTATTACTCCGGTTTTCAAGGCAGTCCAAATCTTCTTGTATGATTTTCTGGCCTTCCACCATAGTGGCAATATCTCCCAACTTTGTATTCTTTGCAGATTTTATTAGCACACTCCCACTTTTTGTGCCATGGTTATGAAAGAAAATGTAAAATAAGGTTGGTTCCAAAACCTAGCCCTGAGAAATTCCACTTGTAACTTCCCACCAGCCTAACAGTTCATCTTTCAGTATGGCCCATTGCAGTTTCCTGTTTAACCCATTCTTTATCCACCTTTCATTTCTCTTATTTATCCCCATCTTCAATTTAGCTAATAATTTCCCATGTGGAACTGTATCAATTGCCTTTCTGAAATTCATGTAGATTATATTTGCTTCATTTTCAGATGCATAGCTACGGGTGGGCATGACTGGCCCTGGCCCACCTTCTTTGAAAGGAGGGCCATCCAATCGCAGCCGATCCCTTTGGTACAGCAACAAAAGTGTCACGGAGTCAGGCAGCTTTCAGCTGCTTGCCTAAAGATCCTGCTTCCAGCCACGTGACCAGAAGCCAGATGTTCAGAAAGCAATGGGCTGAAAGCTGCCCTGTGCTCTGATTGCTAGGTAGTAAGTAAATCTACCTAGCAATTGAAGCATCTGCAGCTTCTGAACTTCCTGTGTCTGGTCACATAACTGGAAGCAGGAAGTGGCCTGGGCCCACCTGAGTGACTCATAGGCCTGGCCTGAAAATCAGTTCTGGCTACACTCCTGGTTATCTTCCCAGAGAAAGAGATTGGTTGGTCTGGCAAGGTCTACCTTTTGTAAAACCATGCTGTATTTCATCCTAACTGCTATTTACCTCTATGTCCTTTAAATATTTTCACTTTCAAAATTTGTTCTAAGATCTTGCATGGAATTAAGGTCAAATTAATGTAGTTTCCTGGTTCATTTCTCCCTCATCCCCCTCTTTTAAAAACTAGGTTAAAAAAAATAGCAATTTTCCAGTCACAGGGTATGACCCCCGAGTTTAGAGATTCATTAAAAAAATTTTGCTATTGAGCTTGCAGACTTTTGTTCCAAATCCTTTAATATTCTTAAATGGAGCTATCTGGGCCTCCCAATTTGGTCCTATTCAGATGTTTGGGTTTGATTTCCACCTCAGATATAGTAATTTCTGTTTCCAGATCCTTTTTTCTATTTGCCACCTTACAACTAGCCCTGAGCTCCTCATTACCTTTAATAAAAACTGATGCAGTGTATTTATTTAGGTGTTGGGCCATGCCTAGATTATTTTTACTCTCCACCCCCATCCTCAGGGCTTAGCAGTCCCTCTTGTTTGTCCTTGTATCCCTTTTATTTATATGGCTATAGAACCTTTTACTACTGGTATTCATTTTCCATTGAAAGATCCAGCTCTGCTTGGCTTTTGGGAGTTCTCACTTTTTGCCTACACTTTTTGACTTCCAAGAGTTACCTTTCCTTGCTGATTCATCCAATCTTCCATTCATTGTAAGTTTTCTGCTTTCTCTTAATAACCTGTTTTAGAGGTTTGCTTACACAGTTTGGTCTACAACTCTTCCCTACAATTTTTTCTCCTTGCTTGGGATACAGGCTTCTGCACTGTTGACTTAAGGTAATTCCAAATGTTCTACACATTCAAATCCTAGAGTTCATTAGTCCAGTCCACTTCCCTAACCAATTCCCTTAATTTTTTTAAAGTTTACCCTTTTGAAATCACTTTTGATTTTTGTTCATTCTTCCATTTAATTTAAACTGAATTAGCTCGAACCAAGGTTGTCATCTACAGCCAGTTTGTGTATGAGGTCCTTGCTATTTACTGATACAGAATCTACAATGATATCACCATGTGTTGATTCAGTACCTGTTTTATGATTAAATCAGTCAGCTATCACATCCAGGAATATCTGGGCCCCACCATTATTAGTAGCACTTGTTCTCCAATCCATATCTAGGAAATTAAAGTCTCCCATAATCACACAATTCCCAATAGAACTTATATAATTAAAAATATTAACGAGGTCTCTCTCCATATCCAGATTGGATCCCGGGGGTTTGTAGCCAACCCCAAGCACTATCACAGTGGAGCCTCTATTAGCATTTTTTCCCAAAGTGATTTTAACCTGAACAGGTTCTGTTTTATCCACTGCATCACTTTTCATTTCTTTGCAGTCTACTTCATCACTGATATACAGTGATACCATACCACCTCTAGTCCTTCCTGAGCAGCACCATACTCTTCAATATCTGTACTCCAGTCATGTCTACTATTCCATTATGTTTGTTATCCCTGTAATATCTGGTTTCCATTCCTGCACCAGTAGTTTTAGCTCCTCCATTTTGTTACCCATGCTCCTTGCATTGGTGTACAGAGATCTTAGTTGTTTCTGCTTGGTTTCATCCAGATTTTTCGTTCAGTTTAGGTACAGTCATTTTATTACCAGCATCCCCTAACTGATTGTTAGTGTCATTGTTATTGGCATTATTGATCCTCTTGATGTCCATTCTTCTACTATCTTCCATTTCTTTCTCTATTGCTGTACCCTCTTTTACTTAATTTTCCCCCCACTCTATGTAAGAATCAGTTGCAGAGATTACATGAGCATCTTCCTACAGTCTCCCCCAAAATTCCAGGTTTAAAGCTCTTTTAATCAAATGTGCCAACCTCCATTCCAGAAGTCTATTTCTCTCCCTGCTCAGGTGGAATCCATCCCATGAGACCAATCCTCAGTTCATGAATGCCTCTCAGTGGTTGAATACCCCAAAGTCCTGCTTATGGCACCACTGCTTGAACCATCTGTTAATCATCATAATTTTGTCTTGCCTTTGCTCTCCTCATCTAAGGACAGATAGAATCACACTGAAGATCAGCTGAGCCTCCATTTCTTTAAGTGTCTTCCCCAGTTTGTTGTGGCCTCTTGCAGCACTTAGAAAACTCCATCTAAAACAAAACACTGCTGCATGTCCCCATAACCACAAAGTCTATCATAGACTCATCTGATCCATCCCCCACTCTCTACATTAGCTTCCATAGAACTTCAAATCAGTTTAAGGTATTGGTCGTTTATCTTCAAAAGTGCTCCATCGCCTGAACATCAAACATAGATGAACACGATTTTCTGGGAAAGAGTAAACCTAGCTTTTGTAAAAAGGAAATCATGCCTCACCAATCTATCACAATTCTTTAAGAGGGTCGACAAATGTGGACAAGGTGATTCAGTTGATATAGTACACTTGGACTTTCAGAAAGCCTTTGACAATGTCCCACACCACTCTTGAGCAAACAAAGCAAATATGGTATAAGAAGAAAAGTGCTCTCTTACAGCAATAGCTTGTTAAAAGATAAGAAATAAAAGGTAGGAATAAACAATTTTCACTGGTGAGAGGTAAATAAAAGGGTCTGTACTGGGACCATAAATGGTCTGGAAAAGGAGGTAAACAGTGAGTTGGCAACATTTGCAGATGACAGAAAATTACTCAAGATACTTAAGTCCAAAGGTAACTTTAGAGAAGAACCACAGGATCTTATTAAGCTGGGTGACTGAGCAACAAAATGGCAGATGAATTTCAGTATTGATAAGGGCAAGGTGATGCACATTAGAAAACACAATCCTAGCTACACGTACAAAATACCAGCAAGGCTGGATCAAGGCCTTGTCTCCTTCCACCCCTCCCATTGCTGTGGCGCCCTGCCCGGGGGAGTGGGAGGGGGGCACCCAGTCCTGCTGGTGCTGGGGGTGTGGGATCAAGGACTCTGGGGCCCTGGCCAGCGCTGCTGGGGCCGGGGGGGGGGAGCAGGATGTGGCCAGTGCTGCTGCAGGGGAGACACGGACTAATGCTGCTGCAGGGGCGCTAGGGGCGGGGGCTTACCAGCCGGCACTGCTACAGGCAGCTCCAGAAGTGCTGTGGGCCAGAGGCTGTGGTTTATGGTACTTTGTGGGGTCACTTGGGCACAGGCCCCATAGGCCCATCTGGTAATCTGCCCCTGAATAATAGGGTCTAAATTAGCTGTTGTCACTCAAGAAAGAGATCTTGGAGTCATCTTAGATAGTTCTCTGAAACATCTGTTCACTGTACAGTCACAGTTAATAAAGCTAACAGGGTTAGGAATCATTAGGAAAGGCATAGATAGTAAGACAGTAAATATTATAATGCCACTATTTAAATCCATGTATTCCTCCACCTTGTATACTCCACACAGTTCTGGTTGCCCCGTCTCAGAAAATATTGTATTCAAACTGGAGAAGGTACAGAGAAGGACAACAAATGATCGGGGTCTGGCACAGGTTCTATATAAGAAGGATCTAAAAATACTGGGACTATTCAGATTAGAAAAAAGATGAGAGAGGTCTATAAAATCATGATTAGGATGGAAAAAGTGAATGAAGAAATGTTATTTACCCCTTTATATAACACAAGAACCAGGGGTCATCCAATAAAGTTAATAGGCAGCAGATTTAAAACCAACATACGGAGGTACTTCTTCACACAATATGCAGTCAACCTGTGAATATCATTGCCAGGTGATTTTGTGAAGGCCCAAAGTATAAAAGAATTAGATAAGTTCAGGGAGGATAGGTCCATCAATGATCAGGAGCCAGATGGTTGGGAGAAAACCCTATACTCTGGAGAGGAGGAAGCCTTAATCTTCTGATTGCCAGGCAGAAGCTTGGACTGGACGATAAGGGATGGATCATTTGATAATTGCCTTGTTCAGGTCCTTCACTGTGAAGCATCTGGCACTGGCCTTTGTCGGAAAACAGGATACTGGACTAGATGGAACATTGATGTGACTCAGTTTGGCCATTATTATGTTCTTAAGAACTGAGGACCATCTTGCATTTAGAGTGCAAGGCACAGTTATTTGACCGTGCCCTTCTCTAACATAAATAGCAACAGATATATTTATGGACAAGGGGCCATCCAGGGGCAAGCCTACAGTAAGACCACCACAGTGATTCCTGATACCATTCTCCAACCTGCTAGTGGTCTCTGGATCCACAGCACCAGTCTCCAGAGCTGCATCGGGGGCAATCTGGCACTACCCTTCTCTGGACTTTTGGCGCTGGTCTTTGGAGCAACAGCACCAGTCCCCAGAGCTTCATCGATCCCTGGATTCCTGGCACTGGTCCCTGGATTCCCAAAACAAATCTTTGGAATCCTGTCTCCAAACACCAAACCCATATACAAAACCTAAGGACAAGAGCTGTTCACTAGACATGCTATATCCAGGCTACCAGCAACACCCTTTGGTACAACTCCTGGTATGGTGGGGAGATGCAAGTGACCTTGGTACCCTGTGGTCCCCAAGTAGCACAGAGGGCGAAGAGGTGACCCTATCCAAGGGACAGACTTCTACTATGATTGTGAGCTTCTCCATGGCACCTCCAATGAAGTTCTGGCAGCAGGGGCAGTGGCCCATGCCTTGGCAGTTTTGGAACCTATGGGGGTTCCCTCCTGCCATGGGCTCCCAAAGAAAGGCACTTTCAGTGCCAACATCATCAGAGACCGCTCATCTGATACCAGACCAGGACGTCGAGTCGGACCAGGCAGAGGCCTCCATAGTGGACTCAGAAGGGACTATCTCAGCCAGAGAGGTTGACTCCAACCTTCTGCTCTTCGGAGCTGCTCAGTCGGGCTCAAATCTGGGCTTCAAAATAGAGGAATTGAAAGAGCCTGGGGATGAGCTGTTTGGCATCCTGGCAACCCCAACCAGGGTGACCCTCCTGGGTCATGAAGAAGTAATAAAGTTAACAAAGGCATTGTGGCTGACCTCGGTCTCTCTGCCTTCCACATCTAAGCGGGCAGAAAAAAAAGTATTAAGTACCCACAAAAAGGTTTGAATATCTTTATGCCCTCCCCTCCCTGGAGTTGGTGGTGGTAGGCAGGGGCAGGCAAGTTCCACACCAAAAATAAAGAGGCTAAGAAGCTAGACCTTTTTGAAAGAAAGGTTTATTTGATGGAATGTCTCAACTATGCATATCTAACGAACAGTTGGGTAGTTAGGATTTTAATATCTGGCAATTGTTGGGGATATTTACAGACTCCCTGCCACTGGCCTCCAAGCAGGAGTTTGAGGTGATTTTGGAGGAAGGGAAGGCCCGCCAGGCTCTCCCTTCAAGCAGCCTCAGATGTGGCCAGTTCAGCAGCGAAAACTATGGCATTCATGGTGTCAATGAGAAAGGCATCATGGCTCCAGTTATCTGGCTGTTCATCAGAGGTACAACAGTTCATCCAGGACCTTCCCTTTGATGGTGTAGCCAGGTTTGTGGACCAGATGGACTCAATCCTGCATGGGCTAAAAGACTCTAGAGATATGTTGTGCTCCTTGGGTCTATACTATACTTCAGGTCCCAGCAGCCACAGAGGTTTGAGAGCCAGTTCTGAGGAGACTTCTACAAAAAAAACAACAACCCAGGGGTTATAAAAGATGCCAGAGCCAATCCATGGCATCTGCCCCTCAGTTAGGCTCGAGCCATTACCCCACTGGGCGAAAACAGACCTGTTGAAGGTGTGCCTGGGAGCAATCTACCAGCAAAAATGTATACCCTTCAGTCTACATCTCTCCCACCTCCCTACCTAAAGGTTTGTTATACAAGGAAAGAAACTATGAGAGGAAGTTCTTGATGAGTGGAATCCTTTCCTCCTGGGTCTGCTAGAGCCTTGATGTAGTGACCATGAGGACATGTTGCGAGGCTCATCTTTTTCCCCATGCTTTTTCAGGGGTGATAGATTTTGGGGTGGATGAAAGAGGAAGCACTTTATTATGGAAGATAGGGAAAGTAGGTGTTTTAATAATTGTTTTGAAGTGTTATATATTTTATCATGATAGTCTAGTACCCAGAACTCTGGATGATCTTATATATTAATAAATAAATATGATCCTTATTCTTTGTCCTATCCTCTGCATTTAGGCCATAAGCATTTAGGGTCAAGACTTTCTAATGTGTTTATGCAATTGGGCTATCAAGGGACTACCACTATATACATAATAATGAATAAAAGTGTGATATATTTGTGGCTCAAACAGTAAGATGTAAGCAGATTTAAATTGCAAGGTGTTTGGTATTTATAAATGGGAAGAATAATTTCCTCAGGATGACTTTTTACAGTTGTAGGTTGGATATTGAAATTAGGGTAAATAGTTGGCACTCTATATTATGAAAAGCAAATCCAATAATTTAGATGTAATAATTGCATATAATTTTTAATAATTTTTGTTTACTGATGAGTGAGCCTGTAATAGACCATAGAGTCCTTTGGCACTTTTAAAGACCATCACACACAAACTAAGTGGAATTTTGATACATTGTCAGTAGAAAACTAGCAATTGTCCGGTCTCAAATTCCCTCTGAGGCAACAAAATAAATATTATTTAAAGAGAGACAAACACTTATTTGATGTGAATTTTAACTTTTACTCTTTTCTTTTGGCTTTTATTCCTCATGTTAGCTTTTTGCTAACCTTTTTAAGCATGGAATGATTTTCTCTAACTTTGGAACATTTAATAAATGTAAAAGGGCAGTCTCCTGATCTTTTGTCTTTTATTGTGTGCTATCTTCATGGATGATGATTTTGTGAAGCCAGCAGAGATCTGGACGATTAGTTAGCTAATAACTGTTCTTCAGGATGGCTTTTGAAATAATACTTGTTTATGGTTTTTTAACTTCTCAGTAATCGAATAATGCATTTTTAAAAAAAAATACAAGGACATTGTTTTAGGTGATAAGCAAAGGGAACTATGAACTGAAATTTGTGCCTATTACAAGTGGTGTTTACAGGTGGAAAAAAATGTGTTATGGAAACCTTTGGGTTTTCAAATGGACACGGGTGAAAGGAGGTTGCCTATAGGGGAAGGGGAAGTTTTATGGCCTGTGTTATTTAGGAGGTGAGATTTAGATGATCACAGAAGTCTTTCCTGGCCTTAATAGTTGTGGTTCTTAGTGGCATTTTTGCTGTATTTAGAGACTGTCAGGTGTTCCTTGACAGTTAATACCTTTTGTGGTAGGGCAAATTTTAAACCTAAACTATTGGATGGCCTTTAATAACCTCTTGGGTTTTATTTCCAGCAAAAATATGTTGCCTTTTCATGCTGTGGTTCAAATTGGATTTCATTAAAACAATCATATTCTAAAGCGCTTCTTCGTGCTTTATGATGGCAGTAAAACAATGCAATTCGGGTTGTTTAAAAAACAAAACGAAAACAATAAATCAGCCATTGGCAAATAGTGACCAATGCCTTTCTATTTAAAAATGGTGCAAGACAGCAGGGCCATAAATTCTTCTCTATGTTCAAATCAATTATTTATAACTCCTTAAATCTTAAAATAAGGGTTTAATTAGTTCCCCTGTCCCCCAAGGACTTCATTGTACTGTGGAATAAAGTGTAATAATGGTGACTCAGAAACATTTCTATTTTCTATTTTTGTTTTTTCCTATGGAAATCATAGTGTTTATCAAAGGTGTGCTGATTTGACAGTTATGAAGTTCCACAAGTATGCACAAAAAAGGTTAAGTACAAGGCAGTTTTCAATGTACCTTCTTATTGTTATTGTTGCATCTCAGTCATGTGTAAAGTGACCATCTCAGCGTGTGAAAAGATAGTTCATGGCCATTCATGCTTTTGGTCTTGTTGCTGAGATTACTATGTAGATGCCAGTGGAAGACCTTATTGGAATACATTTGCACAAGGAGATAAGAGTTAAAATTGCCAGCTTTAACAATGGATTTCCAGATTTTTGGTGACTAACATCATTCAAGAAATGTATTTTGGCTATGAGATCTATTAGATTATACAATAGTAGTCTAAAGAGAGAGTAGAAGAAATCTCACAATTGGGGATGTTTAAAACTAGACTACAGCAGAGACTCTGGGAAATACACTGTAGATAAAAATAATTGCATTTCCATGGTGATGGATCAGATCAAATAGTTCTCCCCCATCTAATTTGTATGATACAAGTAAGTCTTACAGGCAGGGCATGCATGTAATATACTGTTTACTAGATCATTTTTTCCTTACTAATTACTAGATTGTAATCAGCAGTGTCTGATGAGACTACCACAGTTCATTATGCACATATCATGCTATTCTAAGATACAGACACACTGTAACCTGATTCAGAGTGAGTCACATGTTCTAAAACAGAGATTAGATTATACAGTACAATGCATTATCAAATGGTAATTACAAAACTAAATTTTGGAAATGGAAATTTTATTTACTTTGTATTACCAAGCCTAGCCAATGATGACCAAGCTTCTCAAGATACTGGGCTGACTTCATCCAGTGGAGTGTGAGAAAACAATGAAAGGTATCTAACATTTAAAAAAAACCAAACCAAAACAAAAAAACCTGTTCACCTGAGAGACATGCTGTTCTCCACTACCAAGTGAGATTCAGGTCCAGGATTCCAGTAGCAACAATCACCGAGATGCAAATAGCGGGTATAACGTGGTTTATTAACTAACAGATTACTTAACTAATACCCAGATAAAGTGATATACCCAGAGTTAAAAACAAAATAATATAGACAGGCTTACAACCCCATCAGCAGTCAGGGACCCCTTTGCGACCGCGGGCTTCAGCAGGGGAGTGTGTTTTCCGAGGCCTCTCTTCCCAAGAGCCTGCGGTGAAGTACGATTTAGGCCTGGGAATGAGCTGTTATTAAAGCCCATCACTCACAGGGAGGGGTGATCAGTCCCTCCCCTAGTCACGTAGACTGTCTGCTGCGTTGTTGATTCCCACTACCTTAATTCTACAATCTAACAACTAGATAACTAATTGTTTACCACGTAACTTTGCAAAGTACCCTTAAGTTGTTTGGGGGCCTCCATTGCCCACTATTGTTATACCGTCACAAAATCTTTCGCTTGCCTTATACATGCTGAAACATAAAGAAGTTGTACAATAAAGTTTTTCTTTATCACTGTTTGCTTTATATGAGGCCTTTGACTAATATAGGTATAAGGAATATAAAATAACAGAGGGGGGGAAGTCTGTTTAAAAAGTTCTGATATTTGAGAATGTGGGTTCCCCAACTGTGATGGGAGAAGGAGATGCTACACGCTTGGTTTAATCACAAAAACGATTTTCTTTTATTTGGGGTGCCCAGTGGGTGAACACAGTAATTACTTGACAAGAAATGGCTATTCTAAGTTATTTTCAGCAGTAAAACACAAAACAGCAATTTTGTACTTAGAAAAGCAGTCACTTAGGGGTGGCAGTTGAAAAACCAGAACAGTGATCTTAAAATCTTCAACTGAGGTAGTACTTAAGAACAACACAATAATCTTAAAACACTTAACTGAAGTAGCGGTTAGAATTAAACAGTAATCTTAAAACATCTAACGGAGGTAGCAAATTTAGGTACCTGACTGAAACAACACTGCAAGGTATTGCAGAGGGTGGTTTACATACATACCATAACCCAAGCACCACTGACCAGCAGCATGGACACCAGGAACATGGTATGAGACACGACACGAGCTAGCTTTCTTCGGGAGATTCGACCGTTGGGGTGATCAGCTCCAATGGTTAACACGTGAACCTCTTAACTTCATGTTGCTGAATACCCCTTTTTATAGGACTTTTGCTTGCTTCCTGTTACCAGATTAGGCTAGTGTCTCCTCACACCAGGGGAGGGTCTTTTACGTCAGTCAGGGGTTCCTGTTGTCATATTAGGAAACCCCAAGCAGTTCCCATGATAGAATTTAGTTATGTTTTCCAAATTTTCCAATGGGTCATAAATTCTTTGGGTGTGCAGGTGGGTCCCAAGTTCTCAGGGTGTTGTAAAATTCTGGGTGTCATAAATTTCAGGTGGGCCCAAACCCTTAGGTGATTCCCATGTTTTCCAGGAGGGTCATAAATTCCTAGGTGGGTCCCAAGTTCCTGGGTGGACCAGTTTCACATCCCCAGGTGGGTTGTAAATTCTTGGGTTGGGTCAGTATTCTTCGCTGCAGTCTCCCAGATTTCAGGCTAGAGCCTCTTACACTGTCCAAAATGGGGTCTCCTTAATGTGTGCCTAGGGAAAGGTGGCATTGACATAGGCCTGCCCGAGCAAGCGGCCACCCATTGTCCCATTGAGCACTAACAGAGAAATGCATAGTCTCAGGAACTCAACCATGCAGAATATTATGGACTATATTATTCAAATTTAATTTCACGGTGCAGACAGTTTGTTTTATATGAAAACGTTAAAAGAGAAAGATTTTCACTCCTCAAGGAATCCACCATTCTTGAAAATGGACTACTACCATATAGTTCCTCTTAGCTCTATGCATAGCTGTTTGTTAGTTTTTTGGTATCCAGTAAAACACCTCATTTCAGCAACCTTCCTCTAAATCTAGTTGTCTGCACACTCCACTACAGTGACTGCAGAATAGGCAGGACTCCTTATGTAAGTAAACCCTTCTTTCCTGCTAGTCTCATTGTTTAGAGAAAGAGTAGTCTTTGTAAAGTGAGCCTTGGAAATTGAGACAGAGAAGTGGAAGCAGTGTTTGTTGGGGCTAGACTCTCAATAAAAAAATTACTTAAAGCATAGTGACTTAAATATCAAAGAGTAGTTCATCTTTTAAAAAAATGACAGGAAGAGGTCTCTATAAGAGGTCGACAAAATTGGAGCCCTGCTAGGCGCCCAGTTTCAAAGGAAGATGCTTAGCTGCCCTGCCTCCAAAAAGTCCCCCAGCATTGAAATGCCGCCAAATCTAGCAACCACTTGGTAAAGACGTCTGCAATATTTATTCTTGGACACTATAGGGCGCGCCTCAGCTGCATTTCCAGAGTGGAGCCTGGTAAAGGTGCCTGCAATTTTAATTTTGGACACCAGGGGGTGCTTCTTTGCTGTATTTCCCCAGCAGAGCTAGGCGCCAGGGTATAAATCCCAGTTGCCCTGGTGCCCGGGATCAGGGCCATCCCGTGGGGGGAGCGGGGCCCAGGGCCAATTGGCCAAAGTGGGGCCCCGCCCAGCATGCTGGAGGGGAGCGTGGCGGGCTGACTGGCCCGCTCCGCCCCCCAGGGAGCTGGCCTCGGGCTGGGAGGCCGAGACCACCTGCGGTGGGGGGGAGCCAGCTGTGTGGGGCATGCCAGCCCAGAGGCCAGGCCCCACATGGTCTGCCCTTGGGCCTGCCTGCTCCGCATAGTCCTCCCGCCCTGCCCCACTGCCTTCAGGTGGCTGCCAAAAGCAGCGGGGCGGCCGTGGGAAGAGGGGCTGCGGTGCGCGCGCGGGCCCTGCATTGCTCCGCTGTGAGCGGGACAGCGTGGGGCCCGGGGTGATCGCCCCATTCGCCCTCCCCTCCTCCCCCCCCCCCAGGACAGCCCTGGTTCATCAGGTTTCTCCCTTTGGCCCATTGTAGGTGGGAGCTTCCTTAACATTAAGGAGACAATGGTTGTTCACACCCTCCTGTCTAAGGCATTCCTCCAGAATGACACAAGTTAAAGTATAGATATAACATCAAATTCCTAACTTCTAATCGAAATAGAATTCCTAGACATAAACTATATAATCATTCCCAGGAAATTACTACCTTTCTATTGATATCAAACATGACATAGTTCCTACGGATTATAGCATTTATGAGATATCCATTGAAAATAATATCATAAATGCTTCCCGAAATCCAGACAGTGTCACACCCTGCCCACATGCCCTGCCCCTTTGGGGGGCAGGCCATGCTCCCCCTGTGCCCCCCCCAGCAGGGAGGGCATTGGTGCAGTCCTGGGGTAGCCCTAAATTGACTTGGGGCTACCCCAGGTCTACACTGGCTTAATTCGACTTTAAAAAGTCGAATTAAGCCTTAAGTCTAATGAAAAGATGGTTTAATAAAGTCGACTTTATTTTCCTTAAGTCGACTGAAGCAAGCTCCTTAAGTCGATTTAAGGAAACTGCAGTGTAGACGCAGGGTAAATTAAGTCGACTTAAGCAAGCTTAAGTCGACTTAATTTACCAGTGTAGACGCAGCCCAGGAGATTTTTCCCTCAATGGTATTCGTTGGACTAAATTTAGTGCCACCTGGTGCTGTGCACTCATATGCCAGCATAAAGGGTTTGGCCAGCCCCATAATCACAATTCCTTCATACCACCAACAATTGTCTCTGAAACAACTTCTCTTGCTTTGGCAAGATGTTCAGTGAGTGGTTTCTGTTGTATCCTCTTTCTTTCCAAGTTTAGTTACCTTATTTGTATTTTCTAGTGGTGTATATAGTGTATACAGTTAGATCCCTTTGTTAGCTTAGAGGAGCATCCTCTGCCCTTGGGGCCGGGCATGAAACGTTGTGTATCCTGCAGCAAGCCCATGCTGCTGAGCCACCTGCATTTCAGCTATCTGAAGTGTGTGGGGAAAGAGCATTGCCTGATCTATTTCAACTTTAAGACTTGTGGAGGAGGTTCATCATAACCTGGGAGGGAAGGGATTTTACTCTTCCTAATCCCAAAAGCCAAAGAGAGTCACCATCCATCCTAGACCTGCATCGCCTTAGCAGTTATCTTAAGATGCTAAAGTTCCACATGGTCTCCTTGGCCTTCATTATTTTATTACTGGATCCAGGAGACTGGTATACCGCCTTCAATTTCAATCCACATATCCATCTTCCTGGACCACAGAAGGTTCCGCAGGTTCACTGTAAACCAGACCCCGCTACTAGTTCACTGTCCTACCATTTTGCTTGTCAACAGCCTCTCATGTTTTCATAAAATGTATGGCAGTGCTGGAGGCCTTCCTCAGAAGGCAAGGTGTTCTAATCTACCCAGACTTTAAGAACTGGCTAATCAAGGGCTGGGTCCAAGGTTCAGGTGAAAGCTAACATCAACATGGTTCAAGCTACCTTCTATACCTTAGGCCTGCTGATAAATGAGCAAAAGTCAACTCTCATTCCCATTCAGAGGATAGAGTTTATTGGAGTTGTGTTAGATTCTACCAGGGCCAGAGCCTTTCTCCCAGAGTCTCGATTCTAGGCTTTAATGTTGAAGGTCAAGATCACCCAGTTATGACAACCTGTTATTGCCTCAGACTCTTGAGTTACATGGCTGCATGCACTTATGTGATCCAACATGCAGGACTGCATCTCAAAACCCTTCAAGCTTGGCCAGCCTCAGTATACTCACTGAACTGTCCCCACTTGGACTCAGTGCTTATAGTTCCTGTCATGGTCCTCACAGCCTTAAACTGGTGGAGAGATCCCTTTCATGAAAATCCTCCCTCCTTGACTCCATCTTTCTTTCTTTCTTTCTTTCTTTCTTTCTTTCTTTCTTTCTTTCTTTC